>CM053615.1:45954993-45973782 GCA_028646535.1 Procyon lotor | reverse complement strand
CCTGGGTGGCTCAGTCGTTAAGCGTCTGCCTTCGGCCCAGGTCAGATCCCAGGGTCCTGGGATCGAGCCCCGCATCGGGCTCTCTGCGCGGCAGGGAGCCTGCTTCTCCCGCTACCATTCCCTCTGCTTGTGTTCCCTCTCTCGCTGTGTTTCTCGCTGTCAAATAAATAAAATCTTTAAAAAAAAAAAAAAAAAAAGATTGTTTGTTTATTTATTTATTTACTTAACAGAGAGGGAGAGAACAAGTAGGCAGAGGGTGAGGGAGTTGCAGACTCCCCCTGAGCAAGTTGCCCAAGGTGGGGCTTGATCCGAGGACCTGAGCCGAAGGCAGATGCTTAACCGACTGAGCCACCCAGGCACCCTGGACTTGCCTCTTATTTAGGATTTTGGTAGTGTGGACATGGAATTTCATGAGGGGACCTCAAATGAAAGAAGGGGCCTCAGTTGTAATTAAAGTGACACATGTGATTTACACAGAATTGGTTTTGGTATTGCTGGGCTGCTGGCGCTGTTTGGGGGTACGTTGATAACTCTGAGAACTTCTCATGTCAGAGGACATTTTTATTCCACAAGTGTTGGGGGCAAGTTTCTTTAGTACAGGCCTGAGATTGAGAACACATAGAGGTGTCCTAGGTTATTTGGAGATTTTTGTTTGTTTGTTTTCAATTATCTCTACGCCCATCCTAAAGCTTGAACCCACAACCCTGAGATCAGGAGTCACATGCTCTACCAACTGAGCCAGCCAGGTGCCCCAATTATTTAGAGATTTTAATTAATTTTTTTAGAGGTCAGGGAAGGATGGAATGGGGGAATGGAGAATCTAAAGCAGCCCCCACGCCCAGCTTGCAGCCTAGTGCAGGGCTTGATCTCACAACCCTGACAGGATGACCTGAGCTGAAATCAAGAGTTAGGCGCTAAACCAACTGAGGCACCCCAGCGCTTCTCTTTGGAGATTTTAAATGAGATAGTGAGATATGAAATGTCTGGAAAACGTAGTGTGCATTTTAGATAGGTTTTTAGCTCTATCTGTGTCTTATTCTCCATGTTCCCCCTCCCCCCATTCTTTAAGAGGCTTCTTGTGAACTTGTTATCATTGTGACCCAAGACCTAGGGACATAAGTTATACGGGCTGAGTTTCGGGTCGGGGGCATCTGTGGTGTTTTCATCTGGTATCTGTAACAACAGGTATCATGTTTGAAATAGACTGTCAGTTAAAAAAAGAAAAAAAACAAGCCTCTAGACTGTAAGGACTCCTCTAAGAATGGGCCAAGTTGTGTGTTGTCCCTGTTGCTCTCTGTGTTTGTTTTAAAATCGTCCGTTTTAGAGACTGGTGTGTTTTCCACTGGGTTCCCAGGGAGTCCTGTGGGCGGTTAAAGAGTTCCTCTTCTTCCTAACTGGAAAAGACAATGATGCTTTATATCCAAGCACATATCCGAGTTATATGTGTGGATAGAACTAAGACTGAGTCTTTTCTACTGCTAGGATTGATCATATTTATGTTCTTTTGGAAGCCTAATAAGCTCCTCTGTGTGCTCTGAGGGTTTTGTTTGTTCAGGGAAATGCTCACTCTGCATGTGACAGTGGCTTTTAGGCATCTGTAACACTCCACACTGTATGTACCTTGTGCTCTCAACCCCCATTTGCCCTGAATCGGCTGTGAGCTTTCCCAGGTCAGCATGATTTCATACTGACTTGATAGAAGCAAAGCCCTAACCCTTTGATGGTCTTGCCTATCAGATCTGTACTATCCCTTGTGCCTTTTGAGATAAGGTTGCCTCACATTCTGATCCTGTGTATGAGTCTCAGAGCCTCTTGCCCTATCTAGTGCAGCTCAGAGTTGGGTTCCTTTAGTTAGGAGATGTATGTCTACATTACAGGGCAGTTTAGGGTTGGTCATAAAGCTTTCCTTTCTTACTCTTAGCCAAGTCCTGTTTGTCTTGCCTTCACATGTCATTTTTAGTAGTTATATCCGACAGAAAATGCTCAGGCACTTTCTCCGGGAATGTAACTTAATGTTTCTCAAACCAATCCTGAGGTGTCAGAAGACATTGAGTATATTTTAGATACTTGGGATTGGGTATGGAGCTAAACTGATCTGTTTTTTACAGCTACTTCATCCGTTCCAGCTCCAAAGACAACAGACCCTCCCTCCACCCTCCCATCTGTGGGCTCCCTGCCCAGCACCACTTCCTGCACTACGCTTCTGCCCTCTGCATCCCAGCACACTGCCACTTTGCCCTCCATGTCCCAGCCTGGTGACCTGTCCGGCAGCCCCCTCTCTCAGCTTAGCAGGTATGGAAAATACAGACCTAAAATGTGAGGCACTCTGGGGCGAAGTCCTGAACCCTTACAGAAAGCAGTGGCAATGAACAAAACCCTCTTGTTGCTGCCACCATGGTGGCCTGGTCTTTAGCAATAATACGTCAATACATAGGTTTTGGCTGGGCCTGGTCTCAGAAGCACCAGGTGTGTAAACCTTGCCTACTTGTACTGTCCCTGCTATCGCCGGCTGCTGGGGCCCCTGGGAATGGGGTGGGGCCAGAGAGTCACTGCTGCTACTCCTCTTGGACCCTTCAGGAGTGACCCTGAGCTTGGCCTCTCCTCTCAGCTCTGGGCTCGAGTCATTGCAACGCATCATTGCAAGTGAGAATGGTGTTTGATTTTTTTTTTTTTTTTTTTTTTTTATTATTTATTTGACAGATCACAAGTAGGTAGAGAGGCAGGCAGAGAGAGGGGGAAGCAGGCTCCCCGCTGCGCAGAGAGCCCGATGCAGGACTCAATCCCAGGACCCTGAGATCATGACCTGAGCCGAAGGCAGAGGCTTTAACCCACTGAGCCACCCAGGCACCCCTGGTGTTTGATTTTTGAGCAGGTCTTTCACTTGCTCTTGTTCCGGCTTTAGAGATTGAATTATTAGAACAGGGTGTAGGATAGTGGCTTTTGTTTGATCCTCATCTTGTATGTTTGGAGTACAGCGTACCTCTTCCCCCCCTTTGCCAGGAAAAAAGCCTTTGATCTGAATTCTGGATTTGAAGGGAAGTCAGGGGGCGCCTGGGTGGCTCAGTGGGTTAAAGCCTCTGCCTTCGGCCCAGGTCATGACCCCAGGGTCCTGGGATCAAGCCCCATATCAGGCTCTCTGCTCAGCAGGGAGCCTGCTTCCCCCTCTCTCTCTGCCTGCCTCTCTGCCTACTTGTCATCTCTCTCTCTCTGTCAAATAAATAAATAAAACCTTTAAAAAAAAAATAAAATAAAATGAAAATGAAGGGAAGTCAGGCTCTGGCTCTGGCATGCGGGGGTGGGGGTTCGAACATAGGAACGTTCTTCCCTTGCACACAGATTGAATGGTGTCTCCGTGGCTGGCAGTGTTCTTAGTGCAGGCCTGTTCTTTTTATAGTCCAAAGAGCAAATTATTGTAGTTGGCTGAAGCTGGCTGCGGCGGTGTCCCAGCCCATGCTGTCCCAGATCCTCATGATGAATGACCCTTTAGGTCATCTCTAAATATCTCAACACCTGGTCTGGGCCCCAAGGTGATGATGAGTGATGGGTGTGCAGCCAGGGCTTCCCTTGGAGGGATGGGGCAAACTTCTGTCTAGCCCACCCGGATACGTGGGCCTCTGCTGTGGGGTGACTCAGTGAGGTGGACACATGGTGCTGTTTTGTCTTCTAGTTCACTCTCCAGCCATCAGAGCAGCCTCTCCTCCGCACATGCAGCGCTCTCCTCTGGCACGGCTCACACGGTAAGTGTCCTCCCGGTCCTGTCATCTCCTACTCTGCTCAGCGATCTCAGAGCTCAGTCCTGTATGGGTGGGGCTTTGGTTTGTGGGTTTTGAATGTCTAAGATAATTTCAAGTTGCTCAGGTGTATTATCTCAGTCTAGGTATGTGGTTTGAGCTGTTGATTTTCCTAGGCACCCCGGAGGACCTCTTGCTTCCTGAACTGGTACTTCTGTGGGGAAACTGCTTCTCCAGAGTCAGCCTGTGATCGGCAGGGCTGTCAGGGGCTGGATTTGTTCCTAAGCATTCACTGAGCTCCCTGTTTGTCAATGGAGCCTTTCGAACTTACTCTGGGGTTGGTTATGTTGAGGCGCTGGCAAGCTGTTGAGAGCAAAGTAGGCTGATTGCTAACTTTACCCTGTGCTCCACCAAAAGTCAAGTTGAATCAAGAGAATTGTTCTCAATTACCTTCTGTTACTTTGGGAAGGCCATTGTAGAGAGAATGTTGGAAGGGAAAAGGGAGAACTTGAGTGAGAAGCTAGCTGTCTTTTTGCCACATGCTCATGCACATCTCTCTCTCGCTGAGACTCGCAGGCCTGGCTCTCAGCCTAGTCCATGTAACTGCATTCCAGTGTGTTGGTCGTGGGCACTTTCCTCGTGGTGGCACCAGGTATTCTGTCCACCCCTCTCCTGTGCCATCCCAGGCCATCCTCCCCAGCTCAGAGGCAGACTTTGGGAAGGTTGATAGTGGAGAGGGAAGCCTGGGAGTCCAAGTTGGCAGGAGTCCTTGTGTGCCAGAGAGATGGAGATCAAAGTGTGGCTTCTTAAGGTGTGGAGTCGGGGCCCAGTTTCAGTGGTGGGTCTGTGATGCTTGTGGTGGGTGGAGGAATGAAAGGTGGTGAGATGCTCAAGAGGCCAGGTGACAGTGGGGTGCTTCGCTCAGGTTGAGCGACACTGAGCATGACGGTAGGTAGACAGGTACCGAGAACAGCTAATAGATGGATTCCAAAGCAGGGAAGGAAGTTTGGGGTACGGGTCAATAGGAGATAATAGAAATTTGGGAAATTTGTGTCCTCTGAAGAAGAGGTCATTTATTACAGAATGGAGTGATGGCGAAGGGTCCGCTCTCCCCTTCCATCAGGATGCGGCTAACATTGTGGTTTTCAAACTCGAGTTTTCCTAGTGACTTTTTGCACATAATTCTTTGTCATAAAATACGTAGATAACCACCTTATAGCAGAGCACAGTGTGGACACCTCTGCCCTTGGAGTAAGTGCCTGGTCCCATGCCTGTGCCCGCTCTTTGGCGGCTGAGAGCTGTGGGTGGCCGCCATCCCAAGCCCTGGAGAGCTGTCCTGGTCCCCGGGCCCTGGTGCGTTGGAGCTTGGGTTCTTGCTCGCCTGGGTTTGCTGGCTCTCTGTATCTTAGCAAGAAACTCCAAACCGCCAGAGCCAGAATAGCCTCATCCAGGGAGTCCCAGACTTTGTCATGTACCATAATTGCCACATTGCTAATAGAGTTTAAAGATTCAGTAATGAAAAGTATGAAGAGATAGATACTGAAGTGTTTCTCTCTATCATGTCTGCTTGGTTCTACACCTCTTCCTACTGTTTTTTTGATCCGCTGGAGTTTTTTTTAACCCATAAAGTAGGAAATGCATACACACTTTCCCTCTGCCTCCTGTCCTTTTGCTTTCATGTTTTCCCCTGTAACATATATGGGAGTGTTCCCTAGATAGTGCCCTTCAGCATTTCCCCCCATGTAACAGTGAATCTGAGATGTTTCTGTGCTGAAACAAAGATTCTGTCTTCTTTTCCCATAGCTCTACTACATCCCATTAGTAAATCACTGTTTCACTGGTGGAGCTGCAGGGCCATTTTTTGTCTTGAGTATGATAAACTATTACATTCGATAACTTTCTACCTTGCTCCGTCTGCAGGGGCGGTCTCGGAGGTTGAATCCCCAGCCATTTGACGTTTTATACAAATTGCCAAATGGCAATCACTGCGCAGTGGATTCTAACCTATTTACCTCCCACTGGCAAAGAAGGAGATGTACTGTTTCCCCACTGCCTCCTGAAATTGTGTTATCAAATATTTTTATGTTTCCCATGTGTTAATTGAAAAATGACCTGTCAGTACAGTGTTTTATTGAATGAGATTGAACATCTTTTTTTTAATATATATTAGAAAGCCATTAAATTTCCTTTTCAGCGAGTTCCTCATATTGTTCATTTTTCTGTCAGGTCCTTGATGTCTCTTTCTAGGCAGTCCGTATTCAGGGGACTAGAAAGTAACCCTTTGTGATGGGAGGTGCAGATACTTTGCTCAGGTTTGTCATTTTATTTTTGACTTTTGTATAGTCAGATACATCAGTCTTTTCATACTCTGTCATAATTAGTTCTTTCCCCCTTGAAGTTTTGGGAGGAAATCTGTTTTCTCCTGCCCTCTGTGTTGTTGTGGAAGGATTGGTGCAGAGAAAAGAGCACAGCTTTTCCCTGCCTTTCTGAGGAGCTGGCTCTGCTGCCGCGTTGGAGCCACTGCACGAGCTGTTTAAAGGTAGTAGAGGTCAGTTAGGCCAGCCCCTGGCGGCCCTCGCAGATTGGGGAGTGAGGGACAGGGACGAGAGCCCCGTCAGGTTCATTGGGAGGTAGGGAAGTCTTGCTGGGTGACTTTGAGTTCCTTTCAGCAAGTCAGGAACTAATTTTCTAGTAAGATGCTCTTTTGTGGATTCTCCCTTTCCCCAGACTAGGGAATAGTAATTTTTTGTCCTGTGGTCAAAAGAGTTGAAAAGCGGTGTGATTAGTGACATCAGGCACGGTGGTGAGAGGGGCAGGTTTCTGTGTTCCGTACTCTGTAGCGGGTGGTCAGCCCGGCTCTCTGCAGAGGGTTGTGTGAGCGGGCGGGCCTGGCCTCCCCCTGCCCCGGGGCTCTCCTCACCCAGCTTCTGTCAGTCTAGGCTGCGGGGGCGGAGTCCTGAGGTGCCCCAGGAGACGGCCACTTGGGCTGTCTTCACCTTGTTGAACCGATTCTGGCTGTCAGGACCCTGAGGTCAGTGCACAGCTGACCGGGGTAGGGTGGCCTAGGGGACTGGGACCTGCACAGAGCCATCTGTGTAGTGGAAGACAGGGCGCATGCTTGTCCCTGCTTCTCCTGGAGCTTCCTGTTCTTGAGGCTTCTCCTCCACGAGTTTGGAGGCTGCTCTCAGTCTTACAGAGCCTTTTCTTCCCTCTTTGGGCCTTGTCGCCCAACCAGGTACGTCTCGTGCACCCACTCCTCAGCCCTTGAAGGGCTTTCCGATACCTTGTTCCTCCCTGGAGTTGAGTAGCTGGGCAGGGTTCCTTCAACTCTTTAGAGCTCTTGTTGGGTTTCACCCTTCTTTCCTAGGTGGATCCTGTTGAATAGGCAGAGACGCAGGCCATGCCCTTTTAGGTAGGTCCTGGTGGCCTACGCAGTGTCCCCATGTTCTGGAGCAAAGGCCTCTCTTGGCCCCCTGTGATTTCCATATCAGAAGAGTTAGGAAGCCCAGTAGAAGGCCGCTGTCCTCAGCAGGCTCTGACTGGGCCAGGCTGCTTGTGGTGCCGTGATTGCCTCTCCCGAGACTGCTTGCATTTCTATGAGGTGGGTTCTCACCTCACGTTCCGATGGTCTGTGTTCACATATGACCTAAGTTTTACGTGGGGTGTCTGTACCTTATTTCAGATAGCAAAGCTTGAGCAACGATTTTTAGGAGGGTGTTGGTCAGCACAGCTCAGCTTTAATTACGTGATGCTCAGCTTATGAGTTGTGTCCTGATGCCCTCATCTAGCTGCCGTGTGAGCACAGAGCCCCTCAGAGCGGTGTTCAGAGTGCAGACCCAGATGCCAGACCAGATTCTCTTGTGCTCTTGTGTTTTGCCACCAGATCCATGTGTCCTCCCTTTTTTGTTTTGCCAGCATGCCAGTGTGGAGAGCACCCCTTCCCTCCAGTCCTCAGCCACCTTTTCAACGGCAGCAACCTCTGCCTCGGGTGCCACGTCCTCAGGGCTCAGCCTGCCGAGCAGCATGAACACAGTGAACAGCCTCTGTCTGGGCGGGACCACTGTGAGCGCCCCCAGCAGCAGTGCCAGGGCCACGCCCTTGGTGACCTCAGGTGTGTGCTCCCGAGACCTTGCCTCCCTGTCCCCCGCCCCTAGAAGGTGATGCTTGGCTTCCCAGGGAGGATGCCTGGAGGTGGCTGCAGGGCATGCTGGGTAGCTACAAGCATAGGAACATTTTGGTCTCTCTCCAGCCCTGCCGTTGCTCCCTTTGTTCCACTGACTTCTTGAGTCCTGGTCCTTCCAGCGATGATGTGGGGATGAATGAAACCAGTCTTCTGAGTGGGCTTCCCCTGAGCAGGATTCCTGGTAGTCTTTGTATTTGTAGGTCCCCTGTCTTCTCTGTCCTCCTCTCTGGAGCTGAGATGGCCTGGTGACGTGAGTGGACCAGGGATCAGCTCTCTTGGGCTCCTTCTGGCCGCTTAGTGTGACTGATGGTCCATCAGCGAGACTTGGGCAGTCTGTGCAGACCAAGCAAACTGTGGTTTGGTAGAAGCTGCTGAAAGCTACCTCGGACACAGCCTGTCTCCCTCTGCTGGCACCGCCCAGCCTTCGTTCTGTTCTGAGGAGGCAGATTGTTCCTTATGTTCAGGTTTGCTCAGTGCTGTGTTGACAGGAGTGGGTAAGGGGTGGTATTTCTGTCTGGGCAGGGAACCCTCTGATGTGGAAGGAGCCTGAATGTGGTGTCACATGCTTCGTCTCCCCTATTTCCTGGCACAGCCTTCTGTGTCTTTCAGCTGCTGCCCTGCTCTCTTGGCGGTGGTCCCGTATGGGGCAGCGCTGTGACTGTGAGCTCAGCGCCCCCTTCCCCACAGTAGCTGTGGCCTCCCACTCTTTGTGGTGGCATCGTCACTCGTTTGGTTTTTGTTTTCACAGGCAAAGCACCCCCTAACCTGCCCCAGGGAGTACCTCCCCTGCTGCACAACCAGTACCTCGTGGGCCCCGGAGGACTGCTTCCTGCCTATCCGGTGAGTGCACGGTATACGGCTTCTGTGGCCTTAGGGGCTGACACCTGCCAGGACCTGGGGAGGCGGGCCTTGGGCTGCTGCTCCTTCCCTGGAATGTTTCTCCCTCATCCGGACTCCCATCAAGGTGTCTTCTGCAGCAGATGGTCTGAGTCCCCACGTCCCATTTCTCCAACCATATTTAGGCCCCCACACGGGCCTGGGCTTCCCAAGGGATGATACATGGTCCCTGACACCCTTTTTGGTCCTCGTGCAGATCTACGGCTATGACGAGCTCCAGATGCTGCAGTCACGTCTGCCAATGGTGAGTGGGATGTGGTGGGGGATGGGGGGACTCGGGCTCTTTCACAGGTCCCTCCTCCCTAGGCCTTCATTGCCACCCTGTTGAGAGAGCTGCTGGCATTTGGGGGTTGTGCCTCGTGTCACTGTCTTTGGGCAGGACTCTCCTGTGCTCACCGCTTGGGAACTTGGAGACTGTTGGGACCTGGGGTCCCAGGAGGCAGTGCCCCCTACCACATGTGGGTCCTTCTCTTCCTTCAGCCCTCCCCCCCATTCTGAAAAAGAAAACCATATGAGACAAGACATGGGGTGCTTGACTGACTCTAGAGTTTTTCAAGTCGTCGTCTTTGAAGTGCCATTCAGTGTCTTTGGCCTCTGAAGTGGCCGTCGGTGATGCTCGTGATGGCAGCACAGCTCGTCTCTCCCCAGCTGAGTGACCCGCTGACGCTGACACTCCTGAAGTGTCCTTGTGCATCTGACCTGCCGTCACTCCTGGCAGGCGTGCTGCCCCCCCCCCCCCCCCCCCCCCCCCCCCCCGGGGCCTCCCTGGTTCTGCGGCCTCACTCTGAGGCCAGGGTTGCAGCTGCTTTCATCCAGCCCTTGCCCCCGGGCTGAGGCCCCTGGCCTCGGGAAACAGGCCCGCAGCGGGTGCCGAGGAGGTGTGCCCCCTGCCTCCCAGGCCTGTAGGCTGCTGCCCCGCCACTCCTTCCTTGGTCTGGCCTTTCCCAGACTCCTGATAATTTTCAGCAGCCTAAGGCATCTGCGCCGTTGTTGGAAAGCAGAGAGCTATTTGAACGTCCCTGCTCACAGTGTGATCAAAAGATAGATCCCTATTCCCTGAGGGAGAGGTTTTCCCCCCAGTGTGGTGTCCTTCCTTAACTCTTTCCCATTGGCTGCCCCCCTGCTCGGCTTTCCTTTAACCACAAAGTAGCTCGGGGAGCTGCAGGTACCCCTTCCACCTCCTGGGCCTGCTGGCTGAAGCCCTCGTCTCAGGAGAATGCTTCTCTGGCTCCTGAAGTGTTTCCAGAGGCAGAGGCGGGTGGCTAGGCGGCTCTTCCCCGTGGGTGCAGACCAGCAGCCCATCACCACACTGCTGCTGCCCGTGTGCCCGAAGCACCCAGAGGGGATGTTGAGGACATGATGGCACATTTCTAGGGTGGTCAACAGAACTTAGGGTTTGTGGGGAATACCTGAGCCGTAGGGCTTTCCAGAAGAGGAAGTGGCCCCAGCCCCCTGTCATGAGGAAACCTCGTACCCACCTGACCTAGGAGCCCCCAGGCATCAGATGGAGTGTCAGAGGGGGTCCTGGTGGGGGACCTCACGAGGGACTTAGTGGGATCATCCTGCCTTGTTTTTTTTGTATCATTTTGTGCCTTAGAAGAAATCACCTCTGAGCCCACCTTTTGAGATAGGTCTTGTTCATTTTTCCCCTTTGTTCATTTATCAGAGTCTGGTGATCAGTGCATAGTTCCTGCCTTTGGTTTTTCTTTTTTTCTGTGAAAGAGCTCCCCCTCCTGAGCTTGCTCTAGGCCTGTCCGCAGTTGTGTTCTTGCTACCTCTGTGACTTCCTGGTCCTGCCTCCTCCTGGGGTTCTGGGCTGAGGAAGCTAATGGGTTTCCTGGAGGTTAAGTGGAAATGAGGCCGGAGGAGGGTAGAGGGGCCATTCCTAGCCTGGATGGCTCCTGTCTGGTTGTGACCAGGCACTGTTGCCCACGAGAAAAGCAGGAAGGCTTCCTGTGGGGCCCGGAGGCCAGGGGCCATATGTCTGGTACTGGCAAAGCCCTGGGTGGTAAGGACCAGGTCAGGCCTCCCCTTCCCTGCAGAGCTCCAGTTTTGTGTTCTTGGTGTCCATACTTGCCCTGGGTCCTCCGGGGTCAGTGTTGGCACGACAGCATGGGTGGGGGAGGAGCCAATTTGGGACCTTCCCTGGGGTCCTCTTGGACCTGTGCCTGCTTGGCATTGCTCCTCTGACATCTTTTAAACCCTCAGGTACCCCCTCTCCTGCTGGTTCTTTTGCAGGGAGCTATAACCCAGTCAACTTTTTTAGTTGCTCTTTAGAATCTGTCACATAGGAAAAGCCATTAGGGTTGGTTTGGCCTGTGGCATTTACTAGCATCCGTCTGCATCGGAAATTACCCATGAGATTGGTCTGCCAGTGGCTCTTCCTGGTGAAGGCTGATGGTCTTGTCAGTGCGTCTGCACCCTGTGGCTGCCACACTGCACAATTCCTGATGGGCCCCATTTCTAAGATTTCAAGTGCCGCCCTCTGGAGGTGGGCATGTGTCCCTGCGGTCCAGCCTGTCCATGACACTGCAGGGTTATCACCTGGGGCGCCCGGGCTGCCTGCTGGCCCCACTCTCCTGGGACTGGGCCAACGCCATTCTGCTGATTGAGCCTCCCTGGTCTCTCCTAGGATTACTATGGAATTCCCTTTGCCACGCCCGCAGCCCTGGCCAGCCGAGATGGGAGCCTAGCTAATAACCCGTATTCAGGTTAGTCTGTTCAGGACACAAGGAGTCAGGGGGGCGGGGGGCGGGGGGAGTGGGGCATGGAGCTGGTCTGCAGCTAATCCCAGGCATCTGGAAGCAGCAGCAGAAGGGCCGAGAGAGGCCCGCTAGCTTCCTCTTGAGCCGGCAGCCAGACCCGTTCCTGTTTGTGGGAACCAGTCTAGCTTTTTTCCTGGTTGGATAAGGACGGGGTGGGGGCAGTGATTCAAGTCAGTGTTCCTCTTCTAGGTGATGTCACAAAGTTTGGCCGAGGTGACTCTGCATCCCCTGCGCCCCCCACCACACTGGCTCAGCCGCAGCAGAGCCAGTCCCAGGCCCACCACACAGCCCAGCAGCCCTTTCTGAATCCCGCGCTGCCCCCTGGCTACAGCTACACTGGCCTCCCCTACTACACGGGCGTGCCTAGTGCCTTCCAGTATGGACCCACGATGTTTGTGAGTGGGGGTGGGGGGCGGGGCTTACTCCACTTCTGGGGACTAGCAGCAGGGAGGGAGGGACGTGACCTTACCCAGTCTCACCTGGCCACGAGGATTGGGTCTGGTCACTTTCTCGTGTTTTTACAGCTGGCAGGGGTCGCACTACTAAACACAGGTTCTCTGTGGTTGTGCCGCCTGGGGCTAAGCGGGCGGATACCTGACCTGCCCCCCTCTGCCCTGTTCCTCCACTAATGCCTCTCCTGCTTGCCCCACCAGGTCCCTCCGGCCTCAGCCAAGCAGCATGGTGTGAATCTCAGCACCCCTGCCACCCCTTTCCAGCAGGCCGGTGGGTACGGCCAGCATAGCTACAGCGCAGGTGAGGGGGGCTCCCAGCACGGAGAGGTGCGGGTGGGACAGGCTTGCTTGGCTCACGCGTGTCTCTTATACCCTGCCGCGCTAGGTTATGATGACCTGACCCAGGGGACGGCGGCGGGAGACTACACCAAGGGTGGCTATGGTGGATCATCGCAGGCACAAAACAAGTCTGCAGGTTCTGGGCCTGGCAAAGGTAGCGTCTGCCCCTCCTTTCCAGGATTGAGGCCCAGAGTAGTTGTCTTCCACTGACTCTCTCTCAGGCAAGGCTACCCCAGAGTGCCCCTGAGGTGGGGGAGGCCGGAGCGGGGCCCAGTGGCCGTGGGAACAACTGCTTTCCCTCCTAGGAGTGTCCGTGTCCTCGAGCACCACCGGCCTACCTGACATGACTGGTTCGGTCTACAACAAGACTCAGGTGAGAGAGGATTCGGGTGGTCGGGTCGGCCGGCGGGAGGTGCTGCCCCAGCCGGCCCTTACCGTGGTCTCTTTACCCTGCAGACTTTCGACAAGCAGGGGTTTCATGCAGGGACCCCGCCACCGTTCAGCCTGCCCTCGGCCTTGGGCTCCACCGGGCCCCTGGCCGCCGGAGCCGCCCCCGGCTATGCGCCCCCACCGTTCTTACACATCCTCCCCGCCCACCAGCAGCCTCATTCCCAGCTGCTGCACCACCACCTGCCACAGGATGCCCAGGTGAGCCCAGTGATGGAGGCAGCCACCCTGCCCTGGACTGGGGGTCCTGCTCCAGCCCTTACAGCCTTCTCTCCTCCTCCTCCTCCTCCTCAGAGTGGCTCGGGTCAACGCAGCCAGCCCAGCTCCCTGCAGCCCAAGTCGCAAGCCTCCAAGCCCACCTACGGCAACTCTCCCTACTGGACAAACTGAACCTTTGAAGAGAGGGGTGGGCTCGGGTGGGGCTTGCCCTGGGCAGGAGAGAACACACGGAGCCCATCTCTGGGAGTCCAGCACCCTTTCCTAGAATTCCTGAGACGTGTAACTGTGTCAGCCGAGCCTGTGTGGGGAGCCTGCCTCCCAGACTCGCTATTGTATGTAATGTATTTATGTATGTATTTGTAAATGTGATGGAAGTCTTGGGGGCGTAGGGTACAGCTGCTACTCTTAGCCAGGTCTGCAACCCCGATTCGAGCCCCTTCTCACTGTAGCAAATAAGCCCTCTTCCCACTCCTGCCTTCAGGCCTTCTTTGTAGCCTCCCAGCCCCACGGGCAGCTGGGAGCCGTGTCTGGAAAGGGCTGCTTTAAGGCGGTTTGGGGACTGGGGTCAGTACCAATGAAGAATCACGACTTAATCTCGCTCCCTTGTAAGCCATTATTTGAGTTTCCTTCCCCACGTAATTACTTTAGCCCTCTCTTTTGGAGAAACCAGTCCTTTTGTCATTTGTCACGTTCCCTCTCCTACCAAATCTTGATCTGGGAATAGCAGCGATATCCTTCCTGCCCAACATGAAAGTGGCACCTGTTTGTCTTCATACAGACCAGAGGCTTCTGCTTCTGGTCTTGTCCCCAAGAGACTTGCCTTCCTCTGGCTGGCCGTTTTCTTTTTAAAATCGTCTGAAGTTGTGCTCAGAGATGTTCAGTCAGTCTGCTCCCTTTAAAAAAAAAAAAAAAAAAAAAAATCAAAGATACGCCTTCACCTCAGTGAGAGCACGTCTCCAAGCAAAGGCTCCTCTCTTGCAGTTGTCCTGAACCAGGTGGGCGACTGTTTCAGGGGTTTTCTCTTTTTGCCCAATCTCCACCTAATAAAGTTCTGAGAGCATGCACGGTCTCTGTGTGGTGTGACTAAAGGGTAGGTCAGGGCAGAGGCTGCCTTCACGACTGTTCTGGGCACCGTGGACGTCAGTCACGTCAGAGCTGAAGTAGAGCTGACACGGTCAGTCTGCTGACAGTACGTTGTGGGGGCTTAAACTGGCATTTCTTCTTTCGCCCTGGTCGGCACCCGGAAAGGTGCCGAGCGGAAAGGTAAATGATGCGGCTGAGAAGCCCACTTACCCTCCTCACGGGGCACGGGCAGTGGTTATCAAAGTTCACTTTGATAAGGCAATTTTTTACAGGGCCGACCCGGGCAACAGGAATACCAGGGCAGGGTCCTTTCATTTCCCAATGTCAGCGGACATTAAAATCTGAAAGGTAAGAGAGGAGGATGTGTTTTCTCGTGGTGAGAGAGGAAGTTTGAACAGCTCACCCTCTCTGTCCTTTGTCCTTTATCAACCAGACAGAATCTGGATTGCTAGGGGGTGGGGCGGAAGAGAAGTCCAGCGAGTCAGGGTGGTAGGAAGTAGGTGAGTGGGTCCTGGGCGAAGTATTCGCTCCAGAAAGTCCCAAGCAGCCAGTCACCCAGGCTGGGATTCCAGTGCAGCTCCTTTCTCCTGCTCCCAGACCACTGGTCAGGGAGCAGTCGGGGCCACCCGCTAGCCCCCGGTGGGCAGGAGGCAGACCGCCCCAGGATTCTGCAGCACAGCTGTGCTCCAATCTCTAGGCGTTGCCCGAGGCCTTACGGCTCCTCGCTCCTCAGTAAGCCCTCGGACTGGGCTAAGCAAGCAGCCAGAGTGGGGCTTCAGATACTGGTCAGGTTGTGTGCCCGAACGAGCCCTGGGGTCAGTCTTCACTTTTTGTGCTTTTGCCCTCTGAAGTCAGTGGTCATCTCATCAGATGGGGCCCGTGCTGCTAGTGACCCAAAAGTTTGAGATCCTGGCCAGAAAAAACGTTAAGTGTTCACATACAGGGACTTGATACAATCTCTTGCCTGATCCCTGCTTATTAATAGCGGCAGGAAGTTCAGAAGACAAATGATGATGGAAACAAAAGGCTTATTACCCTGAGGAGGGCAGTGGAGCACCCTTATCCCTTTAGCGACCTACTTGTACTGGCAGACTGTGCCCTACTTAAGAATTAAGACACGGCCATTTGTTAACCTTAATAGCCTTTCCTAAAAGTTAGCGCAGACTGGGAATGTGTATTCCGTGAGGAGGTGAGTGGAGCAGAATATCCTAAAAGGTCAGTGAGATTTGGTTGGTTTTGGTTTATTTTTTCAGCTGAGTCATGGGCATAATCAGTGAGGCAACAGTGGAAGTACTGAGACCACCTTTTAGTTTTAACACAAAGAAAGAAGAAGGTCATCCCATGGGGAAGTAGCAATACAGGTATATTTTATTTCACATTTTATTAGTAGACAGATGGGCAGAAAAAGACAAAATAAACCACTATAGGGGAAGTTCAACACAAAAATGCATCAGATAATCTTTTCTCATAAGTTAAACTGAAGAATAACATCTACAATTTCAGCTAAGAAAACTATTAAAGTCAGGTGTGTCCTGCTGGTTTCAGAATAGTTGAAAATTGCATCTGAATCTTTTTGTAAATGTAAACCATTTTTATCAGAATGGGAGGGGTGGGGGTTAACTTTCAGTGGAGAACTACACACTTTCTCCTACAATCTCTTAACTGTGTATGTCCCACACATAAGGAAACCAGCAAATAAAGAAGTAATTTCTAGGGAAGAGGAAGGAGGGGACTACAAAAAAGTCTGGCTAATAGAAAAGAACTCTGGAATGACAGGAAATAGAAAGAGCGGGAAGACTTTGAGAAGCAACAACGGAATCGTGATACTACTTCCTCCACCCAGCCTCAAAACACACAGACCTGAAGAGCATCCAGAGAGGCCTCCACTAGCATCAAGAGGAATCTAAAAATGCAGGATTCTGAATTCATGTTAACACCAAATAGTCACAACTGTACTTACAAAGTTCTGGCCTGAGCCTGAGACCTCTACTCTCAAAAAGGAAAAAAAAAATTACATGCTCAAGTTTTCTTTTGCCACAGGATATGTTCTCAGGACAGAGCTCTGGAACCAGCATCTGGGTTTTTACAGGTCAGTCAGAGTTATCAGAATGTCTACCTGCCAGTCTTTTCTGGAACCGATTGTATTCTTATCAGAGGCAAAGCCAGCCCTCAATAGTAACTAACACCCCAAAGGGCTGAGAGGTATGACCTCCACCTGGCTCTCTGGCTCCCTGAGTCAACGTGCAATGGAGGCGGACAGGGCTGAGGAGCCTAGCACCTTCCACAGGTGCCAAGGTGCCTGGCCTGCCCTGGCAGAGAAATGCTTTTGTGGTAAGGGAAGAAAGAAATGCCTTAATCTTAGGGCTTCAAGAGAGAAGACCAAGCTACTGGCTGTAAACGTGTGTGGGGGTGTTAGGGGGTAATCAGAGCATTAGGAGAGACTTTGGACTCCAGAAGATATGCAGGTTATCCGGAAGCATTACTTAAAAAGCAAGGGTTGTAAAAAGCTAGTTCCAACATCCGTCTAGGAGACTCTGCGGCCAGTGTTTCGTCACAAAGAACTGCTCTGTTTTCGAAATCTGACTGGAATCATTAGATTCAGGGGTGCAAGTAGTCCTGGCCCCATGGGGATTGGACAGAGATTCTGGGACCAGGCTCGACACGGTCCCATACAAACCTTTGCATGTTAACGTTCCCACTTAACACCAAATCCAACTTTGGAGGCCAGAGAGGTCTGCTGGGCATTTGTCAGCAAATGTTTGGAGTTTGAAGCAAAAACCCTGAGATCAGAAAGGAAGGAGGAGCTAAGGAAGTAAGCATCACCTACTCTGTTCTAGGATCCATCCTACCCCCGTCCCTCATCAACCCTTTGGTTCTTTCTGAGCTATGATCTGTAGAAGTTGACACCGGTGCAACGGGATCTGGAGGAGGATTGTAACCAGCCTCTGCTCATTTTTTCCTTCCGAAGTCTGTAATTTTACATTATAATGATTTTCCCCACTGAAAGAACACTGCCCTCCTATGAACTGGCCCACTCCCAAAAGAAAGAAGAATCACCGCCAAGTCCTGAAGTCCCTGGTTGGTGAAGGCTGATGGGTCTCAATACTGATCGAAGTAACATGTGATTGAGACCAGGCAAGTCAAAGCTGCAGCCACTGCACAGCTGGAAGATCTAGCCGTTGCCCACACTGCCTGCAGCCAGTCCCCTCGACCCTGCCAAGAGCCAAAGCAGCCCAGGGCAAGCTCCGGGCACAATTCCTGCTTGCCCTCGACAGCCAGCGTACGTTGAGAGGAGGAAAAAAAAGTCCAGGTCACATCCAACGAGGAAAGTGGGAACTGGTCCCTTGTGCCTCCTCTATCCACTGCTATCACTATTGGCATAAGCAGCTCAATGAAAACCAGAACCTTAACACATGCACCTAAGAGTAATACTGAGTAAGTAAAACTGGCTACTTACACTCTCACCATGAGGATTTTCAAAAAATCTTTGAGGGAAAGGCCATGTTCACATAAAACAGATGTTTCCTCACCCAACACTGGTCACCAGTAGTTTTGACTTTTTTTTTCCCCAGCAGCATCAACCAAAATTGGCATAGTGATTTTAAACTCCTCGTTCCCATCACTAAGACTCCACACACACACACACACACACCCACACAGGCACACACCCCTCCACTCTCTCCCCACTCCCTTGGGGCGGGGGAGGGTAACAACTGTCTTTTTAAAATAAATAGCAATCAAGTGCTCAGTTCTATGTAAAGTATGAATATTTATTTCAGGCTTTTAGATCCCAGTCGATTTCAAAAAACAAAATCTGATCTCTCTCCTCAGAGTAGCTGAGGCCCCCTGTGTTAGGATGATTTCCTGGAGGCCGAAGGGGCTCTGTGCCCTTAGAAACAATTTTCATCAGGCTTAGCACAAAGTCCCTGATGCCCAATGTATCCCCAGCCTTAAGGGAAAAGAAACAAAATTCACCACCACGGGGCTGATCGAATGCACACACACTAAATGAGCAGCTAAACCTTGGCAAATTTGTTTTTTTTTTTTTTTTTTTTTTAAAGTTTGTGGGTTTTTATATTTTTTTTTCCATTTTCTTTTGCTACTCAGCATATGCAGCACTTGTGAACTTCCAATGGGTTCCCAGCTTTAAACACATTAAACGTCTTGATGAAAGACTTTAATTTTTCAAGAATCTAAAAACCAAACATGTTTTGCTGTGAACACTCTGTAGAGACGAAGTGAGGCGAGAGTTTGGGTTCAAAGAAGAAGAAAAAAAAAATCAATACAGTGATGGAAGGGTAAAGAATGCAAGAATTCAGACATTCTGTGGAGGATTACTTTCTCTCCAGTAAGAGGTCCATAAAAAGGAGCAAACTGAGATCCATGAGGGGGTGTCAGCAGGAGCCGTGTTTGTTTTTCCCACCCCCAGTGAAAGGTTTTTGCCGAGGAGCCACTGCTAGGTCCCCACTTGCTCCCCTCCCTTTGGCCTGAGACGGCAGGGCAGTACGGGGCACTGAAGGAACACGTCACGACTCCTCATTCCCAGAATCATCATCATCATAGCAGTCGGCGTCTTCCTCCTCCTCATCTTCATCATCGATGTCGTCGTCGTACAAGTCGTCGTAAAGCAAATCTGAGCTGTTGTCATTGGAAGGCACTTTAGTTTTAATGCA
>CM053615.1:45927871-45954493 GCA_028646535.1 Procyon lotor | reverse complement strand
CCCTCCCTTTGGCCTGAGACGGCAGGGCAGTACGGGGCACTGAAGGAACACGTCACGACTCCTCATTCCCAGAATCATCATCATCATAGCAGTCGGCGTCTTCCTCCTCCTCATCTTCATCATCGATGTCGTCGTCGTACAAGTCGTCGTAAAGCAAATCTGAGCTGTTGTCATTGGAAGGCACTTTAGTTTTAATGCAGTATTCCGCCAGGGTTGTGGGGACCTTCACTCCATCCTTTTCTGCCTCGGCTTTAGTGGCTGAAACCTGTTTCCTGAAGGGAGAAAGTTTATGTAAGTCTCTGTTTTGGAAGATGGATTTACTACTGGCCTTTTTGATAAGATTGTTTAAAAAAAAAAAAAAAAAATTCCTTATGACTTCTCAATTTCAGTGCCTAAAAGCATCTGACAGATACTACACCAAAAGGTTCTCAACCCATGAGGGTATGGTTTTTGAAGGACATTTAAATAATGACCTTTTTAAAAGCAGTGGGCCTTAGATGCTGGTTAGCCAGAAATGACCTCGGAGACGTTTTTTTTCCTGCTTTGTCTCACCAAACTCGGTGCAGTCCGAACAACTCTTCTTAATTCAATAATCCTGCCACTTACACTTAAGAGTAGATTCCAAATAGGCTAAGTAGCGTTCCAATGTGACATGACACACCTGCCTCCCACTTTCCTTTTTTTCTTTTTTAGTACCTTGAACAACATTTTTTTCTGTGTAGCTCAGATGCTCTTCTGATTTTACACATGACTGGCTGCTTATGTCACTCAGATCTCAACTTTGAACTAGGCTGTTCTAACAAGCCAAGTTAAAGCAGCCACCTAGTCACTCCTTCACATTATGCTACTTAACCACTATCTAATCATTTTTCTTAATGATCTTCCCCATTAACTTATGTTAGTTTCCTCCCCTTCCCATACCCCTCACCCCCCAATGTGAACTTTACTGGAGAACTTCTTTCTTGCTGCTAGTTCCCTAATGCCTAGAATACAGCCTGGCACATATTCAACAAGTACAAAAACTGACCATAAAACAACAAACCCCCAACCTCCTCTTCATTCTGCTGCCTCTAATTAAATGGTTCCCCTGATATTGCTGTCTGCCTTACATTGCCAAGCCTGACAGTTTGGTGTTGGGGATACACTTGCTTGAATCTCTTCCCTGTCTCTTCCTGGGCAATCTTAGTCATTCCCATGGTTTTGGCCACCACACCCCTTTCATGCTGACAGCTCTCAAACTATCAGGATCTAGCCCCTATCTTCTGAGCCCTATACTGTTCAATAAGCCTTTGGGATGTCTCCACCATGATGTTCCATAGGGACCCTAACTCAGCAAGTCTGCAGTTGTCATTTTCAACCTGTATGGCCAGCTTCTCTCATTTTTCTTCTAAGAGTATTTACTTCCTAAAATCATAAACTTCACTCCAAAGCCCTATTTTCAAATCTGTTTCCTCACTGCCACTGTCTCCTCTGGTCAACTAGGATTCTTCCAAACTCAAATATAATTTTCCCTTCTAAAATCTTTAAGTGATACCCCATCACTTCTAAGATTAAGGATGAAAGCCTTATCCTGGCTTTCAAATGTCTATTAAGATGTGATGCCTCTCTCTCTCTCTTGGGGCGCCTGGGTGGCTCAGTCGTTAAGCGTCTGCCTTCGGCCCAGGTCAGATCCCAGGGTCCTGGGATCGAGCCCCACATCGGGCTCCTTGCTCGGTAGGAAGCCTGCTTCTCCCGCTACCATTCCCTCTGCTTGTGTTCCCTCTCTCGCTGTGTTTCTCTGTCAAATAAATAAAATCTTTAAAAAAAAAAAAAAAAAAAAGATGTGATGCCTCTCAAAAAAACAAAATCACACTATAAAAACTGACCTGATGGCTCTCTGAATTTCCCATTACTTCCGAAATGAGAATTTATATTCGAGCAACGTAAAGCTGCTTACAGTTCTCTGATCATGCCATGCTGTTAGCACCTGTTTTTTAAGCAAGCCTGTTCCTCCCTGAAGGGGCTTTTTCTTTTCCCTTCCTACTTGAAAAAGTCTTGGTTATGAGGCATAACCTCTCCTAGGAACTCCACAGCAATATATATTCCTTCCACTGTATCTTGTTTATGCTTATAGAGTATATATTTGCTTTCATCTTATCACATGGTCATGTCTTTTACAAATTCTTGCTAAGAAAAGTGTGACCTCCTCGGACCTCCTTAAGGAGAGGCTGCCTTCATGACCTAACAGAGTGTACCTGGCATGCAGCTGGTGCATAATAAATGTGTGAAGAAAGAATGAGATAAACCCTTAAATTAAGAAACAGAAAGATGCCTGAGGGATATTAATTCTTCACTTACTAAATCCTACCCTTCCTTGAACATTGGGCTCAGGCTGTAATCCTGATTATGTTATCAAGCACTCCTATGTTTCCATCTTCAGCCTACTCCAGCTCCTCTAAATCTTAACGTCTTTACTATTTATACTAATTATCTTCAATCTTTGGTATACACCAGTCACCTAGGTGGCTGATAAAAACAAAATATAGATGCCCAGCTTTTACCCTTGTAATCTCACTAAATGACGATGGATATGGAAGGGTGTCTAAAGGTGATTCTAGTAGGCAGAAAATGTTGAAAACTGCTGATGTATATATTATTCAGCTTCTTATCTATACAGTTTTCCCTTTTTTGTACATCACATGGCATCATTGACTAGAGTTTTAAAGAGGGACTATTTGTATAAATCGTAGTGCTTGCTTAACTGTGTGCAGAATGTGCTAGAACTGCCCTTGGGGCGCTATTTGAAGAATATAAGAGGATATGAATTTATTCCAATTCAAGTATCAATTCTTGGGTAATGTTAAGAAAACCTTTAAGTCCTACTCAAGGTATGATCAAGAGATGAATGGTTCAGCCCCAATACTTCCTACTTTTCCCCCCCTTTTATACAGATGGAAAAACCAAAGACCCAAAAAAAATTAACTGATAAAAGGTCCTATAAGGGGTGACAGAGCTAGGTGTAGATTCCAAGTCTCCCAATGAGAGGAAGCTTCTATGACTCTGTTAAACCATATACTAGTGTTGCTATTAATGATGATATCTAGAAGAGACTTGCACCTATGGTCCAAAGGGCCAATAAACTATATAGCTTCATTAAAATTTTTGAAAACAAAAATCTCTAGAATGCCCAGAAAACTCTGGGTGTTTGCTACCCTTAAAGGACATACTGAAAGTCCCTAAAATGATTCGGAGGCAGAGCCTACAAACTTCACTGGTTCAGAACCTGGAAGTTTTGGTTCCCAGGAAATAAGATCTGCTGCGGCATTAAATTCTATGTGCTCTCTCAAAAGCCAAACTCCTTAGGCTCAGGCAGAAATCTCTTCCCAAACAATAAGTCTGAGAGAACTGGAGTAGATATTTTAAGTCTGATTTAAAGCCACGGTTCTAGGATATACTTTAGTTCTGTATGAGGACTTGAAGTAATCAAACGGAAGGTAAAACAAAACACCTTACCTAATGATTTCAGCATATTCTTTGTCTTTTCCTTTACTGTCCCTCCATTTCCTGAACATAACCGAAGCATCCACATTGGCTGGGGAGAAGGTGTTGGGCTCATTGAGCAATGAGATTACACTTAACAGGATAGTCCTAGAAATGGGAGGAGGGGAAAGGGTCAGCTACGAATATTCAATTTGCAGGATCCATAAATACTGTGCTTTTTAAGTTTAACATAATATTTGAGACCTTAGGGGAATAGAAATAGAATATAAAGTTTTATTTTCAATACTGAGCTGGTTAGGCAGAATAAAGTTGCTAACTAAGAGACAAAGGAAATCTGTGAGCCGAGCATAAAGGTCATTTTGCAAGGCATGGTCTCAAATGGCTACATGTTCCAATCTGCAGAAAGTGGAAGCCTGAAAGCTTTTCAAATAACACATTTTGAAAACTACAAATTAAGTACAATAGGAAAATGCAAAAGCCAAAAAATTAGCTTTTTGGGGAGAGGGTAAAAATGATCCTGTCCCAAACATCCACATGGTTCTTATCATGGCTGCTTAAGAGAAACATACAAATGTATTTATTTTCCATATGTCTGAGGGAAAAAAAGAGACTTAAGCGGAGAATGGAGGAAAACAATAGCTTAGACATAGAAGGTTGTGTGTGCCTCTGGCACACACTGTGATGTTGGATGTACAACAGTGAGCAAGTTAGATGCCATCCCGTCTCTCCCAAGGTTTGTAAGAATTGAGGGAGATACAAACAGGCAATTTTTGTCCAAAGATTAATGGGGGGAAAAATCTTTATCACACATTTTTCTGATAGAAAAATAACCAGAACAGTTTCCAAAAAGGTTTCAAATTATTACCAAGCTTCTTTTCCCTAAAAGCTCTGTGCATGTATGTAAGGAGAAAAATTAAATTTCTCTACCTTTTCTCATTGGTGCGAGGTTATGATTGTGTTGTTGCAAAATAGCCTTTTGCTCCTGCCCCAAGCAAAAAATAAAGGGAGGGAGCCAGGCAATTAGATGTTTGATTTGATGAAACCTTTTCCTAAAAAGGGTAGAGAGTTTCTGTTATGTGATTATACAAGATTATGACAAAGGCACTTTCACAGACAACTTTCCCATCTAGTTAAAATCCATTTATAATACACACACACACCCCTTTCTATTACGTTAAGAATAACTCCTTGCATCTTCCCACCAAGATCCTCCTGGATTTCTTCAGTAATTACATTATAAAATAAAGATTCAGATTCAAAGAAACTCATCACTGCCAATGATGGAAAATGGACTGACATAACATCCTAAAAGCAAAAAAAAATGTGTGTAGAAAATTCCAAAGGGCTGCCACAGAAGAAAACATACAGAAATTGTTGGATAAGCAGGATAGGACAAAGTGTGGTATAAAGAGGAAATAAAGAACTTTATTGGTCTAGATCAACAGTGCATACAACTTCATGTGATTATGTAAATGTATCATCTGTATTATCCAATATAACCACCAGCCACCACATGTAGCCTCTGAACAGTCTGAAAGGTAGCTTGTGCAAATGAAGAACTGAATTTTTACATTTAATTTCATTAATTTACATAGCTACACGTAGTTAGTGGCTACCATATTGGACAACTGATAAAATACTTTATGAGGAAATATGATTTTTTAAATGGTGAATTATCAAGGTGTCTGGGTGGCTCAGGTCATGGTCCCAGGGTCCAGGGATCAAGCCCCACATTCTCCCTCTCCTACTCCCCCTGCTTGTGCACTCTGTCAAATAAATCTTAAAAAAAAAAAACAAAAAACGTGAATTATCCATTTCTATCAAAATAAGAAATTATTTTCTAAATTTATATTCAATTAGCCAACATATAGTACATCACTAGTTTCGGTTGTACAGTTCAATAATTGATTAGCTGCCAAGTAACACCCAGTGCTCATGAAGAACTCACTTCTAACACCATGTACTTCTACACTGAAATCCATGATACTTTAAGAAGTGAAAGTGGACTTTCACTAGGTACTGTAGGGGACTGTGCAAATAGTTAACACAGTATCTTTTCGCTTCATTCCTTCCTCTGGACAACAGGATCTTTTTTTGGTGGGGGGAGGAGGATATAGGGTTCTGTTGATTCTGGTGGGGTTAATCTTCCTCTACTATCAACACACAACCTACCTAACCACAGCAACAGATGTACCACCAAGTACTGGCCAAAGGATTCTATCCATCTAGTCTAGTCATGGTGTTAGGGGGTATGCATGTAACCCAAGATGGGCCAATCAGAACCCTGGTAAGAACTATGATGTTCTAATCTAATAGCAGAAAGGCAATTACTTTTCATTCTTGATTAAACTGACAACTCTGAGAACAAGGAAAGTCTAGAGCAGATGGCCATCCATATCACCAAGTGGTTAAGAGTCTGCCGAATAACAAGGCCAATACAATTGCAAAGGCCAATACAATTGAGACGTTTTTCTCTAATCAAGATTCCTGATGTAATTCATATACAAGACCGTATTTAAACTTTCCCAACCAGTATGTTGTGGATCAGTTACAGGTAAATTATTGATTCCTGCAGGCAGTTGGGTAGGTGGGACCTGGGATAACCTGAGCCTCTGCAACAACTTCTGGTCAAAGGAGCATCTCTAGTTTACCACACTGTCTTCTATTGAATACAGTAATTGCAATTTTATCTATGTATCATGACTGGAAAAGGTCTGGAAGTAATGTCATACATAGTTTCAACTGTCCAGCATTTGTACCAAAATATGTAACACAGGCATTATACCCTGTTGTAGACAACTCTGCAAGCTAAGTATTATTAACCCTATTTTTAAAGTTAATTAATTTTATTTTTTTAAACATTTTATTTGACAGGGAGAAAGAACACAAGCAGGGGGAGCAGCAGGCTTCCCACAGAGCAGGGAGCCCGATGCGGGACTCAATCCCAGTACCCTGGGATCATGACCTGAGCCAAAGGCAGTTGCTTAACTGGCTGAGCCACCCAGGCACTCTAAAGTTAGTTGATTGATTGATTTTAAAAAGATTTTTTTATTTATTTGACAGAAAGATCACAAGTAGGCAGGGAGGCAAACAGAGAAAGGAGGAAGCAGGCTCCCCGCTGAGCAGAAAGCCCGATGCAGGGACTCGATCCCAGGACCCTGAGATCATGACCTGAGCCGAAGGCAGACGCGTTAATCCAATGAGCCACCCAGGCACCCCTTAAGTTTATTTTTAAAAATATATATATAATCTTTACACCCATCGTGGGGCTCAAACTCAAGAGCCCATGATCAAGAGTCGCACTCTCTTCTAAGTCAGCCAGGCACCCCTTAATCCTATTTTTACAGAAAGGAAAAAATGAACTGCGAAAACAATACTAAAAGAACATGCAACACAGAACTGAATCCTACAACTATTCCAATGGTTACATGTTTTTTGTTGCCAGTTTAAGTATGTGAAAATCTTTATTCATTAATCGTATTTTTTTCAGCAGGAAAAAAGCAGAAGGTGGAGAGGGTTAACAATAGGTGAAAGAAAAGAAAGACCCAATAACAAAACTATCAAATTAATATAACACAGTGAAGAGGTCACTCCTGTCTAATGAAGGCATTGGTTTCCTTCAGATCATGAATAGATGGGAAAGGATCCAGAAAACAACTACATACATTCTTTCTTATTCTCATTCTGTCTATATAAATTCAGTTCCACATGAAGCTTTGGTTTTTAGCATTAACATGGAGTTGCACTACTCCATTTAGACAATCTTGTAGCATTTAGACATAAATTTATTAGGTTATCCAAACAGACTTTTTGAGCACCATCCCCAGACTCTCACTTCCTACAAGGAATGACTGTACCCTCTCTAGAGTATGTTTGGAGGAACAGACGGGTCTGGGTTGTCCAAATTAAGCAGTGTAAGGGTTTAATATATGTTAAAATAAAACAACTACTCCAGTAACAATTTGGGACAAAAATGAGGAACAAAGGGTTCTTAAGTGTTTTCAATTATTGCACAATACAATTCCCAGGACTGCCATTTAGAGATACTCCAAGAAATAAATGTGCTCCCTCCACCCCTGCTTTAAGCCAGGGCAAGGGACTATGATAGGAGTTTCAAACACAGGGAATCTAGACCCAAATAAAAAAATTCTCATAGGAGAGAGGTGCAGACAAAAGGATAGTCAAAAGCACTCCACTTTATACAGTCTTCATTTTTGTTCCCGGTCCATATTTCTGATCTTTTTGATTGTTAAAACCTAACGAAGAGAAATTTGGCTATCTTCTTCTGCATAAACATAAGTTGGCTCAGTTGGTTAAGCGGCTGCCTTTGGCCTAGGGTCATGATCCCAGGATTCTGGGAAAGGGCCCCACACTGGACTCCTTGCTCCGCGGAGATCCTGCTTCTCCCTCTGCCTACTCTGCCACTCCCGCTGATGTGCTCTCTCTCTCCCCCTAACAAACACTTACATACATAAAATCTTTTTTATTTTGACAGAGAGAAACACAGTGAGAGAGGGAACACAAGCAGAGGGAATGGTAGCGGGAGAAGCAGGCTCTCCGCTGAGCAGGGAGCCCGATGCGGGGCTCGATCCCAGGACCCTGGCATCATGACCTGATCCGAAGGCAGATGCTTAACGACAACTGAGCCACCCAGGCGCCCCACATACATAAAATCTTTAAAAAACAAAACAAAACAAAAAAAACTTTGTAAATAATAAAGATACCAAAAGGAAATGACCAATTAATCACATACACACACACACATTAGGCAAAAAATAAACTAGCTAGTTGTGAAGTTAGAGCTCAGACATGTTTTTAAAACATCAGAACTAAAGTAGTATTTAAGGGAGGTAAGAAATCAAAATTAGGGCACCTGGGTGGCTCAGTCAGTTAAGCTTCTGCCTTTGTCTCAGGTCGTGATCCCAGGGTGCTGGGATGGTGCTCCCTGCTCAGTGGGGAGACTGCTTCTCCCTCTCCCTCTGCCACTCCCCTAGCTTATACTATCAAATAAAATCTTAAAAAAGAAAAAAAATTCAAAATTAGACATCTATGACCCAATGAGTAATACTGTTATCTGTCCCTTTTCAACATAGACAATAGTCAAAAAGTTGGGTCTGCACCTCCCCCACCTCCCACCCTCCTCTACAGCCAACAGGAGTCTTGAACTGACGGAGTCACATGTTCTACTAACTGAACCAGCCAGGTGCCCCTCTACCCCACCCCCACCCCAGTTTTAGGCCTTTGTTAGCTACTATGTCAAGTACAACTTTACCAGGGAGGGCATAAAACTGGCCCTAGCACAACAAATAAGACCTGGCTTATGAGTCTGCCTGGAAACTAAGCAGGCCAAGTTTGGAATTTTGCAGGTTATTAAAGGCTGGCATTTTCCTTCAATGTTATTGAAATATCTCCAGGCAGTGTGAGGCAGAAAGGATTCATTCTTAAAAGCCTAAACTTCCTTTGACTCTTAAAACATACACATACACAGGAAGAGAAACAGAATGACTGACTGAGATTCTTAGGTTTTACAGGAATACCCTTATTTGATGAAAACTGATTGGCAACTATGAAGAAGTGAGCCCAATGCCTGAACCTTCCACTTAACCCAGGTCCGTTTAACCTCTGTTATGAGTAAGAAAACATGATAGTAAAAAAAAAAAAAAAAAAAACATGATAGTTTAAAAAAAATTTTTTTTTTAATTTTTATTTATTTGAGCAAGGATACTTGCAAAAGAGAATGGGGTGGGGGGGGCAGTGGGACAGGGAGAAGCAGACTTCCCCCTGACCAAGGAGCCTGACGCAGGGCTCCATCCCAGGATCCTGGGATCATGACCTGAGCCAAAGGCAGAAACTTAACAGGCACCCTGAAAATGTTATCGTTTAATAGGTCATATATTACAGTTTTTCTTTATGCTCTAAAGCATCTTAACAAATTTAATACTTCCTCCTGTGGAATCCTGGAGATAGATCCCTGAAAACATATGGCAGGAATGAGGGTCTCAGGTTAAAATACACAAAAACACAAAATCAGAATATTTTAAGAAGGAAATTTTTTAAATACGCAGAATATGTATCATAGGCACAGAATGAAACCACCGAGTACAGGGGAACCACAGATAGTTCCATATATTTATCTATATATATATATATATATATATATATCCCAATATATAAACATCAAGGGAGCAATTAATACCATCCTGGCCCCAAATGGGGTTTATAGGAGCCCTAAGAACAACAGCACTATTGCCATTTCCCCTAACCTTGCCTACTTTGTCACCCAATGCTTGGCGCAGTCCTTAACTCCCTTCCCTTTTAGTGGGCTGTAGGTAAGATTTGTCAGGAATAACATCCTATTCTACTCCTGACAGATGCTCCATGACGCAGTAGCAAAGACAAAACCATGTTACCATCTTTCAAAGGAAAGCAAATCTCCCAACAGGTGACTCCTGTTCAAGAACTTGGAACAGGCTTAGACCAGAAAGAAGAGGCATGGTATTGTGAACAACATCAGGCATCTCTACCCTCCCAAACTCCACTCTTTGCTAATGCCTACTTAAGACTTCTCAATTCCATAAGGACCTCTCACCTGCCTAAACTTAATCCTTTGCATCTGGGGACAGTAAGATGGTGGATCTCTTCTTCCAGAAAGTATGCTGGCTTCCTCTATGAAGATGAAAACTACAGAACCTTTAGTGGATCCTAGTTGGCTGATGCTCTGGATCCCTACAATTAATGGTAGGGGTCTTTTCCCCATTTTTCCCTTTGGCTACTCTCACTACTCACTAGGTCTTGTGATATAAACTGACTTAGGTTCTTCAAGGTAACTGGGATGCTTTATTCTTCTCTGGGTTAAGTCTCCTATGTAAACGTTTTCTAAATACCTTCATTGAGGTGCTGAAAGACTAGTACAGGTGGTCATGAAGTCCAAACACATGTGAAGATGGGACCACTTTCAGATAATAGTGCTATACATCAGTCAAGACCCTGCAACAGCCTGTGCTGAACCTTATGCCACCTCCACTACTGTCCTGCTATAGCCACCCTAAGCTGGATGGGGAGTGCAGAACCCTTAGTTAGACAACTGCTGACTCTAGCGAGTTGCGCAGCAAAGGAATATCAAGAAAAATGCCTAGCACCTCAAATCTTGTCTCTTGGTATTTCAGTGCCATAAACTAGCCTATGAGAAATATGTATAATCTGCTACTTGAAGAACCCCCTTGCTTCACAATAAGTAACAGAAACAAAGGGAAAAGAAGTATTCCACATCTACTCATGAGTTACTGCTTTTCCAACATTTCAGAATTCTGGGCACCATAAGGTATTCCAGGCAGATGTGGTTTCAATAATGCACACACAACACTCTACATCTCCCAAGAAATTCACAAACACCAAACCCTCTATTCATTCCCCAACCCCAAGATCAGCACATTGAAGGAACATCTATGATGACATGAAGCCAGGAGACAAAAAAAGGTCTGAGAAGGTAACTAAAGATTCCAGTGCATGGGTACCTGGCTGGCTCAGTTGGTAGAGCATGAGACCCTTAATCTTGGGATTATGGGTTTTGGCCTCATTTTGGGTGCAGAGACTAATTTAAAAAGAAAGAGAGAGAGAGAGACAGATTCCAAAGCAAATCCCTTTTAGATCTGCGTATGAAGATCAAAGGGGCAATCTGAAGATAACTAGTCCTCATTGTGGAGGCTCTACACAAAAAAGCATAAAAGCAGAGAATGCAATCTCTGAGCTGAAGTCTAGGAAATGCTTCTAAATTGGAGCTCAAGTGACCTGAGGGCCTAGAGAGAAAAAATGATTCTGATACACAAAGTGCCAAGAGCAATTTTAGATAGGTAAATTTAGTATTAAAGGAGTTTCCTATCCCCAAAGGACTAAATCGAATAAGAAACAGGCCTACCTTCAAAGAAAAGTATCCACAAGATTTTAAGCTGAGACAAGGATAATATAGGTATATTTATATAAAGGAGAAGTAAAAGTAAAAATCTTGAATTCCTGTAGGTAATGGCAATACATTATCCATTGAGGCAACATGAAAATACAATGAAAAAAAAAGTGGGGCTTATTATGAAGAAGGGGGAAGCTTGTTAAAAAAGGCGGACAAGACGGGGTAAGCATTTAATTCAGCATTCAACCTCCAAAAACAACAATCACTAGTACCTTAGAGATAACACTTCCTTTTGACTAGATTACTACTAGCCCTGAAAAAATCCCATAAAAGTCAAACTAAAACGACAACCCTGCATTTTTTGTTCAATTTTTCAATAAATCTTCCAAAATACTTCCTGCCTTTAAATATACTGTCAGTTTAATTATATTTTGATAATGTGTTTCTTTCGAAAACCTGACAGTCTCTTAAACAATTAAGTAGGGTGGAAGAGCTGAGAACTGTGGTAGCTGAATTCTTCCTCAGCAACAATAAATACAGCAGAATAATGTCTATAATATCCTCAAGGAAAGAAAGTATGACTCAGAAATCTTATGCCCAAACTGCCATTTGAAGTATCATGGCAAAAAAAAAAAAATGTATATATACCCATATACACAAGTATGTATCATTTTTAAAAAACTTTTAAGATTTTATTTAATTGGGGGGGCATCTGGGTGGCTCAGTGGGTTAAGCCTCTGCCTTCGGCTTGGGTCAGAGTCTCAGGGTCCTGGGATGGACACCCACATTGGGCTCTCTGCTCAGTGGGGAGCCTGCTTCCTCCTCTCTCTCTGCCTGCCTCTCTGCTTACTTGTGATCTCTGTCTCTGTCAAATAAATAAAATCTTAAAAAATATATATTTTACTTATGGGGGAGGGGAAGGGAGAAGGAGCCCAACTCAGGGGTTGATATCATGACCTGAGCCAAAGGTAGACGTGTAACGACTGAGCCACCCAGGTGCCCCAAGCATATAACATTTTGAATATCTAAGAATTCAAGGAATAGGGATGCCTAGGTGTCTCAGATGGTTAAGAATCTGGCTTTGGCTCAGGTCATGATCCTGGGGTCCTGGGATTGAGCCCCCATCAGGATCCCTGCTCAGTGGAAAGCCTATTTCTCCCTCTCCCACTCCCCTGCTTGTGTTCCCTCTCTGTGTCATATAAATAAAATCTTAAAAAAAATTCAGGAAATATAATATGACTCCAAGGAGCATTTTCCTAAAGAAATTACTAATGGACAAATTCAGTCAATTAACACATCAAAGGAAGTAAAATAATGGACAGCAAACAATGAATTCATTTCATAGTAGGAATAAGAAATTTTAAAAACTAGGATTATGTTACAAAACAGTACAGATTATAAATGCTATAACCCTGACAATAAACAAATATATTTTTTAAAAGATATATTAGAGAGAGAGAGATCGAGCAAGTGTGTGAACAAGCAGGGGGAGAGGCAGGGGGAAAGAATCTCAAGCAGACTCCATGCTTAGCACAATGCGCACATGGGGCTTGATCTCATGACCCGGAGCTGAAATTAAGAGTCAGATGCTCAACTACTTAGCCACCCAAGTTTCCCAATAAACAAATATATTTTTTATTTATGTATTATATATATATAAATTTTTTTGAGAGTGAAGAGTATGCACCTATGTGAGTGGGATAGGGAGGGACAGAGGGAGAGGGGGAGAGAGAATCTTAAGCAGGCTCTACCCTCAGCGTGGAGCTCTGTGTGGGGCTCAATCTCATGACCCTGAGATCATAACCTGAGCTGAGATCAAGAGTTGGACAGTCAACTGACTAAGCTACCCAGGTGACCCAATAAACAAATATTTTTAAAAGATAGGAAGAAAAGGGAAAGAGAGGATGGGAAATAGAATATGTATGCTGATTTCCTTTTCTTTCACTTAGTTCTGTCAATACAGGTTGAGGCTGAAAAATCAAATAATAGGATAAGTACAGGTTAAAGGTACAAATAATCAGCTCTAACTGTGTGGTATAAGGGATATGAGGAATGAAAAATAAATAAAATATCCTGTGTAAAAGAAGTAGCCTTTAATATATTCATACACCTGTGGGTATATAAACTATCAGATCAATTCTCCCTTCCAGCCTCCTTTTTCACAATTGCTCTTTACAAAAGGAATGCATACCTTCCATACATCCCAAATATTCCTCGGGTACACTACCCAGAGGTAATGAAATATAAAGTGTATAAAAGAAAGAGAAATTTAGCCTGGGTGGCTCAGTTGTTAAGCGTCTGCCTTCGGCCCAGGTCAGATCCCAGAGTCTTGGGATAGAGCCCCACATTGGGCTCCCTGCTCCGCGGGAAGCCTGCTTCTCCCGCTACCACTCCCTCTGCTTGTGTCCCTTCTCTCTCTGTGTTTCTCGCTGTCAAATAAATAAAAAAAAATCTTAAAAAAAAAAAAGAAATTTATATATAAAGGCAACTGTTTCCTTTCTCATTAAATAATTTTATTAAAAGTATAGGATGGGGGGGTGCCTGAGTGACTCAGTAGCTGGGTATACACCTTCAGCTCGGGTCATGATCCTGGGGTCCTGGGATTCGGCCCTGCATCGGGCTCCCTGCATGGTGGGGAGCCTGCTTCTCCCTCTCCCACTCCTCCTGCTTGTGTTCCTTGTCTCACTGTATTTCTGTCAAATAAATGAGTAAAATCTTAAAAAAAAAATGTACAATGGTGTTTCTAAAAAGTATTTTGGTATGTGATGGAGTACAATAAATTCAGATATGTATAGATTGGGACTGCTGGAATTACATTTTCATTAAAAGGAACTTACTAATTCCATCTCTGATTATTAAAAAATGAATAATCCCTGAGGGAGAGTCCTATGAAAGTAAAGCATAAAGTACAGGGCATATGTGGTAATTCCTTATTTCATAGACATTAATAAATTTATGACTAAGTTCTATGCCTAATCTGAGAATTAGAATTCATAAGCAAGATGGTTGCCAAGATGAGGTCTATCAACACATTATTTGAATTAAAAAAGGGAGGCATTTTTTTTTCTGATTTAAAAAATATACGAACTAGATGTGCTGAAATCCAAAATACATTTTCTCAGTTCTTTCTAGGTATACTATATTGAACAAGGTACCTAAAGAAATGAGTAATCAGCATAATCAACAGTAATTTGATATGCCTGAACAGATTCTTTGGTATACACTTCCCAGAAAGTGAGAAGAAACTAACTTGGTAAAAACTGTAAGAAATCCTTGTATAAATCAAGAAGCTTCCAACTTTTCATTTTTAACAAAAGTAGAGTTCCTAATTGAGTTACTAACTTTTCAGATCATTAAGAATGGGGGCGCCTGGGTGGCTCAGTGGGTTAAAGCCTCTGCCTTCAGCTCAGGTCATGATCACAGGGTCCTGGGATGGAGCCCCGCATCGGGCTCTCTGCTCAGCGGGGAGCCTGCTTCCCCTTCTCTCTCTGCCTGCCTCTCTGCCTACTTGTGATCTCTCTCCTCTCTGTCAAATAAATAAAATCTTTGAGGGGGAAAAAAAAAGAATGACCAACAAAGGGGAACCTGGGTGGCTTAGTTAGTGAATATCTGACTCTTGGTTTCAGTCCGGGTCGTGATCTCAGGATTGTGAGATCAACCCCTGCTTTGGTTCTCACACTGGGCATGGAGCCTACTTAAGATTCTCTCTCTCCCGGGATGCCTGGATGGCTCAGTTGGTTAAGTGTCTGCCTTTGGCCCAGGTCATGATCACAGGGTCCTGGGATTGAGTCCTGCACGGGGAGCCTGCTTCTCCCTCTACCTGCTGATTTCCCTGCTTGTGCGCATGTTCTCTCTCTGACAAATAAATATTTTTTAAAAAAATTCTCTCCCTCTCCCACCATTAAAAAAAGACTAACAAAACGACTGAATAAACATATAAATACATACATATTTAGGTATTGATTTTGATCACTCTCCTGTGCAGAAGAATCTGAAATAATTTATACAGATATCTCAGCCTCATGAAAGCGTTATTTCCATTCCTTATGTGTGGGCTACACCTATGACTTCCTTCCTTCGAAAGAGTACCAAATGGAAAGGGTAAAAACAAGGAACTTTATATAGGAGAAACCTAAAATCTGAGTCCCATCCAGGTGATGAATGTTAACATCAACAGTGATAAGTCCTGCTGATATTTTGTACCTTTAATACAAGGTGATGACAAGGTATTTTACCTCCATGGTCTGTCTGTCTGTCCAGTCAGTACTCATCACCCTACTCTAGTAACCAGGAAAATATAGGAAAAATCCCAATTACAGGACATTTTTACAATAAATGATCAGTACTCCTCAAAATTGTCAAGGTCATTAAAAACAAGGAAAGTCTGAGACTGTCACAGTTGCCTAAGGAGACATACTTATTAAATATAACTTGGTATCATTCATGGAATTCTAGAGAACTATCTGTACTAACTTCACAATTTTCAAAAGGAATTCCAGAGAACTACGTGTACTAACTTCACAATTTTCAAAAATCTAAAACTGTTCTACAATTTAGAAGTCATTTAAAGAGAAAACATAATAACAAAACCACAATGAGATACCATGTCCCCCACTAGGATGGTTATAATAATACAGATGATAACAAGTGTTAATGAAGATGTGCAGAAACAAATTCTCAAATGCTGTTGGTAGGAATGTACTATTTAATGCAGCCATGTTGAAAAACAGTCAGGCAATTCCTCAAAAAGTTAAACACTGAGTTATCATATGATCCAGCAATTCTATTCTTAGGTATATATCCAGGGGAATAAAAAGCATATATATGCAAAAACTTGTACACAATTTTTATAGCACCGTGATTCATAATAGCCAAAAAGTGGGAACAACCTATAACCAAAAAGTGGAAACAACCTAAATGTCCACTGAATGAAGGATAGATAAAACAAGTATGGTATAAGCATTCAATGGAATTATTATTCAGCCATAAAAATGTATAAAGTATCCTTTAATGCTATAACAAAGATGAACCTTGAAAAAGCATTAAGTTAAAGAAGCCAATCACAAAATACTACATATTGAATGACTCTATTCCTACAAAATATCCAAATAGGTAAATTTATAGAGACAGAAAAGTAGACTGATGTTTTCCTAGGGTTGCAGGTAGAAGAGTGGGGGTATGGATTGAGGAATAATGGGAGAGTAAATGCTAAGAGGTAAGAGTTTCTTTAGAGGTGATAAAAATGTTCATGGGGCACCTTAGTGGCTGAGTCGGCTTGGTGTCTGACCCTTGCTCTCAGCTCAGGTCTTGAGGTCAGGGTCCTGCCCACAATGGGCATAGAGCCTACTTAAAAAAAAATCTCTAAAATTTATTGCGGGGATACAGCTCTCTACTTACATTAAAAAACAGTGAACTGTACACATAAAATGGGAGAATTGTTGGGTATGGAAATTATAGCACAATAAAATGTGTGTGTATTTTAAATGAAGGAGCACCTGGGTGGCTCGGTGGGTTGAGCCTCTACCTTTGGCTCAGGTCATGATCTCAGGGTCCTGGGATCGAGCCCCACATCAGACTCTCTGCTCAGCAGGGAGCCTGCTTCTCTCCCACTCTCTGGTTGCCTCTCTGCCTACTTATGATCTGTCAAATAAATAAATATTTATTACATATAAATATAATATAAAATAAATAAAAAGACAATAGATCGCTATGATTTTTGCCAAATAACTCAGAAGGAATTAAGAGAATTTAGTTTCACAGCCATAGGAATTGTTATTCCATTATCATATCTAAATATGGTCTCTTAATCATTGCATCTGTTATGTATATTTATGTTAGTTCACATGTATATGTATACATAATGTATATGTATATAGATGCATATATTCTTGGGTTTGTATATTAGTATATTTAATGTATATTATTCATACATTATGATTACAGATGAAATTGAAACCGTATTTCTGCTTCAATCTAACAATGATTAGAAAATAGATTTTTCTTTCAGAAAATTATAGAATATATAAAATATATAAGGCTAGCAAACATGAAAAAATTTTAAGTATTGAGATAAACCTCAGTAGGGATAGTAAAATGGAAATTCAAATGCAAGTATAAAAAAATGTATTTTTTAACTATATTTGAGATGTTTTAAAAAACTGTACCTAGGGGTCCCTGGGAGTTAAAGCCTCTGCTCAGGTCATGGTCTTGGGATCCCGGGATCGAGCCCCGCATGGGGCTCTCTACTCAGCGGGAAGCCTGCTTTCCCCTCTCTCTGCCTGCCTGTGATCGCTCTCTCTCTCTCCATCAAATAAATAAAAATCTTTAAAAACTAAAAATAAATAAATAAAAACTGTACCTAAAAAACAAAACACCAAATCTGCACCTAAAAACATTTAACAGTGGGGGCGCCTGGCTGGCTCAATCAGTAGGGCATGCAACTGTTTATCTTGGGAGTTGTAAATTCAAGCCCCACATTACGTGTAGAGATTACACAAAATAAAATTAAAAAGAAAAAAAAGCTACAAAAACATGCATAGTGTATAGTGCACAATGTATAGTTTTTCAAAATTCTTTTAAGGGTTAGGTGACCTACTCCTTAACATACAGACCACGACTCTAAACAAACAAATGATTAAATAACCATCTATTTATACAGATAGTTCAACAGATCAATTAATAGATGAATAATCTTAATATTGCACTGTATGTTAACTAATTAGAATTTAAATAAAAATTTGAAAAGAAAAAAATTGATGGATGATGAATGGTAATCAAAAGAAATACATAAGGCCTTCAAATCATTAAGAAACATTTATACACATATAACAAAAACAATAACAGATAATGCAAGCTCTTTTAAACACAGTAAGTACATAAAGTCAATTGAGTTTCTAAAGACTTAGATTTTTCTGCAAAATGTGTTAAAAATCCTAGAGTAATAGGAGATAAATTATAAGAGACTCCTAAATTCATGAAACAAACTGACGGTTGTTGGAGGTAGCGGGGTAGGGATAGGGTGGCTGGGGTATGGCCACGGGGAAGGTATGTGCTACGGTAAGTGCTGTGAAATGTGTAAGCCTGATGATTCACAGACAGGTACCCTAGGGCAAATAATACATTACATGTTAAAAAATTAAAAATCCTAGAGTAAGAAAACAACCAATCTAAACATGGACATCATGAGATCCAAAGATGCAGGATGGAACTAAGATGATGTAAGAGGAAGTATTCAGACTAGAAAAATTCTCCTAAGATGCACAGAAAGAAATGAGTAACAAATGCAATTATATGTAAATATGACTCTTAAAAACGATGCATACGTGTTACTTAAAGCTCTAGCAGAAGACAAAAGCAAGTACAAATGGATTCTTTTGTACTTCTTATAAAGATAATATCCAATCTTAGGAACCACCTAAAAACCAGATTATTCCTTATGTAACCCCTTACCTGACATTCTGAGTAGGGTTCCACCTTTCAGAGGGCAGTTCTCCACTCTGTGGGTCATCTACAGGCGGATGAAGAATTGAAATGCACACATCTCCATTCTATGAGACAGAAACATCAGATTTAGTAAATACTCAAAAATACGATGTAAAAAGGGACATCAGTTCTGCTGAAGCTTCTTTCACTTCTAGAAAATTTGTTTTCTCACTAGGGGAGAAAGTAATTCTGTTGTTTCTTCATGTTTGCAATCAATGTTGAAGAATCTTTTTTAAAGATTTAATATATTTAATAAAAACTTGAACATTAATTGTTCTTATCTGTCTTAAAAAAATAAAAGATGTAATATTATTTGTGTGTGTGTGAGAGAGAGCTAGAGGGAAAAAGAGAGAATCCAAAGCAGACTCTGCCCCGACTGCAGAGCCCAATGAGGAGCTCAACCCAACAATGAGATCACATCCTGAACGAAAACCAAGAGCCAATCACTCAATCGAGCCACATAGGCACCCCAAAGCTGAAGAATTATTAAACATTTTTTATATTATAGGGGTGTCTGGTTGGCTCAGTTGTTAAGCAGCTGCCCTTTTTTTTTTTTTTTTAAGATTTTATTTATTTATTTGACAGAGTGAGAGAGATCACAAGTAAGCAGAGAGGCAGGCAGAGAGAGAGGGGGAAGTAGGCTCCCCGCTGAGCAGAGAGCCTGATGTGGGGCTAGATCCCAGGACCCTGAGATCATGACCTGAGCTGAAGGCAGAGGCTTTAACCCACTGAGCCACCCAGGTGCCCAAGCAGCTGCCTTTAAACTCAAGTCAGGATCCCGGGATCCTGAGATCGAGCCCCACATCAGGCTCCCTGCTCAGCAGGAAGCCTGCTTCTCCCTCTCCCACTCTCCCTTCTTGTGTTCCCTCTCTCGCTTTGTCTGTCAAATAAATAAATAAAGATATATTTCTTTAAAAAGAAGCACTATGTTTATAGCACCATCCTTCTTTAACAAACTCATTTAAAAATAGAAAGGGGCACACTGGTGGCTCAGTCGGTGGAGTGTCTGACTCTTGATTTTGGCTCAGGTCATTATCTTGGGGTTGGGAAATCAAGCCCTACATTGGGCTCTGCGTTCCACAGGGAGTCTGCTCCTCTCCCTCCGCCCTTCACACCCTGCCCCCCACTGCTCATGCTCAAGTACTTGTGCTCTCTCTAAAATAAATAAATCTATTTAAAAAACACACATATATGATGAACTGAGATTCAAGAGTCTTGAGAAGCAACTAAATATTTTCAGACACATCTGAACTGAAAGTACAGAAGAAGAAACCCCCTCCCAAACCAAAATCTGACCTTGCGGGGGGCGCCTGGGTGGCTCAGTCGTTAAGCATCTGCCTTCAGCCCAGGTCATGATCCCAGGGTCCTGGGATCGAGCCCCGCATCGGGCTCCCTGCTCCGCGGGAAGCCTGCTTCTCCCGCTACCATTCCCTCTGCTTGTGTTCCCTCTCTGGCTGTGTTTCTCGCTGTCAAATAAATAAAATCTTTAAAAAAAAAAAACAAAAACAAAATCTGACCTTGCTTAAAATCTGTCTAAAGAGATGCTATAACCACCTTTAACATCTGTGGTTTCAATAATTACAGTTTATATAAACTGAAAATATGCCTCCAAATAATTTTAACTCCCTCGGGATATGTATTAAACTCACTACTTTTTTGGGTAAAAAATTCAGGGAGCCTCACATGGGGCTCATTCCCAGGACCCTGGGATCATGACCTGACCTGAAGGCAGATGCTTAACTAACTTAGCCACCCAGGCGCTCTTTGGTTTATAAATTTAAATTATGGAAACTAATCCCATGTACATTTAGTTTAAGTCAAATACATATGGATTGCTTACCATATGTATCAAAGACTGCTATTCAATAGAAAAGAGAAGACTGAGTCAGATATAGTCACCAATCTCAGTCTAAAATGAAAGATTCAGGGGCGCCTGGGTGGCTCAGTGGGTTAAAGCCTCTGCCTCCAGCTCAGGTCATGATCTCAGGTCTTAGGATCGAGCCCCACATCCGGCTCTCTGCTCAGCAGGGAGCCTGCTTCCTCCTGTCTCTCTGCCTGCCTCTCCGCCTACTTGTGATCTCTCTCTCTCTCTGTCAAATAAATAAATTCTTTAAAAAAAAAAAAAAAAATGAAAGATTCAAAATTCCAAAAAGAGATATAACTAAAGTATAAAAATCTTATATATACAACTTAAATTTAGATATACACACAAAATACACAACCATATCAAGATTAACAGAACATTTTTAAGAGGAAAGTAAAATTTTTAATAAAATACCAAATAGTAAATTCTAAAACTTGTTAGATAGGTGCTATGAAGAAGGTAAAAAAAAGCACAAGAGAAACAAGGAGAAACTTAGGGTATATTTGGATAGAGGACACCTGGCACATGGAGTGGAAGACAAACTAAAAGCTTGGTGTTTGAGAGAGCTTTCAGATGGGTCTTGAATATTAAATACAATTTTAACAACCTAAGGGAAATTTAGACATGAGTTAGCCCAGAGAAAACCAAGATCATAAACAGAATATGCTCGGGCAGTTGTATTTGTTTGGCAATGCTACTGGAACAAATCACCACATACTTAGTAGTTTAAAACGGCAATTTACTGTTTTATACTTTTGTAGGTCAAAATCTTTTTTTTTTTTTTTTTTAAAGATTTTATTTATTTGACAGCGAGAAACACAGTGAGAGAGGGGACACAAGCAGAGGGAATGGTAGCGGGAGAAGCAGGCTTCCCGCGGAGCAGGGAGCCCGATGCGGGGCTTGATCCCAGCACTCTGGGATCTGACCTGGGCGGAAAGCAGACGCTTAACTACTGAGCCACCCAGGCGCCCCTGTAGGTCAAAATCTGAAGCTATTCTCACAAGGCTAGCTAATTCAACGTGTCCACAACAATGCACTTCTTTCTGAAGCCTCTAAGAAAAAAATCTCTTTCCTTGTCCTTTCTAAGCATCTAAAGGCCACCCACACTCCTTTGCTCTTGGTCTCCCTTCCTCTAACCCTCAAAGCAAGCAATGTTGCATTTCTCCGGGTCTTTCTTCCGTAGTCACATCTCTCACTCTCATTTTCTGACTACCTCTTCCACTTGAAAGGACTCTTTGGGTTACACTGGGCCCACCTGAATAATCCAGAATAATCTCTTTATTTTAAGGTCAGCTGAAAAATAGCTACTTTAATTTTTCTTTAACATATAAGCTAACATAACACAGGTTCCAGGGATTGGGATGTGGACTCCCCTGAAGGACCATTATTCTACCTACCACGATGGTGAAGATCCCACTTGTAATGAAAAATACATTATATATAAAAATTAGACCAGAGGAATATGTTACTTTGTTCTGAGTTTAATACCTATATACATAAAATTTCTGAGCCATGGAATGACATAAATTTGTATTCAAAAACAACTTAGTAAAAGATGGGCATCTCGGGGCGCCTGGGTGGCTCAGTGGGTTAAAGCCTCCACCTTCGGCTCAGGTCATGATTTCAGGGTCCTGGGATGGAGCCCCACATCGGGCTCTCTGCTCAGCAGGGAGCCTGCTTCCCCCTCTCTCTCTGCCTGTCTCTTTGCCTACTTGTGATCTCTCTCCTGTCAAAATAAATAAAATCTTTAAAAAAAAAAAAAAAATGGGCATCTCAATTGATGCAAAGCATTTGACAAAATCCAACACTTTTTCATGATAAAAACACTCAAAAAACTATAAATAGAAGGAAAGTATCTCAACATTGTAAAGGAATTAAAAAAAGAAAACCCACAGCTAGCATTCTACTAAATGGTGAAATCTTTCCTCCTAAGATCAGGAACAGGACAAGGATAATCATTTTTACCACTGCTATTTAACACTGTCCTAGAAGTTCTGGCCAGAGGATTAAACAAGAAAAAGCAATGAAAGGCATATAAACTGGAAAGAAGTAAAATTACTTCAAAAATGAAAAAGAAAATTTCAAAGAATTTACAAGATAGGTACTAAAGCTAATAAAGAAATTCAGCTAAGTTCTAAGATATAAGATCAACACTCAAAAATCAGATTTACTTCTCTATGCTAGCAATAACCTTAACAGGATAACTAAAAAGGTTATCAAGAAAATAATTTCATTTACAGAATCTAAAACAATAAAATACTGAGGAATAAATCTAATCAAGGAGATGAAAAATTTGTACAGAACACTATTAAAGCACAGTTCAAAGAAATGAAAGACCTAAGTAAACAGAAAAACATCCCCAATTTGATCTACAGATTAAATGAAATCCTAATCAAAATGTAGCTTCCTTTTCTCCAGAAATTGACAAACTGATCCTAAATTTATAAAGAAATTTAAGGGACCCACAAAAGCAAAAACAATCTTAAAAAAGAAGAGTAAATGGGCACCTGGGTGGCTAGTCAGTTAAGAGTTCTTCCTTCAGCTCAGGTCATGATCCCAGGGTCCTGGAATTGAGCCATGAGTCGGGCTCCCTGCTCAGCTGGAAGCCTACTTCTCTCTCTCCTCCCCACTCATACTCTCTCTGTTGCTATCTCTATCTCAAATAAATTTTAAAAATCTTAAAAAAAAAAAAATGTAAAGAACCTGGATGGCTCAGCCAGTTAAGTGTCTGATCTCAACTGGGCTGTACGCTCAGTGTGGAATTTGTTCCTCTGCCCTCCCCCTGCTCATGCATGCTCTCCCTCTCTCAAATAAATAAAATCTTAAAAAAAAAAAAAAAAAAAAAAGAGTAAAGTTGGAGAACTCACACTTCCTGATTTCAAAGCATACTATAAAGCCAAAGTCAACAAGACAGTTTAGGACTGGCATAATGATAAATGTATAGACCAAAAGGCTAGAACTAAGAGTCCCTAAATAAATCCATACATGTATGGTGAAAGGATTTTTTTTAATTTTTTTTTTTTTTAAAGATTTTATTTATTTGACAGAGAGAAACACAGCGAGAGAGGGAACACAAGCAGAGGGAATGGTAGCTGGAGAAGCAGGCTTCTTGCTGAGCAAGGAGCCCGATGCGGGGCTTGATCCCAGGACCTTGGGATCGGATCTGGGCCGAAGGCAGACGCTTAACGACTGAGCCACCCAGGCGCCCCTGGTGAAAGGATTTTTGACAAGGATGCTATGTCCATTCTGGTGGGAAATAAGTCTCTTCAACAAATGATGCTAGGATAACTGAAATTCCAAAAACAAAATAATGAACTTGGATGTTTGTACCTTATACCACATACAAAATTAACTCAAAACAGAACAAAGATCTAAGAGCTAAAATCATAAAACTCTTTAAAAACAAAACTGGGGGTGCCTGGCTAGCTGAGTTGGTTAAGCAACTGCCTCTTGATTTCAGCTCAGGTCATGATCTCAGGGTTATGAGATCGGAGCCCGGCATTGGGCTCTTGCCGCACTTGGAGCCTGCCTAAGATTCTCTCTCTCTCCCTCTCCTTCTGTCCCTCTCCTCTCTTTGTCTAAAAACAAAACAAAACATAGGTGTAAATCTTCATGACCTTCAATATGGCAATGTATTAGATATGACACCAAAAACATGAGCAACAAAGATAAACTAGACTTCACCGAAATGAAAAGGTTTTCTGCAAAGGACGTTATCAAGAAAATGAGTTTTAGGGGTGCCTGGGTGGCTCAGTGGGTTAAAGCCTCTGCCTCCGGCTCAGGTCATAATCTTGGGGTCCTGGGATCGAGCCCCGCATCAGGCTCTCTGCTCAGCAGGGAGCCTGCTTTCCCCTCTCTCTCTGCCTGCCTCTCTGCCTACTTGTGATCTCAGTGTCAAATAAATAAATAGAATCTTTTAAAAAATAAATAAACTTTTAAAAATGAAGTACTGATACACAATATAACATGAAGGAACTTCCAAAACATCAGACTAAGTGAAAGCCAGAGACAAAAATGTCCATATTTTATCATTTCCTTTGTAAGAAATATCCAGAATAGATAAATACACAGAGACAGAAAGCTGGGGGCATAATTGTCAGAGACTAGGACTAGAATAAAATGGGAATGGGGAGAAACTGTGTTGTAGGTAAGGTGTTTTATGCAAGAGTGATGGAAATACTTAGAGGAGATAGTTGAACAACACTGGGACCACATATTAAATGCCACTGAATTATGTTCACTTTAAATGGCTCATTTTATGTATGTGAATTTCACCTCAATAAATTATTACTATTTATTATAATTACTATTTTTAAAGGATAGGGGAAGTTCTGGGTCTCCAGAAATGCTTTTTTTTTTTTAAGATTTTAATTTACTTATTTGAGAGAGAGTATGCGCACAAGTGGGGAGCAGGGTGGGGGCAGAGGGAGAAGCAGACTCCCCACGGAGCAGGGACCCTAATGTGGGGCTCGATCCAGGACTCTGAGATCATGACCTAAGTCAAAGGCTTAACTGACTAGAGCCACCCAGGTGCCCCCAGAAAGACACTTCTAAATGTAAAATGAAGGCTATCTAGCCTAGGCCCCCTCCAAATCCAATTAAACTGAAATCTCCAGTATTCTTTATTTTTAACAATTTCTCCCCAGGATTCTGATATGCCCAGATTTGGTTGCATATCACTACCTAGGGAAATCTCTTCCCTGTACCTTAAAGTTAGAGAGAATGCACAAGATCTGCAAATCTATGAATATAACTACATAAATATACACTAAATCCTGCTTGTCAAAAACTATTTACAAACCAAAGCCCAGCTCTACAAATGGACAAATCTGGTGGCCTAAATATTATTATGTTCTAAATAATGGCTAGCGTACCTATACTTAAATGCTTCAAGTTTGTATACCTTCACAGAGCAAACTAGTGTCCTAATTTTTATTTTTTTTTTTAGTGTCCTAATTTAAAAAAAAAAAAAAAAACTATAAGGAAAAATGAATCTAAGTAAAGCATATTGAAGAACTCAAACTTTTAATAATGTATATTATTAAATTGCATTTGCTAGGTAAAATCTCAACATCCAATCAGAATCAAAATCCTCTGGTTTCTGTTGACTTTCTACACCTTACTCATTTGATTTATATAAACCAAGGTGAAAGACACAGAGATTTTGACAGTTCTACAGGAACATTCTATAAAACTTTTCTCTTATGATTTAGAAGTAAAGAATATTTTATAAGTCAAGTAATGACTTGTTTTAATAATGGAAACAATTTAAAAAATATATTTTCCTAGGTACAAAAGAAAATTTACATCAATTTATCTTAGTTAAAGCAAACAAAATATATTAGGTTACAAACTTCTGATCACTTAAGAAAGCATTCATATTCATTTGAAGACTCTTTAAATGAGGGGCGCCTGGGTGGCTCAGTGGGTTAAGTTTTTGCCTTCGGCTCAGGTAATGATCTCAGGGTCCTGTGGTGGAGCCCCAAGTTGGGCTCTCTGCTCAGCAGGGAGCCTGCTTCCTCCTCTCTCTCTGCCTGCCTCTCTGCCTACTTGTGATCTCTCTCTGTCAAATAAATAAATAAAATCTTTAAAAAAAAAATCTTCAAATGAATTAAAAAAGAAATATTTTGTCCATTTTTAAAGTCCACTGACTAAAATTATATAAATTTTCAATGTTCATCAAATGTACAGTTTAAACAATGATAACAGGGGCACCTGGGTTGCTCAGTGGGTTAAAGCCTCTGCCTTTCACTCAGGTCATGATCTCAGGGTCCTGGGATCGGGTCCCCCATTGGTCTCTTCGCTCAGCGGGAAGCCTGCTTCCCCCTCTCCCTCTGCCTGCCTCTTTGCCTACTTGTGATCTCTTTCTGTCAAATAAATAAATAAAATTTTT
>CM053615.1:45913158-45927771 GCA_028646535.1 Procyon lotor | reverse complement strand
AGCGGGAGAAGCAGGCTTCCCGTCGAGCAGGAGCCCGATGCGGGGCTCGATCCCAGGACCCTGGGATCATGACCTGAGCCGAAGGCAGACCCTTAATGACTGAGCCACCCAGGCGCCCCACGAGGACTCAGCATCTTTATGTGGATTAAGACCACACAGTTCAAGCATGTTGCTGATGATTTACCAACACAAGACAGAAACAGAATTTGTCTCACCTCTACAGAGTAACAGAGAGGAGCTATAGACAAGTAATATGTTTTGTTTTGTTTTGTTTTTTAAAGATTTTATTTATCTGACAGCGAGAAACAAAGCGAGAGAGGGAACACAAGCAGAGGGAATGGTAGCGGGAGAAGCAGGCTTCCTGCGGAGCAGGGAGCCCGATGCGGGGCTCGATCCCAAGACTCTGGGATCTGATCTGGGCTGAAGGCAGCCGCTTAACGACTGAGCCACCCAGGTGCCCCAGACAAGTAATATGTTTTAACTTCTCCGTTCCACACTCTACTCCAAATAAAGTCTGTAGTTAACAGTATTGTACTAAAGTTAATTTCTTAGTTTTGATGAATGTACTATTCCTGCATAAGATGTTAACATTAGAGAAACCTGAGTAAAAGTTCTATGAGAACTTTCTGTACTATTCTGGAAATTCTTAATTCTAAAATTATTTTTAAGGAGAGGGTTCATTCTTTATTTTTTAAAAGATCATACACACACACACACCACACACACACGTGTGTGTGTGTGGTGTGTGTGTCTAGTGTATGTATGTGCGTGTGTGTGTATTTATTTTTTTATTTGACAAAGAGAGAGCCAGAGAGCACAAGCAAGGGGAGGGGCAGAGGAAGAAGGAGAAGCAGGCTTCCACTGAGCAGGGAGCCCAACTTGGGGCTCTATCCCATGAGCCTGGGATCATGACCTGAGCCGATGACAGATGCTTAACCAACTGAGCCACCCAGGCACGACAAAAGTGGGTTTAAACTTCAAATTTTTAGTATATTTATAACACCTAGACATTGAAATGAAAGCATTTTAATAAAAATTATAAATCTTTTAGAAGTTTAAATTTTATATTTAAATTTTATATGAAATAAGTTTAAGAATAATAAACTTATAAGCAGTTTATCCTAGCATTGAAAAATCATCAGAGGAAAAAAAAAAAGAAAAAAAAATCAGAGATTATAACTTTATTTGTAATAATTTTTTTTTAAGATAAAGATTTTATTTATTTGACAGAGAGATCACAAGTAGGAAAAGATGCAGGCCGGGGAAGAGCAGGCTCCCTGCTGAGCAGAGAGCCCAACTCAGCGCTCATGACCTGAGCCAAAGGCAGAGGCTTTAACCCACTGAGCCACCCAGGGGCCCCTGTAATCGATTCTAATATGACTTCTTTGGTTTTATTATTTGATTCCCGGGTGTAGTAACAAAGAAAATTCCCAGAGAAACCACAGAACAGCTATAGCTCTCTTAGATAATTCCACAAAAAGAAAATAATAATTTAATCAAAGATAAAGACATGTACATTAAATGAGCAAAGGAGATGAAGCAGAACTAGGTGAGCTATCATTTGTTGCATTATCTAACAATTTTACTGAGTGTTACCAAATAAGAAGGGAGTAAGCCCTTATTTTAAAGCACCTTGCAATTTAAAGGATTCAAATGTATTTCCTAATTATCCTGCTGTGAACACAGTCGTGTACACAGAGCACGGAAAGACCGTATGTGGATGGAAAGGGATGAATAGGTGAAAAATATAGGTATCCGGGATGGTTACATTTATGTGTCAATTTGACTGGACTAAGGGATGCTTAGACAGGAGTAAAACATTACTTCTAGGTGTGAAGGTGTTTCCAGAAAAAAATATTTCTATTAGTAGACTAAGTAAAGAAAATTCACCATAATGGAAATAGAGATCCTAATGGGGCAAGCATCATCCAATCTATGAGGGCCTGAATAGAACAAAATGCAAAGGACAAATTCTCCTAAGCTAGAATACTGGAAGTATGGTTTTTGGGACTTGGTCCTCTAGGATTGGCACCAGCAGCTCCCTAGTTCGCAGGGCGTTACATTCAGTCTAAATTATACTCCCAGCTTTCCCAGTTCTACAGCTTGTAGAGATTGTGCAATTTCTCAGACTTCATAACCATGTGCGCCAACCTGTACAATAAACCTCTAGTATATATCTCTCCATATGCTTTAAGTTCTGTTTCTCTTGAGAACCCTAATACATTATTACCGCGGCTTTTACCTGGTCTTTTCTGTATAATATTAAAATATAATGTATGATTACAAGGCACCTAGGTGGCTCAGTTGGTTAAGCAACTGCCTTCGGCTCAGGTCATGATACCAGAGTCCCAGGATCGAGTCCCGCATAAGGCTCCTTGGGAAGTCTACTTCTCTCTCTGACCTTCTCCTCTCTCATGCTCTCTCTCTTTCTCAAATAAATAAAACCTTAAAAAAAGTAATTTACCGCTTTATTGTAGAGGACTCCTGATATATGCAACTCTTTCAATTTTTGAAAAGGTGATAATGGCATACCATCCAACTAAATGATTATAAAGATCATAAACTATGTGTAATTAGGCCCACACCACTCACAAAGCCTCAATTTTATTATTCCAAAAAGTTATGGTTCTGTAGACTTGGCAATAAACCTTATGCAAGATACCAGAGAGCTAGCTTGCTCTCTACTCAAGCCATGGTAAAGACACAGAGATAAACCACAAGAGTCTTCAGAAACCAACCATGCTGGTACTCTGGTGTTGAACTTCCATTTTCCTAACCTGTGAAAAAATAAATTTTTTAAAGCCATCCCCTGTATGATATTGTTATGGCAGCCCAAGCTAAGAAAACATATCTTGGGAATAGCCTATTAAAAAAGTAGAATCTGGGGCGCCTGGGTGGTTCAGTGGGTTAAAGCCTCTGCCTTCAGCTCAGGTCATGATCTCAGGGTACTAGGATCAAGCCCCTTTTCAGGATCTCTGCTCGGCGGGGAGCCTGCTTTCCCCTCTCTCTCTGTCTGCCTCTCTGCCTATGTGTGATCTCTCTCTCTCTTTCAAATAAACAAATAAAATCTTTAAAAAAAGGCGGTAGAATCTAATTTTATTTTATTTTTTAAAGATTTTATTTATTTGACAGAGAGAAACACAGCCAGAGAGGGAACACAAGCAGAGGGAATGGTAGCGGGAGAAGCAGGCTTCCTGCCGAGCTGAGAGCCCGATGCAGGGCTCGATCCCAGGACCCTGGGATCATGACCTGGGCCGAAGGCAGACGCTTAACGACTGAGCCACCCAGGCGCCCCTGGAATCTAATTTTAATCATTAAAACAATAATATTTAAAAATACTATATCGAAAAGATCATCAAATACTGTGTTTTCCATTCAATTTTGCAGTGAACCTAAAACTACTCTAAAAATCAGTATTATTCTAGGGGTGCCTGGATGGTTCAGTTGGGTAGGCGACTGCCTTAGGTTCAGGTCATGATCCTGGAGTCCTGGGACTGAGTCCTGCATCAGGCTCCCTGCTCAGTAGGGAGTTTGCTTCTCCCTCTGACCCACCCCCTTCTCGTGCTTTGTCTCATTCTCTCTTTAAGAAAAAAAAAATTTTTTAATAAAAATTTTAAAAATAAACGATCAGGATATATTTTTTTAAGGATTTTTTTTTATTTGACAGAGAGAAAGAGCACAAGGTGGTGGAGCAGCAGGCAGAGGGAGAAGGAGAAGCAGTCTCTCCACCTAGCAGAGAGCCCGAAGTGGGACTTGATCCCATGACTCTGAAATCATGACCTGAGCAGAAAGCAGACACTTTAACCAACTGAGCCACCCAGGTGCCCCTAAAATAATTTATTTTATAATTAAAAAAAAAATTTTTATTTATTCATTTGAGAGAAAGGGATTGAGAGCCCACAAGCAGGAAGAGAGGCAGAAGGAGAGGGAGAAATAGATTCCCCACTGAGCTAGCCAGGAGCCTGATGTGGGGATCAATCCCAGGATCTGGAGATCATGACCTGAAGCAAAGGCAGACACCCAACCATCTGAGCCACCCAGGGGTGCCCAAAATATTTTTGTAATAAATGATAAAGAATATGGAGATTCTGAGTTACCATATCTGTAAAGTTCATAGTGAATTAGAGTATGTATAAAAATCTCATTTTAATACATGGTCTGTAAGGCAAATGGGGTTTGTTGGTTGTCTGCATTGAAAATGCAGTTACCTATAAGCAGGAAATTTTATTTTTGAGCTCACTCAACATATTACAAAGCAGACAGGAGTAGAATGATTGATGACAAATTCATATTAAATTTCTTTTGTTCTCCAAGTTTCCCCTTGATATTTATAAATTTCACAAATCTGGCAACGATATATGAAATGTTACAATAATTAAATTCACTCATATAACATTGCAGCATTTACTACTTCTGGGGCTGCAGTAATGTGTCCATGGATGTATTTAACAAAACCATAACTAAGCTCTAGTAATTTTTTAAGCTTGACATAATAAACTATTCTCTAACAACAACAGTCTTTATAATATTTATTTTTACTCATTCACATATTCAGTAGGCTCTATGCCCAGTGTAGAGCCCAACAAGGGATTTGAACTCAAGACCCTGAGATCAAGATCTGAGCTGAGATGGAGTGCGGAACACTCAACAACTGAGCCACCCAGGTGCCCCTACTGTCTGTCTGTCTATCTATATCTCAAAAGATTTTATTTATTTGTCAGAGAGAGAGAGAGAGAGTGAGTTCGTACAAGCAGGGGAAGCTGCAGGCAGAGGGAGAAGCAGGCTCCCAGATGAGCAAGGAGCTCAATACAGGGCTTGACCCCAGGTCCCTGAGATCATGACCTGAGCCAAAGGTAGCCGCTTAACCCAATGAGCTACCCAGGAGTCCCCCTACAATACTTATTTTTAATGCCCATGAAGTTAATACATCAAAAACTTTTTTCTAAAGATTTTTTTAAAAAATAAAAAATTAAATTAAATTTTAAAAAAAATAAAGATTTTTATTTATTTATTAGAAAGAGACAAAGGGAGAGCGCAAGCAGGGGCAGTGGCAGGCAGAGGGAGAAGTAGGCTCCCTGCTGAGCAGAAAGCCTGATGCAGGACATCCCAGGACCCTGGGATCATGACCTAAACCAAAGGCAGATGCTTAACCAGTTGAGCCACCCAGAAGTCCCTATCAAAAACTTTTTCAAGTCTCTTTTTCTGGCATTTGAGTAGTCTGCTTTTGTTTTTCGATTGGGTTATTTCATTGTCCCCCCTACCCTGCAGTTCTATTGTTAAGTTGTAAGTAATTCCACAGTAAACTTTTTGGTGACGAGAGCAATTTGACATTGAGGTCTACCACGTGTCTACCTTAGGTAGACAACACAGGTGGGTGACTAGAGAATAACCACCAAGAATATCCCTTTGGCCAAGTAGCAAGAGCCCTATTCTCTAGAAGCACAAATACTGACATAGGCCCTAAAAAAGCTCAATTTTGGGGAACCTGGGTAGTGCAGTTTGTTAAGCGTCTGACTTTTGAGTTAGGCTCAGGTCATAATCTCAGGGTTGTGAAACTGAACCCCACACCAGGTTCCACAATCAGTGTGGACTCTACTTGAGATTCTCCCTCCCTCTCACTCTGCCCTTCCCACTCATGTGTGCTCTCTTTCTCTCTAAAATAAATAAATCTTTAAAAAAGAGTTCAATACTGACACCATTTCTAAATGTAGCAAAGATAACTTAAGTGAGAAGAGTCTCTTATGACCACGAGGACTACATCAAATTAAATTCCTATGACTTAACACTTCTTTGAAAAGAAAACTTTTATGGCATGGAGAACAACTGCATATTTGTAAGATATGCATGCTACTTTAACACCGAAAAGATTTTTGCGAATATGAAAAATTCACAAAAGATTTTTTTTTCCTAAATTTGACACACAGAGAGAGATCGCAAGTAGGCAGAGTGGCAGGCAGAGAGAGGGGAGGAAGCAGGCTCCCTGTTGAGCAGAGAGCCCCATGTGGGGCTTGATCCCAGAACCCTGAGATCATGACCTGGGCAGAGGCTTTAACCCACTGAGCCACCCAGGTGCCCCTATGAAAAATATTTGTAAAAATAATGATCCAATGCTAAAATCTTAAAGAGACAGAACTAAATACCCTACCTTAATAGTGAGAAAAGAGTGGAAAGGGGAGCTCACCTACATTTTATTCCTTCAGTTTTCAATTCCTTTCCTTGTTTTTTGTTTCTTATTCGAGAGGGGTTTGGGAATTAGATAACTTGAGATGGAAACAAGTGAATACATAGCTTAAAGATAAATTAGTTCTCAACAGCTAAACAAAAGCTTGTGTCTTCTTACTTTTCTTTGGCTATCTAAAATCTATCAATAAATAAAATATATACATATATATATTACATGGACAAAGACACAAAAATACTTCTATGTGTATCGAACTCACTTTGAATTTATGAAACACCGAATCGCTTCTGTGTCTCCCTCCTACAACGGGTAACTTAGTTATACAGAAAAATATAAGGTATTTAGTATTGTTTATTCATATTATGATTATGTCAAATACTAACGATACTATAACAATATTCTGGGAGCTTATTTCTTGAAATGTAACCATATATCACCTCTTAAGCACCAGTTTGTTCTATTTAAAGAAGAAAAGAGGGGTGCCTGGGTGGCTCAGTCAAATATCTCACTCTTGATTTTCAGTCAAGATCTCAGGGTCTTCAGCCCCAGCCACCCTGGGGCTCCTCACTGGGCATGGAGTCTGCTTAAGATTCTATGTCTCTCCCTCTACCCTTCCCAGCTTCTAAAAAAAGGGGTGGGGGTATACCTGACACACTCAGTTAAAGTGATCGACTTTTGATTCTAGCTCAGGTCACGATCTCAGGGTTGGGGGATTTAGCCCCATGTCAGGTTCCATACTCATTTGGGATTCTGCCCGGGATTCTCTATCTCCCTCTGCCACTTCTTAACAACCCCCAGACTCTCTCTCTCAAATACATAAATAATAAATAGAAAAGGGGGGAAAAAAGCGAAGATGACATTTCAAAGAAAAAGCATGTTGTAAAGAACACTAAGGCTGCTCCAGTGTGCTAATTTATACAGATGAAGATCCAAATTCAAGACTCTAGAAAAAGTTCATTTCTTGCACACAAGCAATTGAAAGACTATGTTACTCTGTTTCTGGAACAAAGGAGCTTCCCAATATCCTCAAGGCCAATAGAAGGGACTACATAACTAATGCTTCAAATTTTAAAAAGCAATTTTGTGCTTGGGCCACAGCTTCAATAAAATGAAACCACCTCAGAGCCTTATTACAATGAAAAATATTACAGAATGGTAAACGAGTGGACTCTAAGGATTATTTTACAGGATCCTGATATAAGTATCCTTAGAAACAAAATGCATCATTCTAGCATCCTTACAGATTAGCCCAAGGCTAAACACATTTCATTAAAAAAAAACTAGAAATGATTCCCTCAGGCATGTGAATTTGTCCAGTAGAAGAACCTCACCTTGGATTCATTCTCAAAGAGGTTCTCAATTGTTCTGCAGCAATTCCTAAAAGGAGGCTAGTCCAAATGTAGTTAGGATAAATTCCTCTAAAAACCTCAAGTTCTGATCATAGCAACAGGTGACCATTGCTGTGATGCTAGAGGATAGGTAAAGAAGTTAATTTGTATGACTTTATATATTCAATTTTTTGAACTGCAAGTATTAACACATAACCTTGATAATCTTAGCAATAAGGAACAAAGGCTTAAAGTCATATTCTAAACATAATATACACTGGTAATATAAAACTACCCTCAAATTTGAACAATTAAACTAGAGATTACTAACTAAAAGTGGGGAACCATGAGTACTCCCTTGTGGCTACAGCATAACCACAGCATATGGAGATATAAAGGTTATTGTAAAGGACTCTATCTAAAAAAGTAAATATTTAGAGAAATTCACAACATACATCTCTTACCTCATAAATGTTGGGATGCCACATTTTGGTCAAGAATCTGAAGGTAGGTGGTGAATATGGGTAGTCAATAGGAAATTTAATATGCGCCTGAAAAGAAAAAAATGAAATGCTAATAAATCAGACTACAGGTTTTTCATCTGCCTAATAATTCACCTCATTATATCCCAGTGAAACAAAATTTTCTATAGAATAGATTCTTAGGATTCATAACTGCTCGTATACATTTTGTTAGCCCCAATGTCAGAGTTATTATTAGCACATTCTTATAGCATCTCTTCAAATATTTATCAAATATTTATAAGAGCTTATATTAATCACCAAAAATCAACAGCCATACAATTTTTAATTAAAATCATAAAGAGAAAAACAGTACAGGTACAGGTGTGTCACACTAATTACTGCACTTTATCACAAAAAATAATTAACACAATTTTATGGTACATAATACAGAACAAAGATCATTTTTAACTCACCTAACTCCCACCCACCAGAAATAATAAATGCTACCATTTTTTTGATCACACATTATCCTTTAATTATTAACATAAATTTATTATTTGTTTCAGGGGTACAGGCCTGTGATTCATCAGTCTTATACTAAACACAGTGCTCACCATACATAACACATACCTTCTCGAATGTCCCTCACCCAACCAATCCATCTCTCTCACCCTACTCCCCGCCGGGAACCCTCAGTTTGTTCGATGAGATACAGTCTCTTATGGTTTTGTCATTTCATTTTTTCCCTCTCTTCCCCTATTATCCTCTGCCTTGTTTCTAAAATTCTACATATCAAAAAAAAAAAAAAATTCTACATATCAGTGAGATCATATGATAATTGTCCTTCTCTGAACTGCTACTATTTTGATACAGCTCCTTTGAGCATTTTTTGGTATACATGTTTATTTCTTTACAAAACTTATTTAAAAATTCGAATATACTGCATTTTATACTTTTCTCCTATCCATAATCATACATTTTCCTACAAAATAGTCTCCAAATACATGATTGTTAGTAACTGTGTAACGTTCCATCATATGAATATATAGACAAATCATTTTTAAAATTGATTTCTGTATTTTGAAGTATTTGGGTTGTTTTCACTCTTTTGCAATTATAAATAACTGCAGTGACTTTTCTTGGCAGTATCCCATATTTCAAATACGAAATATTTTTGACCCTCATCTAAAAGTATACTAGAAGAGCCTGCACAAAGGACAGAAAAGACAAGCTAACAATAAATAAACTAAAACCAACATGGCATGTCAGGATATTTAAAATTTCTTTCTTCAATAAAAGCAATGAGGAAACTGGCAAGAATTTTAAGAACCAATTTTCAGAATGTAGAAAATAACCAAAGGTTCGCAGGAATTCAAAAAGCACCTATTTAAGAAAAATAGCTGACCCTCAATAAGAACAGTGAACTTTGTAGTATTTTAACTTGCCCTACTCCCATGCCTGCTTTCCAGAGCTATGGTAACCTTAAAACTAACAAATCACATTCAAAGTGAAGAGAAGAAGCCGCAATGTGCTGAAATTTCTTCAAAGCCTTAATCTCAAAGAATTGTCACTTAGCTGACCTTTTTGATGATTCCCTAGAAAAATACCCTTAAAAAAATTCCTTAGAAAAGCAAGGTTGTCTATATTTGACCTGATCTGTACATTGGACAGCGTGAAAATAATTTTCCTTGGGTGTGTTTGTTGACAACAGTGATAGACAAATATGGAACTCAAGAGCTGCCTGTTAGGTTGAACAACAGACTAACCAAAGAATTTAATAAGAGCTTTGAAAAACTTTAACAAACTCCTAAGAATCTAGAAGACTAGGCTCATGTGTAGCACTGTGCATGTGCCCAGGCTAAACACATGTTCAGGAAAGTCATGAGAATTCATTAGAAGGCAATAAACTAGTATCTTTGGGTGAACCTGAGGATCTGCACAAGGAGGAACTAAAGGCTAAAGCAGAGTTCAAAACTGCCTAGGTGAGTGTTAAGGCATGCCTCAACATGCACACAGACCTGCTATACAATACCCAGGGAACTTACTGTTTCCAGGAAATCAAATCAAACTAAGGAAATCACTGTTCAATCATTAGCTGATCGCTCAGCTAACCAAGTGGAGACTTAACTGGCCAAACACAAGAATATAGACAAAACAGAATTAGGTCAAAAAACTAAGCAAGGAAACAGTAACAATAAGCAGCAACAAAAAAATTCTCTTGCCACATTTTATTACTTAAACGTCCATCTGATTTTCAACACACTACTACAGAACATGAAAAAAAAAAAAAAAGAAAAAAAAAAAAGAAAACACCCTACAAACTATGGCCCATACACAGGGTAAAAAAAACCAATCAGCAGGGGTGCCTGGGTGGCTCAGTCATTGGGCATTTGCCTTCGGCTCGAGTCATGATTCCAGAGTCCTGGGATAAGTCCCACATTGGGGCCCTGCTTGGCAGGAAGCCCGCTTTCCCTCTCCCAGTCCCCCTGCTTGCGTTCCTGCTCTCTCTCTCTCTGTTAAATAAATGAATAATATCTTTAAAAAAAATTAAAAAAAAACAAAAACAAACAAAAAACAGAACCTGGAAGCCCTCTGCTCAGTGGGAAGCTTGCTTCTCCCTATCCCACTGCCTTTTCTTGTGTTCCCTCTCTCGTGTCTGTCAAATAAATAAATAAATGAAAATCTTAAAAAAAAAGAAAACAAAAATCTAGAAGCCCAGATACTGAATTTAGCAGACAAGCCCTTACATCAGCTGAATTAAATGTTTAAAGGATCAAAGAAAACCATGGCTGAAGAACTAAGGAAAGTACGAGGAAAAAAAAATTTCAACACACTGCAGAAATCAATAAAGAGAAATTACAAAAGATAAACTGATTAGTTTTTTTCTGAATAGTTTTTGAGGAAAAAAATATGAATTGTAGGGTGTAAAAGTACAATAATAGCAACAAAAAGCTAGATGGGCTGAACAGCAGATATGAATAAGAGAAAAGAATCTGTGAATATAAGGATAGGTCAATTTAGATTACTCCACCTAAAGAAGTAAAAACAACTGTGACTCAAAAACCATAATATGCGTTACTCGGAATCTCAGCAGGAGAGGAAACAAATGGACAAAAAAGAATACCTGACAAAATAATAACCCCAAACATCCAAATTTAATGAAAAACAATAAGCCTCATAAACAAGAAGTTCAACAACTACCAGTAGAATAAACTCAAAGAGGTCCATATCTATATATAATAAACTGTTGAAAGCCCAAGACAATCTTGAAAGCAGCAAGAGACACAATAAATCAAGCCCAATGATCCTCAATAAGACAGATAACTTCTAATCAGAAGCCAGAAAACAGTGTTGAAAGAACAAAATTTATCAATCAAAATTTCTATATCAGCAAAACTATTCTTCAAGAAATGAAGGTGAATTTAAGTAAGACATTACTAGACAAATGAAAACTGAGAACTCATAATTAGCATACATTATAAATGTATTTTTTGGTTTTTAACTTTTTCCCTTATCTGATTTAAAAGACAATTACATATTGTAATAATTATAAGTCTGTTGATGGGCACATAACATATCAACTTGTAATTTGTGGGGCAATAAGAGAAAAGGGAAGGGATCAGACTTGAAATAAAATTTTCAAGTTTTTATTTTTTAATTCTAGTATAATTAACATCCAGTTATATTGGTTTCAGATGTACAACATGGTGATTCAATAATTCTATATATTACAGCAGCGCTCATCACTATACGTGTACTCTTACCTCCCTTCATCTTATTTCATCCAACCACCCCCAACTCAGGTAACCGCCAGTTCTCTACATTTTAAGAGTCTACTTTTTTGTTTCTTAAATTCCACATGAGTGAAATCATATGGTATTTGTCCTTCTTTGACTTATTTCACTTAGCATTATACCCTCTAGATCCATCCATGTTGTTACAAATAGCATGTTTTATTCTTATGGTTGAGTAGTATAGTATTCCATTGTGTGTGTGGGCAGATATATATGTATATACACACACTCCACATTCTCTCTTTTTTTTTTAAAGATTTTATTTCTTTGAGAGAGAGAGCACTGGGAAAAAAGGCAGAGGGAGAAGGAGAAGCAGACTCCCCGCTAAGCAGGGAGCCTGATATGGGGCTCAATCCCAGGAACCTGGGATCATGACCTAAGCCAAAGGCAGACACTTATTCTCTAATACCCATTCATCTGGGATGGACACGGGGTGCTTCTACATATGGCTACTGTAAATAATACTGTACTGGCTACTGTAAATAAACACAGGGGTACATATATCTTTCTGAGTTAGTGTTTCCATAGTTTTTGGGTAAATACCCAGTGACAGAATTACAGGATATGATGACACATTCTATTTTTAGTTTTTTTTTTTTTTTTTTTTAAAGATTTTATTTGGGGCACCTAGGTGGCTCAGTTGTTAAGTGTCTGCCTTTGGCTCAGGTCATGATCCCAGGATCCTGGGATTCAACACCACATCTGGCTCCCTGCATAGCAGGGAGTGGGCTTCTGCCTCTATCATTCCCCTGCTTATGTTTCCTCTCTCACTTTGTCTCTGTCAAATAAATGAAATCTTACCCAAAAAAATGATTTTATTTTCTTTTATTTGACAGAATGAGCACAAGCAATGTGAGCGGCAGGCAGAGGGAGAGGGAGAAGCAAGGTCTCTGCTGAGCAGAAAGCCCAACAGAGACCGACATGGGGCTCAATCCCAGGACCTTGAGACTATGACCTGAGCCAAAGGCAGACACCTAACCGACTGAGCCACCTAGGTGCCTCATTTTTAATTTTTTTAAGGAACCCCCATAGTGTTTTCGACAGTGGCTGCACCAGTTTGCATTCCCATCAACAGTATACAAAGGTTCCTTTTTCTTCATAACCTCGCCAACATTTGTTCTTTCGTGTATCTTTGATTTTAGTCATTCTGACAGGGGTGAGGTGATATCTCACTGTGTTTTTGATTTGCATTTCCCTGAATGATTAGTGATACCGAACATCTTTTCATGTTCTGTTGGCCAACTGTATGTCTAGAAGCAAAATTTTTGTATACTATTGAAATTAAGATGGCATTAAATGATTTACTATACTTATAAGATGTTGACTGTAGTCCCCAGGGCAACCACTAAGAATAACTTAAAAACTGAATACCCCTTCATGTATTTAAAGTACCCAAAAGGGGGATACAAGGTAAATTCCTCAATGTGACAAAAAACATTGATTTTAAAAACCCAACTAACATTATACTTAACAGTGAAAGACTGAATGCTTTTCCCCTAATTTCAGAAACAAGACATGGAGGTCTGTTCTCTTCTGTACTTTTGTTCCAAACTATAATGAAGATACTGAGAAAAGAAGGAGAAGGAGAAGGAGAAGGAGAAGAAGAGAGGAGGAGGAGGAGGAGAGGAAGATGATGATACTGAGCAAGGGAATGAAATAAAAAGCATCTTGGTTGGAAAGAAAATAAAGTTATATGTATTTGCAGATTATCTTGTATATAAAATATTCAAACAAATTCAAAGTTATTAGAACAAGTAAACAGGTTCAGCAAAGTTGCAAGATAAAAGATCAATATATATGTATCAATTATATTTCTAAACAGTAGCATTTAAATAAACTGAAAAGAAATTAAGAAAATACTATTTACAATACATCAAAAACAATACTTAAAAAGAAATTAACAAAAGTGGCACAAAACTTATACTCTGTAAAATACAAAACTTAAACTCTATAATAAATACAAAACTGTTCAAAGAGATTAAAGACCCAAACAAATGGAAAGATATTGCATATTCATGGATTATAAGACTTAATACAATTAAGATAGCAATCCTCTCCAAACTGATCTTCTGATCCAACATGATTTTATGGAAATTCCAGCTTCCTTCCTTATAGAAATGGAAAAGCTGGTACTAAAATTCATGTAAGGTTGTAATTCAGGGGACCCAAAATAACCCAGTCTTGAAAAAGAATAAAGTTAGACAAGAAGAAAAAAGAGGAAGAGTCTGAAAAACTCTTGTGGTAAGTTCACAATCCAGAGACAAAGGCTCACTGAAAGACTGAGCCCTAAACACAGGACTAGAGAATACTCTCCTCTCCCCCAACACCTTACCATCATATTACTAAGACCTATTTACAGAGTTCCTGATACCTGGGTACATCATACCCAGCTTCCAAGAAAAAAATCATAAGGCATACAAGTAAGAGAAATAAAAGTAAAGATGGGGCGCCTGGGTGGCTCAGTGGGTTAAAACCTCTGCCTTCGGCTCAAGTCATGGTCTCAGGGTCCTGGGATCGAGCCCCACATCGGGCTCTCTGCTTGGCAGGGAGCCTGCTTCCCCACTCTCTCTCTGCTTGCCTCTCTCCCTACATGTGATCTCTCTCCTCTCTGTCAAATAAATAAAATACATTTAAAAAAAAAAAATCTTAGGGGCGCCTGGGTGGCTCAGTCGTTAAGCGTCTGCCTTCGGCCCAGGTCAGATCCCAGGGGCCTGGGATCGAGCCCCGCATCGGGCTCTCTGCTCTCCGGGAAGCCTGCTTCTCCCACTACCAGTCCCTCTGCTTGTGTTCCCTCTCTAGCTGTGTTTCTCTCTGTCAAATAAATAAAATCTTTAAAAAAAAAAAAA
>CM053615.1:45902026-45913058 GCA_028646535.1 Procyon lotor | reverse complement strand
AAATCTTAAAAAAATAAATAAATAAAGAGCCAGAGCAATTATCACAACCAAAAATATGGTACATATTTTGGAATTCTCAGACTGCAAATTTAAAACTCTGATTAATATTCTAAGGATTTTAACGAATTAGATAGGTAGTGTACAAAAACAGACAGCCACTGTAAGCAGAGAGATGAAAATCCTAAGAACCAAAGAGAAATGCTAGAGATTAAAAAAACACTGTAACAAAAATGAAGAATGCCTTTGAGGAGGTTAAGACAGGACAAAGCTGAGGAAAGAATCTCTGGGCTAGAGGTTAAATCAAAAGAATTCATGAAAACTGAAAGAGAACAAAGACTGAAAGAGAACAAAGACTGAAAAAACCAGAATATCCAAGGACTGTGGGACAACTATAAAAAGGTGTAACATACATGTAATAGGAATATGAGAAGGAAGACAAGACACGCACCATAAAGAAAATGAAAAAAGCACCCACATAATGAGAAAAAATACGTTCAAATTATTTTTCTAGTAAGGGATACATATCTGGAATATGTTAAGAATATTTATAATTAGAGGCGCCTGGGGAGCACAATCAGCTAAGCATTGGACTCTTGATTTCGACTCAGGTCATTATCTCAGGCTCATGGGATTGAGCCTTGCGTCAGGCTCTGCTTGGGGCTCTCTCTCCCTCTGCCACTCCCACTCCTCACTGGCTCACCCTCTCTCTCTTTAAAAATATTTAGAGGCACCTGGGTGGCTCATTAAGTGTCTGCCTTTGGCTCAGGTCATGATCCCAGGGTCCTGGGATAGAGCCCTGAATCAGGTTCTGCTCAGGGGGGAAGCCTGTTTCTCCCTCTCCCACTCCCACTCACCCTGCTTGTCTTCCCTCTCTTGCCGTGTGTGTGTGTGTGTCTCTGTAATAAATAAATCTTTTTTAAAAAATCCTTAAATTTACAAAAAAAGAATGTTTATAACTAAACAAAGAGGAACACAGGTATCCTTTGCTTTTCAAAAGTTCAGATCATGCCACTTTGCTTTCACAAAAGAACATTAGTGCCTGTTTTCACTAACAAAAAAATCTGAAGAGGATTTTCACTTCTGTGAAAGAAACACAAAAAGTGAAAACAGAATTCGATGTTTGTTTTGCACCAAGCTGTTACAGAAGCAGTATGCACCCTGAACAACAAATGTAAAGATTTTATTTATTTGACAGAGAGAGACACAGAGAGAGAGGGAACACAAGCAGGGGGAGAGGGAGAAGCAGACTTCCCGCCGAGCAGGCAGCCTGATGCGGGGCTTGAATCCAGGTGCCCCTCACTGCCATAGCTTTGAACTGTGTCTGTCATCTGCGCTTTATCTGAATTTATTTTGTATATCTGTTAGCAAGATATACCCTAAGGTATCAGGAAAGCAGAAAAGAAGTTATGTTTTGGGTTGAGAAACACTCAAATTTTTCCAAATAAATTAATAATAAGTGCTTCTTCACTTTATATCATTTTGGCTTATAGAAGATTTTATTCATTTATTTGACAAAGAGTATGAGCAGGGGAGCAGCAGAGGGAGAGGGAGAAGCAGGCTTCCCTCTGAGCAGGGAGGCTTGATGTGGGGCCTGATCTCAGGACCCTGAGATCATGACCTGTGCTGAAGGCAGACACGTAAGTGACTGAGCCACCTATAAAAAAGTTTTCATAGGAACCGTCTACTTTCAAAGAACAAGGGGAAACCTGTAACTCAATTGGAAAATGGGCAAAGTATGTGAATAAACATTTCCCAAAAAAGACAAACAAATGGCCAATAAGCACAAGAAAGATGCTCGGGGCGCCTGGGTGGCTCAGTGGGTTAAAACCTCTGCCTTCAGCTCAGGTCGTGATCTCAGGGTACTGGGATCGAGCCCCACATGGGGCTCTCTGCTCAGCAGGGAGCCTGCTTCCTCCACTCTTACTGCCTGCCTCTCTGCTTACATGTGATCTTTGTCAAATAAAATCTTAAAAAAAAAAAAAAAAAAAAAAAACACAAGAAAAGATGCTCAACATCATTAGCCATAGGGAAATGTGGCTATATATATCAAAAGCATGAGATACCACTTCAAATACGTAAGGATGGGTATAAAGATACAGCAAAAACAGTTCTAAGAGGGAAGTTTATAGGAATACAGACTTATCTCAAGAAACAAGAAAAATCTCAAGGAATCTAACCTTCCACCTAAAGGAACTAGAAAGAGAAAAATAAACTCAAGGTTAGTAAAAGGAAGGAAATAAATAAATAAAGGAAATAAAGAGTACAAGTGTAAGAAAATACAGACTAAAAATACAGACTAAAAAACAACAGAAAAAAATCGATTAAACTAAGAGCTGATTCTTTGAAAAGATAAACAGAATTTGATAAACCTCTAGCCAGACTAATCAAAAAGAGAAAAAGCACAAATAAATTCAGAAATGAAAGGGAAGTTATAACCAATACCACAGAAAGCCGAATGATCTTAAGAGACTACTATGAATAATTATATGCCAACAAATTATGCAACCTAAAAGAAATGGATAAATTCCAAGAAATAGACAATCTTCCAAAACTAAATCAGGAAGAAATAGAAAATCTGAACAGGGGCATTTGTGTGGCTCAGTCATTAAGCTGCAGCCTTCATATCAGGTCATGATGACAGGGTCCCGGGATAGAGCCCCACATCGGGCTCCCTGCTTGATGGGGAGCCTGCTTCTCCCTCTGCCTGCTGCTTCCTCTACTTGTGCGCGCTCTCTCTCTCTGTGATATAAATAAAATCTTCAAAAAAAGAAAAAATCTGAACAGACCAATTACTAGTAATGAAATTGAATCAGTTACCAAAAAACTACCAAAAAATAAACGTCTAGGACCAAGTGGATTCATGGGCAAATTCTACCAAACATTTTAGAATTAATACCTACTCTCTTTAAACTATTCCAAAAATAGAAGGAAAGCTTCCAAATACATTCTACAAGGCCAGAATTATCTCGATACCAAAACCAGACAGAGACAGCACAAAAAAAGAAAATTATAGGTAATATCCCTGACGAACATAGATGCAAAAACCCGCAGTAAAATATGAGCAAACCAAATTCAACAATACATTAAAAGGATCATACACCATGATCAATTTGGATTCATTCCAGGGATGCAAGGATGGTTAAACATCTGCCAATCAATCAATAATGATACACATTAACAAAATGAAGGATAAAATGACATGATCATATCAAAAGATGCAGAAAAAGCATTTCATAAAATTTAATACCCATTTATAATAAAAACTCTTAACCAAGTGAGCAGAGAACACAACAGAACATAATAAAGGCCGTATGTAACAAAGCCACAGATAACATCATACTTAATGGTGAAGAGCTGGAAACTTTCCCCCTAGGACGAGGAACAAGAAAAGAATGCCCACTTCTGACACTTTTATTCAACATGGTATTGGAGGTTGTATCCACATCAACAGGAAAGGAAAGGATAAAGCAAAGAGAGATGCCTGGGTGGCTCAGTTGGTTAAGTGTCTGCCTTCCGCTCAGGTCATAATCCCAGGCTCCTGGGATCGAATCCTGCATAGGGCTCTTTGCTCAGAGGGGAGCCTGCTTCTTCCTCTGCTGGCTGCTATCCCTGCTTGTTCTCTCTTTCTCTCTCTCTGACAAATAAATAAAATCTTTAAAAAAGAAAATAAAAAGAACAAAGAGAGGAACAAAGGGAAAGAGGAGGAGAGAGGGAAGGAGAAAGGGAGAAAGGGAGGAAGGGGAGGACATCCAAATTGGAAAAGAATAAGTAAAATTGAGGCGCTTAGGTGGCTCAGTTATTAAGTGTCTGCCTTCGGTTCAGGTCATGATCCCAGGGTCCTGGGATCGAGCGTCACATCAGGCTTCCTGCTTGGCAGGAATCCAGCTTTTCCTCTCCCACTCCCCCGCTCTTGTTCCCTCTTTCGCTGTCTCTCTCTTCTGTCTCTCTCTCTCTGTGTCAAATAAATAAATGAAATCTAAAAGAATAAGTAAAATTGTCATTATTTGCAGATAACATGATACCATATACAGAAAACCCTAAAGACTCCACCAAGGGGCGCCTGGGTGGCTCAGTCGTTAGGCGTCTGCCTTCGGCTCAGGTCATGATCCCAGGGTCCTGGGATCAAGCCCCGCATCGGGCTCCCTGCTCAGCAGGAAGCCTGCTTCTCCTGCTACCATTCCCTCTGCTTGTGTTCCCTCTCTCGATGTGTTTCTGTCCAAAAAAAAAAAATACTCCACCAAAAAAACTATCAGAATCAATTCAGTAAAGTTGCAGTATAAAATTAATATATACAATCAGTTAAATTTATATATGCTAATGAACTATCAGAAGAGAAACCAACAAAATGGAAAATCACTCCATGCTCATGGATACGAAGAACAAATATTGTTAAAATGTCTAAGCTGCCTAGAGCAATCTATATATTCAATGTAATCTCTATCAAAATACCATCAACTTTCTTCACAGCAGTGGAAAAAAATCATCTTAAATTTCCGTGGAACCAGAAAAAGACCATGAATGGCTAAAGGAATGTTGAAAAAGAAAACCAAAGCTGGTGGCATCACAATCACAGATTTCAAGCCCTATTACAAAGCTGTTATCAAGATAAGACAGCAGTGGCACAAAAACATAAAGATCAATGGAACAGAACAGAGAACCCAGAAATGGACCCTCAACTCTATGGTCAACTAATCTTTGACAAAGCTAGAAAGAATATACAATGGGAGGGGGGAGGGGAGTCTCTTCAAGAAATGGGTGCTGGGAAAATTGGACAGCCACATGCAGAGGCATGAAACTGGACCGTTTTCTTACACCATACAAAAAATAGACTCAAAATGGATGAAAGACCTAAATGTGAAAAATCCTTAAGAACACAGGAAGCAACCTCTTCAAGCTCAGCTGCAACTTCTTGCTAGACACGTCTCCAAAGGCAAGAGAAACAAAGGCAAAAATGAACTATTGAGATTTCAGCAAGATAAAAAGCTTTTGGGGGCGCCTGGGTGGCTCAGTAGGTTGGTCCTGGGATCAAGTTCCGCATCAAGCTCTCTGCTCGGCAGGGAGCCTGCTTTTTTTTTCTCTCTCTGCCTACCTCTCTGCCTATGTGTAATCTCTCTGTTAAATAAACAAACAAACAAACAAACAAATAAATAAAAGATAAAAAGCTTTTGCACAGCAAAGGAAACTCAACAAAACCAAAAGGAAAAGATACTGGCAACTGACATAGCTGGTAAAGGGTTAGTATCCAAAATCTATAAAGAACTTCTCAAACTCAACACCCAAAGAACAAATAATCCAGTCAAGAAATAGGCAGAAGACATAAACAGACATTTCTGCAAAGACATCCAAATGGCCGACAGACACATGAAAAAATGCTCAACATCGTTCAGCATCAGGGAATACAAATCAAAGCCACAGTGAGATACCACTCACACCAGTCAGAATGGCTAAAATTAACAAGTAAGGAAACGACATGTGTTGGCAAGGATGCAAAGAAAGAGGAACCCTCTTACAGTGTTGGTGGGAATACAAGCTGGTGCAGCCACTCTGGAAAACAGTATGCAGGTTCCTCAAAAGGTTGAAAATAGAGCTACCCTGTGACTCAGCAATTACACCACTGGGTATTTACCCCAAAGATGCAGATATAGTGATCCAAAGGGGCATGTGCACCCCAATGTTTATAGCAGCAATATCCACAATAACCAAACTATGGAAAGAGCCCAGATGTTCACTGACAGATGTACGGATAAGGAAGATGTGAACACACACACACACACACACACACACACACACACACACACACACTGGAATACTACTCAGCCATCAAAAAATACGACATGCATGGAATTAGAGGGTGTTATGCTAAGCAAAATAAGCCAATCAGAGAAAAGACAATTATCATAGCTCTCGCTGACATGTGAATTTAGAAAACAAAACAGAAGATGGTTGGTAAAGAGATGAAAAAAATAAAAGATGAAATCAGAGGGAGACAAACTGTAACAGACTCTTAATCACAGGAAACAAACTGAGGGTTGCTGGAGGGGAAAGGGGCAGGGGGAGGGGGTAACTGGATGATGGACAGTAAGGAGGACATGTGATGTAATGAGCACTGGTTATTATATAAGACTGATGAATCACTGAGCTCTATCTCTGAAACAAATAATGTATGTTAAATAAATTAATTTTTTTTTTAAAAAGATTTTATTTGACAGAGAGAGAGAGAGAGATTGCAAGTAGGCAAAAAGACAGGCAGAGGGAGAGGGGGAAGCAGGCTCCCTGTCAAGTAGAGAGCCCAGGGGCCCCTGGGTGGCTCAGTCGTTAAGTGTCTGCCTTCAGCTCGGGTCATGATCCCAGGGTCCTGGGATCGAGCCCCACATCCGGCTCCCTGCTCGGCAGGAGGCCTGCTTCTCCCGCTGCCATTCCCTCTGCTTGGGTTCCCTCTCTCGCTGTGTTTCTCTCTGCCAAATAAATAAAAATCTATAAAAAAAAAAAAAAAAGTAGAGAGTCCGATGCAGGGCTCGATCCCAGTACCCTGAGATCACGACCTGAGCCAAAGGCAGAGGCTTAACCCACTGAGACACCCAGGTGCCCGTTAATTGAATTTAAATAAAAATTTAAAGAAAAGAAAGGAAAACAAGAAAAACAATCCTATTTACAATTGTATAAAAAAGAATAAAATACCTAGGAATAACTTTAAACAAGGAGGTATAAGACCTATATTCAGAAACTATAAGAAAAACACTGATGAAAGAAACTAGAGAGGACACAAACAAATGGAAATATATACTGTGCTCATAGAAGAATACAGTTAAAATGTCCATACTCCCAAAGCAATCTACAGATTCAACCCAATTCTTATCAAAGTACCAATGGCACTTTTGACAGTGAAAATTTCTATGAAACCACAAAAGACCGTGAATAGCCCAAGCCCTCTTGAGAAAGAAAAACAAAGCCAGAAGCATCACATACATACTCCCTAATTTCAAACTACACTAAAAGCTACAGTAACCAAAATAGTATGGTACTAACACAAGCACAGACACACAAATCAGTAGAAATAAACTCACACTTACACGGTTAATCTTTTACAAAGAAGACAAGAAAGAATATACAATGGGGAACATTCTCTTCAATAAATGGTGCTGGCAAAACCGGACAACTCCATGCATGAGAATGAAATTACCACTTTCTTTTAATATATTACAAAAAATACTCAAAGAGAATAAAAAATTAAATGTTTTTAAGAATGGAAACCTAAAACTCCTAGAAGTTCTAGAAAGCATAGGCGGTAAACTCTTTTTTTTTTAGGCAGTAAACTCTTAAACATCTCTCTGACCAGTACTTTTGGTGGGATCAAATCTTCTCAGGCAAGGGAAACAAAAGCAAAAATAAGCAAATGGAGCTACACCAAACTAGAAAGGCTTTTACAGAGTGAAAGAAACAAAACAAACAGATAACCTACCAAATAGGAGAAGGTATTTGCAAGTGGTATAAGAGTGTAATATCCAAAATAAAGAACTCACACAACTATCAAAAAAAAGCAAAACAATCCAACTAAAAAATGGTCAGAGGACCAGAACACACATTTCTCCCAAGACACAGAGATGGTCAACAGACACAGGAAGAGTCAACATCACTAATCAGGGAAATGCAAATCAGGATGTTAAAGAGATTATCAACCAGTCAGAATGGCCAACAACAAAAAGAAAAATAACAAGTTTTGGTAAGGATATGGAGAAAAAGGAACCCTTGTGCACTCTTGGTGGAATGCAAAATGGTACAGCCACTATGGAAAATAGTATGGAGGTCCCTCAAAAAATTAAAATAGAACTACTGTATGATCAAGCAATTCCATTTCTGGGTATTTATCTGAAGAAAATGAAAACACTAATTCAAAAAGGTATATGCACACCCATGTTCACTGTAGCATTATTTACAAAAGCCAAGATACAGAAGCAACTTAAGTGTCCATAGATAGATGAATGGATAAAGATGTGGTATATATACTATGAAGTATTACTCAACAACAAAAAAGAACAAAACCTTGCCATTTCCAACAGCATGGACAATGCCTAAAAGGTATTATGCTAAGTGAAATAAGGCAGGCAGAGAAAGGCAAATATTGAATTATTCCACTTATATGTGGAATCTAAAAAACAAAACAGAGACAAAAACAGATTCATAAATAAAGAGAATAATCTAGTCGTTGTCAGAGGGGAAGGAGGCATCCAACAACATAGGGGAAATGGATTAAAAGGAACAAAAGTCCAGTTTAAAATAAATAAGACAGCGGCACCAAGGTGGCTCAGTCATTGCCTTCAACTCAGGTTATGATCCTAGGGTCCTGGGATGCAGCCTCACATTGGGCTCCCTGCTCAGCGGGAAGCCTGCTTCTCCCTCTCCCCTGGCTTGTATTCCCTGTCTCGCTGTGTCAAATGAATAAAATCTCTTAAAAATACTAAAATTAAAAAAAAAATAACTAAAATAAAATAAATAAGATAAAGATAAAAAAATAAAATCTTAATAAATAAAATTTAAAAAATAAAATCTTAATAAATAAATAAAATAAAATAAGTAAAATAAGACATGGGGGAGCAAGGTTCAACATCGGAAATACAGCTAATAATACTGTAACACTTTTGTAATAGTAACAGATGGTAGCTGGATTTACTCTGGTTATCACTTTGTAATGTATATAAATGTTGAACCCCTATGTTATACAGCTGGAACTAATACAATATTGTATGTCAATGACACTTCAATAATAATTTAACATAGGGGCGCCTGGGTGGCTCAGTCGTTAAGCGTCTGCCTTCGGCTCAGGTCATGACCCCAGGGTCCTGGGATGGAGCCCCGCATCGGGCTCTCTGCACAGCGAGGAGCCTGCTTCTCCCGCTGCCATTCCCTCTGCTTGTGTTCCCTCTCTCGCTGTGTTTCTCTCTGTCAAATAAATAAAATCTTTAAAAATAAATAAATAAATAAATAATCTTTAAATAATAATAATAATTTAACATAAAAGATGAATGGCCTCAATTCAATGGTGTAAACTTCTGCTTAACAAATTTAGGAAACTAAGAAATTAAACCAAATGCTAGCAGAAAAAAAATTAAAAGTGGAACTCATTGGAACTGAAAAATGTGAAAACAAGCAGAGAGATATTAAGAGAACCAGAGCTAGATCTCTGAAAGGTCAAGAAAACTGACAAATCCCTAGCCAAGTCAATAAAAAAAAGAATCTATAAATACCAGTATTAAGACCAAAACAGATGACAACACTACTAATTCTACCAGTATTAAAAGAACGATGAAAAAATACTATATATACTTTACGCTCACAAAATTCAACAAATCCTATGAAATACACAAATAAATCAAAAAGCAGAAAGTACCAAAGCTACTTAAGATGAAATATATAACCTGAATGGTCCTGTATCTATTAAGAAATTGAATTCTGGGGTATCTGACTGGCTCAGTTGGTGGAGTATGTGACTCTTGATTGAGGGGTTGTGGGTTTAAGCCCCACACTGGATGTAGAGATTAGTTAAAAATAAAATATTTTTTAAAATGCTAATTTTATTTATTTTTTAAAAGATTTTATTTATTTGACAGGGAAAGATCACAATTAGGCAGAGAGGCAGGCAGAGAGAGAGGGGGAAGCAGGCTCCCTGCTGAGCAGAGAGCCCGATTTGGGGCTCGATCCCAGGACCCTGAGATCATGACCTGAGCTAAAGGCAGAGGCTTTAGCCTGAGCCACCAAGGCGCCCCTTTTATTTAAGTCTTTACAGAAAGAAGTCTCCTGAACCAGACAGCACTAATGGCAAATTCTATCAAATATTTAAAGGAAACAATAACACTAATTTAAATAAACTCTTGTAGGAAATGCAATAACGGAAAATAATTTCCAATTCATCCTATGAGGCCAGCGATACCCTGATATAGAAACCAAACACATTCTAAGAAATTAAACTACAAACCAATATCCTTTAAGAACAAAGATATAAAAACCTCTACAAAGTATTTACGAATGGAATCCAGTAATATATTAAAAAGAATAAATCATGACCAAATGTGTCTTACCACAGAAATTCAACACTGGTTCAACATTTTAAAACCCGTAAATAATTTTCCACTGTGTAAAAGGTGTAATTCAACAGATTAAATAAGAAAAAACACAGGATCATCTCAACAGGTGCAGGCAAGGCATATGAAAAAGTAAACACTCAATTCAGGATTAAAAAAAAAAAAAAACTGTCAGCAACATAGGAATATGAAGGTATTTCTTTAACCAGATAAAGGTTATCTACAAACCCTACAGCACCTGGGTGGCTCAGTGGGTTAAAGCCTCTGCCTTTGGTTTGGGTCATGATTTCAGGGTCCTGGGATCCAGCCCCTAATCAGGCTCTCTGCTCGGCGGGGAGCCTACTTGTCCTCCTTTTCTTCCTGCCTCTCTGCCTACTTGTGATCTCTCTCTCTCTCTCTCTGTCAAATAAATAAACAAAATCAAAAAAACAACAACAAACAAACCCTGAAGCTAACATTATACCTAATGGTGAAAAACTGAATGTGTCCCACTCTGAGATGGGAAGTAAGGCAAGAATGTCCACTCCTATCACTATTATTCAACACTAAAATGAGATTTTAGCCATGCAATAAAGAAGGGAAATAAAAGGCATATGTATTACAAATGAAAAACTAAAACCATCTCTATTCACAGATCACAACTATATGAAGAAAATTCCATGGGTGCCTGGGTGGCTCAGTTGGTTAAGCAACTGCCCTTGGCTCAGGTCATGATCCTGGAGTTCCGGGATCGAGTCCCACATCGGGCTCCCAGCTCCACGGGCAGTCTGCTTCTCCCTTTGACCTTCTCCCCTTTCACGCTCTCACTTTCTCTCTCAAATAAATAAAAAAAACCTTAAAAAAAAAGAAAGAAAGAAAGAAAGAAAGAAAGAAAGAAAGAAAGAAAGAAAGAAAGAAAGAAAGAAAAAGAAAGGAAGAAAAAATTCCAAAGTATCCATAAAAAGAACTCCTAGAGG
>CM053615.1:45889059-45901526 GCA_028646535.1 Procyon lotor | reverse complement strand
CCTGGGTGGCTCAGTCGTTAAGCGTCTGCCTTCGGCCCAGGTCATGATCCCAGGGTCCTGGGATCGAGCCCCACATCGGGCCCTGCTCGGCAGGAAGCCTACTTCTCCCGCTACCATTCCCTCTGCTTATGTTCCCTCTCTCGCTGTGTTTTTCTCTGTCAAATAAATAAAATCTTAAAAAAAATTTGTTGACTGAATATTATGGGATTACTAACTTTTTCAGCTGTATTAATAGTATTATGATTACTTTTTAAAAGTGGGCCTTTAGGGGTGCCTGGGTGGCTCAGTCGTTAAGCATCTGCCTTTGGCTCAGGTCATGATCCCAGAGTCCTGGGATCGAGCCCCGCATCAGGCTCCTTGCTCGGCAGGAAGCCTGCTTCTCCCGCTACCACTCCCTCTGCTTGTGTTCCCTCTCTCGCTGTGTTTCTGTCAAATAAATAAAATCTTAAAAAAAAAAAAAAAAAAAAAAATCAAACTTTATCTTTTTTTAAATTTTCTTTTAAAGATTTTATTTATTTACTTGAGAAAGAGAGAGCACACAAGCAAGGGGAACAGCAGAGGGAAAGGGAGAAGCAGACTTCTACTGAGCAGGGAGCCCAATGCTGGGCTCAATTCCAGGACCCCTGGATCATGACCTAAGCCAAAGGCAGATGCTGAACCAACTGAGCCAACCCAGGTGCCCCAAACCTTATCTTTAAGAAGAATCAACAACACTGTTAAAGATCTGGACAATCCTTGATCTCTCCAAGAATAAAAAGGAGTTCATATACTAGTAGCAAAAGACTGATTATTCTGTAGCCATAATAAAATAGCCCCCAGAAACATTTTAAATTGCTTAATCAATACCTGACAGCTATACAAGTACGGAACAACAAGAACCAATTTTAAATCCACATAAAAACAACCCGTCTTGGTGAGTATATTTTTACAAGCCAACCTATCAGTGACAGGCCTTTCCTTCTAAAAGTCAATGGGCACACTTCAACAAACACACTTCTGTGACTGACCAGTAAAGCTCTTAAGCAAGCAATAAACTCAGATTTGTGTTTTTTGGTTCAAATACTAAAGAGTGTTCTATTCCTCTGATAACGTTGTTCTGTAGCTATTATAAAAGATGTAATAGACCAATATACACTGAGAGAAAGATACTCAGGATATATTAAGTAAAAAACATAAATGATGGTATATAGGTTGATGCTACTTAAAAATAATATATTATCAGGGCACCTCGGTGGCTCGGTTGTTAAGTATCTGCTTTTGGCTCAGGTCATGGTCTCAGGGTTCTGGGATTGAGCCCCACATCAGGCTCCCTGCTCAGCGGGGACCCTGCTTCTCCCTTTCCCACTCTCCCTGTTTGTGTTCGCTCTCTGGGTGTGTCTCTCTGTCAAATAAATAAATAAAATCTTTAAAAATAATAATATATTATCATAGGGGCGCTTGGGTGGCTGGTTGGTTAAGTGTCCAACTCTTGCTTTCAACTCAGGTCATGCATCAGGGTCATGAGATTGAGCCCCACACTGGGCTCTGCACTCAGGGGGGCAGTCTGCTTGAGATTCTCTCTCCCTTTATCTCTAAAATAAATAAATCTTTAAGAAATAAATAATACATACCATACATAACGTAAAAAATAATATATGTGTATATCTGAGAATTATATTTATGTTTTCACATATAATATATGTATATAATATATTGAAAAAAGACTTTAGGGGCACCTGCATGGCTCAGTGGGTTGAAGCCTCTGCCTTTGGCTCAGGTCACGATCTCGGGGTCCTGGGATCAAGCCCCGCATCAGGCTCTCTGCTCAGCGGGGAGCCTCCCTCTCCCTCTCTCTGCCTGCCTCTATGCCTACTTGTGATCCCTCTCTCTCTCTGTCAAATAAATAAAATATTTTTAAAAATTAAAAAAAAAATTCAAAAGAAAAAAAGACTTTAAAGATGTATTTCTCACTACTGACAATGATAAGTTAGTTATCTCTGGGGACTAGAGTAGTGGTAGAAACGAAGCCTAACTTCTAGATGACTGATATATGAACATATATTACTTTTAAAAATTAAAAAAAAAAAAAAAAAAAGATTTTTATTCACAACTTCTCTACAGATTTCTACATATCTGCTTCACAATGAAAACTGACATGTGAGGGGGCCCCTGGGTGGCTCAGCTGGTTAAATGTCTGACTCTTCATTTCGGCGCAGGTCATGATCCCAGTGGGATTAAGTCCTGCATAGGGAAATGTGCTCAGCACAGGGCCTGCTTCCGATTTTCTCCATCTCCTTCTGTCCCTCCACCCCTGCTCCCTCTCATGCATGCACACACACACACACACACACACACACACACACTTTCTCAATGTAAAATAAAATCTTAAAAAAGAAAACTGACATATGGAATGATAAACTCAAAAGGCCTGGAGTATACAAATTAATATAAAAAATGTTTAACAAAAAGACAAACACAGTGGGTCATCTTAATCTTTAATAATTTTTACCTGTTAAGTAAGTTTTTACTGTACTAGAAAAGTACAGTATATTTTTATTTCTAAAATGTGTAAATATGGGGGCACTAGGTGGCTCAGTGGGTTAAGCCTCTGCCTTCGGCTCAGGTCATGATCTCAGGGTGCTGGGATCGAGCCCCGCATCGGGCTCTCTGCTCGGCAGGGAGCCTGCTTCCCCATCTCTCTCGCCTGCCTCTCTGTCTACTTGTGATCTCTCTCCCTCTGTGAAATAAAATCTTTTAAAAATTAAAAAAAAAAAATGTGTAAATATGAAATTCCTTTTGGAAATCAGATATCCTTAGAGGGTCTTTGTGGGTCACATGTGGAATAGAACACATTTAAATGCCTTTATTTTGCTAATTATGCATTGCATAAATAAGTACCTGGTTCATTCTGCAGAAATATTTTCCTCGTTAACAATAAGTTTTTGCTTGATACTATCTGTATCTTTTTAAACTGTAAAATAGGAATAGTTCCTTACACCTAGCACCCAAAGTTAGCTGCCCAGTTCTTTATTACCCAGAAGACATTTCACCACCTTTGTGCTAAGGAATGAAAACAAAATAAAGTAAGTTAATGAGATCATGACCTGTGCTAAAAGCAGATATCCAACCAACTGAGCCACCCAGGTGCCCCTTATCCATTGATATGGGGGAATCCATTGATTTTCTGAAGCTGTTAAGTAAATGTACTTAACATTTTAGTACCATTTAGTACATTAAAAATTTAGTACATTAAGTGTACTAGCTGTCAAGTAAATGTACTAGTAAATGTGCTGTTAAGTAAATGTACATAAAAGTAAATGTAGAGTATAACCTTTAACCACGTTCATATACAGTCTAGCTTTAAAATCCGAAGTTTACCCTTTACAATTTATTCATGAAGTACAGTTTTAAATTCAACTGGTACATGGCTATGTCAAGAAATACAAAAAAAAATCTGAAAGGTCACATTTTTGTTATATGTAACAACAACTATATATATACAGAGAGACAGAGAGATCTGAGAGTCATATTTTTGTTATAAAAGTAATTTGAGGGGCGCCTGGGTGGCTCAGTCGTTAAGCGGCTGCCTTCGGCCCAGGTCAGATCCCAGAGTCCTGGGATCGAGCCCCGCATCGGCTCCTTGCTCGGCAGGAAGCCTGCTTCTCCCGCTACCATTCCCTCTGCTTGTGTTCCCTCTCTCGCTGTGTTTCTCGCTGTCAAATGAATAGAATCTTTAAAAAAAAAAAAAAAAAGTAATTTGAACTCTGAGAGACTCTTTTTCAGGCAACTTCTTTTATCTTTCTTGACCAACCTGCAAACTCAAAAAAAGAAGTACCTCTGTAATGGTTTCTGTACCATTACTACATATGCCTTCTCTAAAATGCTCAGGACATTCCTAACTGTACCCCCAATGATATCAATGAACTCATCACACATCTATTTTTAGTTATTCAGATCCCTGAACATTTATATTAATATTTTCATTTACTCAATCACTCAACATATTACTGAACACCAATTATACTGCCAGGTACCAAATATGGGAGGTAGGAAACAAAGATATTTAAAACACTAACCCTATCCCCCAATGGCTACGGTCTAACTGAAAAGACAGACATGCAAAGAAAGAAAAATTAAGGACCTTAAATAAGATATATACTTATTTAAGAATACAATTAAGTATATATTTATACTAGGTACTGAAAGAGCACTGTGAAAGAAATGCTTAACTCTGACTGAGATGATTACAGGAAGATTTATAGAAGGGTGATAACAGAGGTAAAATGATGCCAAAGTGGAAAGGGACCTTAAAGGCAGAGGGAAAAGAATGTAGAAAGACTTACACATGAAAAAAGGCACAGACAGTAGGAAAGAAGACTTAGTTTAAAACATTTTTAGGAAATATAATCAATGAGACCTAGTGATTGATTTGATTTGGAACCAAAAGGAAGGAAAAAACCATGGATGATTGACTATCAAATTTCTGAACTGAGGAAATAGGTAAACAATGATAAATTGCAGTGGCGATTGAATAATACTTACAAAGGCTTATTATGGGGCAGGCATTGGACTAAATGCTTTAGATGCATCATTTAATCTCATCATTCAGTTGTGAAATTAAAAGATAAGTATGTGTAAGCCACAAATGCAGAGGACCTTTTTAAATGAGGAACAGATTATTTTCTAGTCCACATCTCTAACTATCAAGAAGCATTTCCCCACATTTAACATTTTGTCTTTCTGAACTATTTTATTTCCTGGGCTTCTATAACCTGTCTCCTCATGCTCTAAGCTTTTCTGTCCACTCTTTCTCATACTCCTTAGGTCCTCTCAAGATCTTTTTAACTTAATGTGCTCTCACTGTAACTTTCCCTGGCCCTCTATTCCCCCCTCCAAAATGCAAAACTTAACAAAACCCAGTAATTTCTGGGCAAAGAAAGAGGCCTGAAGATGCATAACCATAAATTCAAAAAACATTCAGGGTGCCTGGGTGCCTCGGTTAAAGCCTCTGCCTTCGGCTCACGTCATGATCTCAGAGTCCTGGGATCGAGGCCCACAAGCGGGAAGCCTGCTTCCCCCGACCCCCCACCGTCTGCCTCTCTGCCTACTTGTGATCTCTCTCTCTCTTTGTCAAATAAATATATAAAATCTTTTAAAAAAAAAAAATCAAAAAACATTATAAATGAAGTATACATTGTCTTGGCACAGAATTTTGATAATCCCCAATGTGCAAATGTTAATTTTATTATATCACTAATTATTTTCATATGAAATTTTAGCCTTTAAAAATTAAATATGAATAGTGAAATATAATCTAATTATTCCTGCTATTCTATTATTACACATACCATTAAACAGGTTAAGAAAAAGGTTCCTAGTCCTAAACACAACTATACTTGGTAACAGCTCAGCTGACAGCAAATGAAGAGTGTTTACTGTTGCCTTTGGATTAGTGCCTGGAGTTAGTGTGAAATGAGGACACTCCCACTGCTGAGTTTTTCTGCTATGTCATCAGATCACATCTGCTATAGGATATGTTTCCCACATAACAGCAAAAGCAATCAAAACATGTTTTCTTATTAACTTGCTGAAAGTTTCAAAAATCTGCCAACAACCAACAAACTTTTAAACTGTTCATTAACAGTATGTGAAAAAGAAAGTGAGTAGCTATGCCTAATGAGGCTATAAGAGGTGCCACAGGCTTTAAAGTTAAAAAAGTATGAATCTTGGGGTGCCTGGGTGGCTCAGTGGGTTAAAGCCTCTGCCTTTGACTCAGGTCAGGGTCTCAGGGTCCTGGGATCGAGCCCCGCATCAGGCTCTCTGCTCATCGGGGAGCCTGCTTCCCCCTCTCTCTGCCTGCCTCTCTGCCTACTTGTGATCTCTTTCTCTGTCAAATGAATAAATAAAATCTTAAAAAAAAAGGGGGGAAAAAAAAAGAAAGTATGAATTTTTTTTTAAAGATTTTATTTATTTGACAGAGAGAAACACAGCGAGAGAGGGAACACAAGAAGAGGGAACGGTAGCGGGAGAAGCAGGCTTCCTGCCGAGCAAGGACCCCGATGCGGGGCTTGATCCCAGGACGCTGGGATCATGACCTCAGCTGAAGGCAGACAAGTAACGACTCAGCCACCCAGGCGCCCCAGTATGAATCTTTATTGATTAAAAAACCCAACCTAAAAAGTTTAATTTAGAATTGTTATAATACTTAATGTAATTATCCAAAAATTAAGATGAAATATAAATAAAAAATAGGAAATCCCTGAAGCCCTTAATGAACTCTGAAAAATAACCTTCAGACATTTCAATATTAATACTGAAAGCCCTCTGTATTTTAATAACAGTAATAAAATGTTTCTTTTAGCTTGGAAAGTAAAGCCTTCTCCTCCCAAAATAAATGCTACAGAAACTCACGCACCATCAGCTGGGTTAATGTTAGGTGTAATAGCAGACAAGACAAGAGAACTTTTGGTTAATATTGTGTGTCGACTTGTATATTTATGGCTGCTTCCTTACAAATACTAAGTTTATAAACTTTCTTATTTTTTAAAAAGTCATAAACCCAAAAGGACAAATGAGAGACACAAAACAACAAATTTTTGGAAGTTAGAAACCAGAAGGATAAGTAGTAACTAACTTAAAAGACCAGAGAAAATTTAAATCCAGGCTTATGGTCAAAAAGCAAAAAGAGTAGGCTTACTTCCTCAAGTGAATCATGGAAAAACTCAAAAATCTGAGGCACCAACTGCAACTGGTGCTGAAAATAGGAAGACCAGTCACAACTCTATATCAAAGAGTATTCAGATCCCCAGAACCTGTTCCCCATGCTGAGTCTATACGACTATACTAGTCCATACGACACTAATAGAAGGCTGGAGGTTTATTCTCTGCAATGGTTGAACTGAGTAGAACTGCATGTAAAGAAACCAAACTGAAAACTGGGGAAATCTCACTAGCCAATAGTAAGATCCTGGACTTTCTTTTTTCACCTGACTCGAAGGAGACTGCCAATTAGGCCTATGAATGCTAGATAAAACTTTCTTTTCAGATGACTACCCCCCATTGGAAAAAAAAAAAAAAAAAATGTCAGGGGCGCCTAGGTGGCTCAGTGGGTTAAAGCCTCTGCCTTTGGCTCAAGGTCATGATCTCAGGGTCCTGGAATCAAGCCACACATCGGGCTCTCTGCTCAGCAAGGAGCCTGCTCCCCGCCCCTGCCTGCCTCTCTGCCTACTTGTGATCTCTCTCTCTGTCAAATAAAATTTAAAAATCTTTAAAAAAGAAAGAAAGAAAGAAAGAAAGAAAGAAAGAAAGAAAGAAAGAAAGAAAGAAAGAAAGAAAGAAAGAAAGAAAGAAAAGCTTTAAGAGGGGCAGTCATATTTCTGATATATTCAGAATAGACAACACTTAAAACAACAAAAAAACCTGACTATAAAAATGGACAAAGAACTTTAATATGCATTTCTCCAAAGACGATGTACAAATTATGAACAAGCAAATTAAAATATGTTCAACAGGGGCGCCTGGGTGGCTCAGTGGGTTAAAGACTCTGTCTTCGGCTCAGGTCATGATCTCAGGTTCCTGGGATTAAGTCCCGCATTGGGCTCTCTGCTCAGCAGGGAGCCTGCTTCCCCCTCTCTCTCTGCCTGCCTCTCTGCCTACTTGTGATCTGTCAAATAAAATATTAAAATAAAATTTTAATGTCAATTATATCTCAGTAAAGTGGTTTAAAAAACAAAACTGTAAAGATACAGCAAATGGGGACTCCCCAAACTAGCCCAGCCTGATCACCATACTGTAACATCTAACAGGTCACTAATTATGCCTTTGTGCACCAAGCAAAATTTTCAATCTGCCTTTTAGTACTTCACTCGTAAATATAACTGGACAGGATAGGCAGACATTTATGGTAAGCCTAAAGGCAAAAACAAAAAGGGGGGAAAAAACCCTCAAAAACAACTTGAAGCAAAAGAATCTCTCAAAAAATATGATTAATATTCTTAGAATGTTAAGATATGACATCTGTAAAATAAGAAAAGGAGGCCAAAGGGGGGGGAAGGGACATTAAAAAAAAACAACAAAAAAGACAAGATTTTGATAGCAAATATATGCACATATATGGGCTATAAGAACTGAAGATACCTCTCAGAAAATAGAGAAGAACAAAGATGAAAAATAAGGAGAAAAAAAGAAAAATGAGAAGACCAGTTCAGGAAGGTCAACATTCATATATCATATAATCAGTTTTAAAAAAGAAAACAACAAAGACAAAACAGAGGGGAGAAAACTAAGAAAAATTTCTACAACTGAAGGACACAAGTAAATTTTATCTACAAATGCACAACACAATGGAATGAAAAAAAGTTACACCAAAAGTTTCCTATCACTGTGAAATTTGAGAACACTGCGGACAAAGGAAGACCCTTTAAGATTCCGCAGAGTCGGAGGACCTGGGTTGCTCAGTTGGTTAAGCATCTGCCTTTGGTTAAGGTCATGATCCCAGGATCCTGGATCAAGCCGTGCAATGGGCACCCTGCTCAGTGGGGAGCCTGCTTCTTCCTCTCCTTCTGACTGCTGCTCTGCCTGCTTGTATTCTCTCTGTCAAATAAAAATCTTTTTTAAAAAAAATAATTTTTAAAAAAAGATTCCGCAAAGTGCTTGCACTATGTTATATGTCACATATATTTTAATAAAGCTGGGAGGAATTACAAAAAAAAAGAATCCACAGAGGGGAAAAAAATCTGAGACTTCTCAACTGCAACAGTGGAAGCAAGAGAAAAACTATCTTAAAACCTCTAATTCTAAACTCAGCAAAACTATCACTCAATTATGAAGAACAAGTAAAAGTATCTGGCATAGAGGCGCCTGGGTGGCTCAGTGGGTTAAAGCCTCTGCCTTCGGCTCGCGTCATGATCTCAGGGTCCTGGGATCGAGCCCTGCATCGGCTCTCTGCTCGGCAGGGAGCCTGCTTCCCCCTCTCTCTCTGCCTGCCTCTCTGCCTGCTTGCGATCTCTCTCTGTCAAATAAATAAATTTAAAAAAAAAAAATCTTTAAAAAAAAAAAAGTATCTGGCATATAAAGTTTCAATATTATCTACCAATGGTATCCTGTCTCAGAAGCTACTAACAAGATGCTTCATCAAAAACAAATCCTAATACTGTATAACACCCCCAAAGGATCTATGTACTACAGTAATTTAGCAAGATTGCTGTTAAAAACTATAAAAAAAATCAATTGTGTATCTATATTCTAACAAATATTTAGAAAATAAAAATAATTAAATACCATTTACAGTAGCATTAAGAAAAATGCCTGCATGGGGCGCCTGGGTGGCTCAGTCGTTAAGCGTCTGCCTTCGGCTCAGGTCATGATCCCAGGGTCCTGGGATCGAGCCCCGCATCATGCTCCCTGCTCTGCAGAAAGCCTGCTTCTCCCACTTCCATCCCCTCTGCTTGTGTTCCCTCTATCGCTGTGTTTCTCTCTGTCAAATAAATAAAATCTTTAAAAAAAAAAAAAGAAAAATGCCTGCAGCAGCATTACAATGACTAGGACAAGAAAACAACCTAGGCAGATCAATGATGAATGGATAAAGAAAATGTGTAATATATACAAAAGAACATAATCCAACCTTAAAAAAAGGAAATCTTGTCATTTGTGAAAACATTAATCGGCCTTGAGGGCACTTACTAAGTGAAACAAGTCAGGAAGAGAAAGACAAATACTACATGATTTCACATAAATAAGAAATCCAAAAAAACTCAAAACAAAACAGCATACAGAAAACAGGCTGGTATTTGCCAATCTACCAAAAAAAAACAGGAGTGTGAGGTAAAGGATGGGAGGGAATGGGGAAGGCAGTCAAAAGGAACAAATTTTTAGGAATGTAAAGTATAGCGTGGAGACCAAGCTGACAACACTACTACTATACATTTGAAAGTTAAGTGAGTAGATGTTAGATGTTCAAGAAACTGATTTCTGTAACTATGTGAGATGATGGATACCTAAACTTATCTGGTAATCATTCTGTAATATATACATGTCATGTATCTAATCAAGCTGCATGTCTTAAACAAATACAATATTATATGTCTTTTATAGCTCAATAAAACTGGAAAAACATCACCTGGGAATAAATCTACAGGAAGATGTGTGTTATCTGTACATTAAGAACTATAAAACACTGATGAAAAAAATGAAAAGACCTAAATAAGTTGCAAGATTTAACACATTCACTTACCGCAAGACTCAGTTTTAGTATTCATTGTACCCAAATTGATCTACAGATTGAATGCAATTCCAACTAAAATCCCAGTAAGTTTTCCTATAGAAATTCACATGCTGATACTAAGATTTATGTGGAAATACGAAGGACATAAAATAGCCAAAACCAGTCTGAGAAGAATAAATCTGGACATACACAACTAGATTTCAAGGCTTACCATATTGTTACTGGTACAAGGCTAGACAGACGAATGGAAAAGAGAGTCTCCACAAACAGACATATATAAGATCACCTACTTCACAACAAAGCAATAGTGCAATTCAGTGGGGAAAAGGGTTTTCTTTTCAATAAATGGTATTGGAGAAACTGGATATTCATATAGAAAATTAACCTTGATCCTTGTCTCACACTATTTACAGATGGATCCTAGACCTAAGTGCAAAACTAAAACTATAAAGATTCTAAAAGAAGGAGTGCCTTGGTGTCCAACTCTTGGTTTTGCCTCAGCTCATGTTCCCAGGGTCATAAGATGGAGTCCAGCACTGGGCTCTGTGCTCCAAGAGTTTCTTTCCCTCTGACCTTCCCCAAGCCCCACTGTCTCTCTCTTAAATAAATTATCTTAAAAAAAAAAAAAAAAAAAAAAAAAAGATTCTAGGCCACCTGGGTGGCTCAATTGCTTAAGCATCTGCCTTTGGCTCAGGTCATGATCCCAGGGTCCTGGGGGATAGAGCCCCGCATGGGGCTCCCTGCTCAGAGGGGAGCCTGCTTCTCCCTCTCCCTGTCGCTCCGCCTTCTTGTACTTTCTCTATCAAATAAATAAGTAAAATACTTTTTAAAAGACCATTTAAAAAAAAAAAAAAAAAAGCATCCAAGCTAAAAAAAAAAAAAAAAAAGTAAAATTCTGTTTGCTGACAATATGATCTTATAAGATTCCACACAAAACACTAACTCTTAGAATAAATGAATTCAGCAGTGTTGCAGGATACCAAATCAACTTCCAAAAAAAATTAGCTGCCAAAAAAAAGTGCATTTCTACACTACACAATAACAATGAATCCCAAAAAGGAAATTAAGAAAATAATCTCATTTACTATATATAGCCTCAAAAGGAATAAAATAACTAGGAATAGACTTAACCAAGGGGGTGAAAGACATGTACACTGAAAACAACATCATTGAAAGAAATTAAATATAATACATGTAAAGGGAAAGATAACCTGTGTTCATGGGTCAGAAGGCTTAATATAGATAAAGATGCATACCAGTGAAAAATGAGGGTATACAACATATAATTCAGCCAAGCAGAGAGAAATATATGACAAGCATCAAGTTTATCAAAGCAAGAAAAGGAATTTAATAGCACTCTGTCTATAGTCTATCTTCTACACCTGCCTAACTAAACACCAGGTAAATACACTATGTTCCTGAGGATGAGTCATACATAATGAAGGAAGTTTTCAATAAGACATAATCATGATAGCAGAAGAAGGTAAAATTGACTAACCAGATAAAAGTCTAGATTTTTACAGTGACAATGACAAGGGAGAAAAAGGAACAAACCTCTCTAAGCAAGTAACAAATTTTTTTTAAAGATCTTATTTATTTATTTGACAGAGAGAGAGAGAGGCAGTGAGATAGGGAACACAAGCAGGGAGGGTGGGATAGGGAGAAGCAGGCTTCCTGCTGAGTGGGGAGCCTGTTATGAGGCTCGATCCCAGGACCCTGAGATCATTACCTGAGCCGAAGGCAGACGCTTAACGAGCAAGCCACCCAGGCGCCCCGCAAGTAATAAATTCATATCACCAAAGCTGAAAACTGATCAGCAAATGATAGTGACAGTCATTTGAAGAAAGCACTGAAAAGACTTAAATTTCTTTCTTCGCTTATCTGTATTTTACTGTCAAATAATATTAAGGCTTAGCATAAATATTTGTCACCCTTTTTTAAAATAAAAAGTTTCTCAGACAGAGAATAGATCCTCATTAAAACTGCAGAGGACTGGGGCACCTGGGTGGCTCAGTCATTTAAGCATCCATCTCTTGGTTTCAGCTCAGGTCACAATCTTCATTGGTTCAGAGATGAAGCCCCTGATCTGGCTCTGTGCTCAGCAGGGAGTTTGCCTGAAGATTATCTCCCTGGACCCCTCACCCTCTAAAATAATTCTTTAAAAAACAAAAACAAACAAACAAAAAAAACTGCAGAGGACTAAGTCAGATCTTTTCTTGCATTAACTATTGCTGAAGAATAGCTTGTTAAAGCTACACACACACAC
>CM053615.1:45869586-45888959 GCA_028646535.1 Procyon lotor | reverse complement strand
TGACAGAAAATGTTAGGAGAGAAAGAAGGAAGGGAAGAACGGAGTGGTGAGGGAAGAAGGGAAGAGGAAGGAAGGAAGGAAGGGGGGAAGGAAGGAAGGAAGGAAGGAAGGAAGGGGGGAAGGAAGGAAGGAAGGAAGGAAGGAAGGAAGGGAGGGAGGGAGGGAGGGAGGGAGGGAGGGAGGGAGGGAAGAAAATGTTAGGAGAAAGCCATTAGGAATCAGAAGAAAGGGGGAAAATAACAAAATAGTACAAACTTACACCAAAGGCTAAGTAAGATGTCACTAGAAGAAAGGCTTATGTATCAATACTTGGCCTGTAAGGAAAGTGTCACATCCAATCAAGAGAATTTCCTTCCACAAAATTATTTGGAAAATGTGTGTTCCTAAAACACAATTATATTAAAATAAAATAGCTTAGACACCCACAAAAATTTTATCAGATACTAAACTTACATTAATTAAATTATATTTTACCAAATTCAAAATCATTCTGGAAAACAAAATAAACAAACTTAAATAAGGCCTCAAATCTAATATGCTAAAAAAAATCATGTGTAAAATTTTATCTTAGTGGCGCCTGGGTGGCTTATTGGTTAAGTGTCTGCTTTTGGCTCAGATCATGATCCCAGGGTCCTGGGATCAAGCACCAAATCAGGGTCCCTGCTCAGTGGGAAGCATGCTTTTCCCTCTCCCACTCTCCCTGCCTGTGTTCCCTCTCTCACTGTCTCTCTTTCTCACTGTCAAATAAATAAATAAAATCTTAAAAAGAAAATTATCTTTGGCTATTCAGGGGGGAAAAAAATCCTAGTTCAAGTAAGTTTTCTAAAATAAAGATGTAAAAAGAAAAACAATATCATAAGAGTCTATCCTAGTGTTAAGATTTTAGGAGCCCATTTTAGTAATCTCCATAAATCATTTCTGTGGCATTTTGAAAATATGACCAACCATATTAAAATAGGGATAATCTGAAGTATCTTAAACTATCAGGCAGGGCAGGGATTCTAAACTAAACTTGGGCAGTAAGCCTAAACAAATGTAAATATAAACTGTCCTTCCTAGCTCAGCTTAGTTTTCCTGAGTATCCAAAAGTGTCAGTTCATGGCAGATATTAATCTAGCAAGAGATGAAACAGACAATGGAAAACTACAGTCGCAATTACACATATTGATGAAATCATTAACATTTTCAAACATTTTCATTTATAAAGGCTAAATGGTTTTCTAAGTATTTGCACTACTGCTCCCAATTAAAGGAACCATAATTCATAGTACATTTTAAAAAGATATTAAAATGAACTCTTTTGCAAACAATCTATATTATATAACCTATAGATACTGATACTTGGGGGGATTCCTGTAACAAAGGTCCCAATTTATCATCTAATCTTGTTGAGATCCACTAATCACAAGGTGCACTTCACAGACTTGCAGCCTCTGGGGGCGGGGAGTGGGGGGGTGTGTCTTAAGCAGGCTCCACACCCAGTGAGGAGCCTACCAGGAGGCTCAATCTCACAACCCTGAAATCATGACTTGAACCAAAATCAAGAATTGGATGCTTAAACAACTGAGCCACCCAGGTGCCCTCCCCACCCCTCCTACCCCCCGCACTTTCCCACTTGCAGCCTCTTAGTGACTCACTTTTAAAAATGAACCAATAATATATATATAATGGAATACTATGCAGCCATCAAGAGAAACGAAATCTGGCCATTTGCAACAACGTGGATGGAACTGGAGGGTATTATGCTAAGCGAAATAAGTCAGTCAGAGAAAGACAAGTATCACATGATCTCTCTGATATGAAGAACTTGAGAGGCAAGGCGGGAGTTTGGGGGCGTGGGGGAGAGAAATGAAACAGGAAGGGATGGGGAGGGATACAAACCATAAGAGACTCCTAGACTCAAGAAATGAACTAAGGGTGGCCGGGGTGGGGGGGTGGTGTGTGTGTGTGGGGGGGGTGGGTAGGGATAGGGTGGCTGGGTTGTGGACATTGGGGAGGGTATGTGCTTTTAAGTGCTGTGAAATGTGTAAGCCTGAAGATTCACAGACATGTACCCTGGGGCAAATAATACATTATATGTTAATAAAAATTAATAAAAAAAAAAATGAACCAATAAGGGCTCAGTGGGTTAAGCATCTGCCTTCAGCTCAGGTCATGATCGCAGGGTCCTGGAATCAAGCCCTACCTGGGGCCCCCTGCTCAGTGGGGAGCCTGATTCTCCATCTTCCACTCCTCCACCGAGCTTGTGCTCTCTCTCTCTGTGTCAAACAGAATCTTTAAAATAAATAAATTTATCAAAAAATAGGGGTTAGGTATTAAAGGAGCCTGACAAACGTAATAAACTAAAAGAAGTAACAAGGAAGAAAATAATAAAAGGCAGAAATCAATGAAATATATCAACAACAAATGAGAAAGAGCATTATTAACAAAACTAAATAGTTTATTTTTTTTTAAGATTTTATTTATTTGACAGAGAGAGAGATCACAAGTAGGCAGAAAGGCAGGCAGAGAGAGGGGGAAGCAGGCTCCTGCCAAGCAGAGAGCCCAATGCAGGACTCGATCCCAGTACCCTGAGATCATGACCAGAGCCAAAGGCATAGGCTTTAGCCCACTGAGCCACCCAGGCACCCCCAAAACTAAATAGTTTAAAAAGAGACAAAATACACAGACCCCAAGCAAGATAAAAAAAAAAATGTGGGGGAAAAAGTCATAAATTTAAAAAATGTATTTACAGAATGATATATAGATATAAAAGGACTAAATGAAAACAAGAGAAAAATTCTTAAAGTATTATTATGAATAATATGATGGTAATTACTTGAAAACTTAAGATAAAAATTGAAAAAGTATTAAAAAATATATAAAATGACAAAACAGGTACCCAAAAATAGAGAACTTAAATAGACCAAGAACTAAACAAACAAACTGGTAACTGAAGACATCACTTTCCCCAATATCCCCTAAGATGATTTCACAGTTAAGTTCTAACCAACTTTAAAGAAAAAGTTGCCTTGTATTATGTATATGAATCCAACAGTGTATTTTTTTTTTAAGACTTTTATTTATTTATTTGACAGAGAGAAAGCACAGGCAGGGGGAGCCACAGAGGAAGATGGAGAAGCAGGCTTCCCGCCAAGCAGGGAGTCCAATGCAGGGCTTGATCCCAGGACCCTGAGATCATGATCTGAGCTGAAGGCAACCACTTAACCAACTAAGCCACCTAGGTGCCCCCTAGTAGTGTATTTAAAAAACAAACAAACCACAAAAACAAAAACAGTCACAAACTAAGAATAGAAAGGAACGTTAATTTGGTAATGGCTATACAGACCAAAACCTTGTAACAATTATTATACTTAGAGACACCTTAGATATTTGAGACTATAAATAAGATTATTACTGACACCATTAATATCTTACATACTACCATAAAAGAAAAAAAATAAATTTAAAAAATATAAGGATTGAGGGCGCCTGGGTGGCTCAGTTAGTTAAGCGACTGCCTTTGGCTCCAGTCATGATCTCAGAATCCCAGGATTGAGTCCTGCACTGGGCTCCCAGCTCTATGGGGAGTCTGCTTCTCCCTCTGCCCTTCTCCCCTCTCACGTTCTCTCTCACTCTGTCTCTTTATCAAATAAATAAATAAAATCTTAAAAATAAGGATTGAGGGGCGCCTGGGTGGCTCAGTCGTTAAGCGTCTGCCTTCGGCTCAGGTCATGATCCCAGGGTCCTGGGATCGAGCCCCGCATCGGGCTCCTTGCTCGGTGGGAGACCTGCTTCTCCCGCTACCATTCCCTCTGCTTGTGTTCCCTCTCTCGCTGTGTTTCTCTCTGTCAAATAAATAAAATCTTTAAAAAAAAAAAGGATTGAAAGGGAAAAGGTATGGTCATTGTTTTCATAAATAACCTATAAAAACTAGCTTACTATTAGAACAAAGATTTGTTCAACCAAATTAACAAATATAAGATCAGTCTATAAAAGTTAGTATCAGATGTATACCCAAGCAACAACCAAATTAAAAATATAATAAAGAGAAAATAGGGATGCCTGCCTGGCTCAGCTGGTAGAGCATGTGACTCGATCTCAGTGTCATGAATTTGAACCCCACACTGGGTGTAGTGATAAACAAACTGAAAAGAGAGGGGAGAGAATTTTTGCAAGTCATATTTCTGATATATTCAGAATAGACAACACTTAAAACTCAACAACAAAAAAACAACCTGACTAAAAATGGACAAAAAAATTTAATATGCATTTCTCCAAAGACGATGTACAAATTATGAACAAGCAAATTAAAAGGTGTTCAACAGGGGCACCTGGGTGGCTCAGTGGGTTAAAGCCTCTGCCTTCAGCTCAGATCATTATCTCAGGGTCCTGGGATCAAGCCCCGCATTGGGCTCTCTGCTTGGCAAGGGCTTGCTTCCCCCTCTCTTTCTGCCTGCCTCTGCCTACTTGTGATCTTTCTCTCTGTCAAATAAATAAATAAAATCTTTTTAAAAATAAATAAAAATTTTAGGGGCGCCTGGGTGGCTCATTCGTTAAGCGTCTGCCTTCGGCCCAGGTCATGATCCCAGGGTCCTGGGATCGAGCCCCGCCATCGGGCTCTCTGCGCAGCAGGCAGCCTGCTTCTCCCGCTACCATTCCCTCTGCTTGTGTTCCCTCTCTCGCTGTGTTTCTCTCTGTGAAATAGAGAGTTCCCTCTCTCGCTGTATTTCTCTCTGTGAAATTTTTAAATAAATAAATAAATAAATAAAAATTTTAAAGGATGCTCAACATCACTAATCACTGAAATGCACATCAAAACTATAACGAAATACCACTTATAATAAGACACCCACTACATGAAACATTATGGTGGTTCCTCAAAAAATTAAAAATAGAATTGCCAAGTGATCCAGAAATTTCACCACTACATATATACTCAAAAGAAATGAAAGCAGAGTCTCAAGTATTTGTACACTCATGTTTACACCAGATATATTCACAATAGCTAAAACATGGAAACAACCCATCTGTCCATCAACATATGAATTGATAAGCAAAATGATATACAATGAAATATTAAGCCTTTAAAAATAAGAAAATTCCAGGGCACCTGGGTGGCTCAGTTGTTAAGCTGCTGCCTTTGGCTCAAGTCATGATCCCAGGGTCCTGGGACCGAGCCGTGCATTGGGCTCCCTGCTCTGCGGGAAGCCTGCTTCTCTCTCTCCCACTACCCCCCTGCTTGTGTCTTCTCTCGTCTCTCTAATAAATAAAATATTTTATTTATTATTTTTTAAAGATTTTATTTATTTATTTGACACAGAGAGAGAGAGATCACAAGTAGGCAGAGAGGCAGGCAGAGAGAGGAGGAAGGAAGCTCCCCTGAGCAGAGCCCAATGTGGGACTCCCAAGATCACCAACCAGGCTGAAGGCAGAGGCTTTAACCCACTGAGACACCCAGGCGCCCCTACTAAATAAAATATTTTAAAAAAGAAGAAGACAATTCTGCTATATGCTACCACGTGGAAATGTGAAGACGTTTTGCTAAGTTAAATAAGCCTGTCACAAAAAGGCAAATACTATATGATTCCACTTATGTGAGATAATTACAATAGTTAAAAATCATAAAGACAGAAATGATAATGCTATTTTCAGGAACCAGGGGGAGAAGAGAATGGGCAATTACTGTTTAATGGGTACAGAGTCTCAGTTTTTAAGTTTTATAAATTTATTATAAAGTAGCTAAGAATTATGTATTTTTAGTTAACAAGAATTCTATTAAAAAATCTTTAAAACCCTGGGTGTCTGAATGGCTCATTCTGTTAAGTGTATGCATTCAGCTCAGGTCACAGTCTCAGGTTCCTGGACTCTCTGCTCAGTGGAGAGTCTGCTTCTCCCTCTTACTCTCCCTCTGTGCTCTCCCTGTCCCCTCTCTCTAATAGATAAATAAAAACTTTAAAATATCTTAAACCCTAGTAAAAGAAAAAGAGAAATATTCCTTGTCAATTCTCCCCCAAATTGATGTATAAATTCAATATACAATCCCAGTAAGTGTCCCAGTTGTTTTGTTTAATTCAAAAAATTTAGTCTAAAGTTTCACTGGAAGAAAAGACTCAGATAACCCTGAGGGGAGGGAGAGGGGAGAGTAAGAAAGAGTTAATAGATAACATTATCCCAAGTAACAAAATGTAAATAAGGGCAGTATAATTTGATACTGGCTTAAAATGGATAAAGAAACAAAACAGAGAATTCAGACTAACAGGAATTTAATATATCATAAAGAAATTTTATGAATTAAAACAAATTGGGGCACCTGGGTGGCTCAATGGGTTAAAGCCTCTGCCTTCAGCTCAGGTCATGATCTCAGGGTCCTGGGATGGAGCCTCGCATTGGGCTCTCTGCTCAGCAGGGAGCCTACTTCCCCTCTCTCTCTGCCTACTTGTGATCTCTCTGTCAAATAAATAAATAAAATCTTTAAAAATAATTAATTAACTAATTAATTAATTAATTAAAAGAAACCATCTTAGGAAAAAGATATTGTCTGGTAAATGATGCCGGGAAAACTAGTTCTCTAGAACGAAATGACACTGGATCCCTACAGAACCTACACAAATGTTTTCAAGATAGATTAAAGACATTAATGTAAAAGGTGAAACAATGAAGTTAAAGAACTTCAATCAAAAAATTACAAACTATGAGGTACCTGGCTGGCTCAACTGTTAGAACATGCGACTCTTGCTCTAGGGATTGAGTTTGAGCCTCACACTGGGTGTAGATATTACTTACAAATAAAATCTTTAAAAAAAAAAAAAAAAAAGGACAAACTATTAGGTAAAAAAAATTATTAATTTGATTATATCAAATTTAAGTTTCTCTTTACTCAAAGAGATTACAAGAAGACATTTCATGGGGCTCCTGGATGGCTAAGTCATTTAAATGCCTGCCTTCAGCTCAGGTCATGATCTCCAGGGTCCTGGAATCAAGTCCTGCAATGGGCTCCCTGCTCAGCAGAGAGTCTGCTTCTCCCTCTACCCTTCGCCCCTACTCATGATCTCTCTCTCTCTCTCTCACATTCACTCAAATAAATAAATGAAATCTTAAAAAAAAAGAAGATGAAGAAATTTCATAAACAAGGAACCCTATAACTCAAGAAAACCAAACAGGAGCACCTGGTTGGCTCAGTCAGTTAAGTGTCTGACTAAGGTAATGATCTCAGGATTGTGAGAAGGAGCCCCACGTTGAGCTCCAAGCTCAGCATGGAGTCAGCTTGAGATTCTCTCTCCCTCTCCCTCTTCCCTCGCTCACATGCTAGCTAGGGCTCTCTCACTCTCTCTTAAAATCAATTTAAAAAACCCAAAAAACAGTAAACTCATCCAAAAAAAATGAACAAAAAATTATAAATAGGCACTTACTGAAGAAGGAACACAATAAGCATGTGATGAGATGCTCAAACCAATTATCAGAGGAAAAGTTTTTAAATGTAAGATATTCTGTATCAGATTAGCAAAATTATAAAAGTAGCATATTATCAAGTGTTGGATAGAATGCAAAGATAAAGGAAAAATACCATGCCCCGACAGTACAGATTAGTTTCTTCCTTATTCTTCCTTATTCCTTATTCCCTATACTATTCTAGGGAACAATCTTACAGTATTTAGTCAAATTAAATACATATCCCCCATAACACAGCAGTTCTGCACTTCGATCTATAGTTCAAAGAAATTCTCACAAAGATACATAATGGGACCCATACCTGGATGTTCATTATAATACCAACTCTCAACAAAGTGAAGATGAAGACAACATAGGTGATAGGCACTGAGAGTAGACAGCTAAACTGTGATGAAAGCATACTACACAATACTGTATAACAGTCATAAGAAATTAGGTATACACATAGCAACACAGATACATTTTAAAAATATACTGCCTCGGAGAAAAAAATATGAATACTTACATTACATAAAATACATGTACAAAGAATAAAACACATTTTATAGGAACAAATACAAACTACACATTAGAATGGGTGTGTATGATAGGAGAGAAATGAACGTGTAGTAGGAGGATAAAAGAAAGGAAGTAAAACAGGGGCGCCCAGGTGGCTCAGTCGTTAAGCGTCTGCCTTCGGCCCAGGTCAGATCCCAGGGTCCTGGGATCGAGCCCCGCATCGGGCTCTCCGCTCTGCGGGAAGCCTGCTTCTCCCGCTACCATTCCCTCTGCTTGTGTTCCCTCTCTCGCTGTGTTTCTCTCTGTCAAATAAATAAAATCTTAAAAAAAAAAAAAAAAAAAAAAAGAAAGGAAGTAAAACAGGCAGTACTTTGTACAAACCAGAGATAAGAATGGGCTATAAACTGAGGATTATGAAAAACTTAACCCTCTGCACCTAAGATCCAAGAAGAAAATGTTAATGGGTAGATAAATCAGGAAAAATCTGAAAATAATCCAAAAATGGTGATAATACATAACAGAATTAAAATAGAAAAATTGAAAACAAGACCTGCTTTGGAAGAAAGAATCTTTTTACATACCTAGAATAAGTCCTGATAGCAATCCTTAAATAAATACTGCTTGAAATTTTCTTTGACATGCTGGAAAATGGTTCCTACATAAATCACCTACTTAATATGGTTTCCTTTATTCCTCAGAGAGCTGAGCCTTACATCTTTTTTTTTGTTAACAATCTTAATTTTCATTAAGACTTTATTAACGTTTCATGCACATTAGTTTGGAGAAAAAATACAGATTTTAAAAACAGAGGAAATAAAAATCACCAATAGTACAGTAATCATATCCACCTATATCACTCACCCCTATCCTGACAGAGATAGGAAGAGAAAAGTAGGCCACCCATCTTAGAAAGCAAAGAGGTAGAGAACTGGTCTTCTCATTCCCAGTATTCAACTGGCCCAATTTCCCAGGATTGTGTCCAAGAACCTGGCATCAGCTAACCACACCTAAAATTGCTATCAATGCACAGAAGTCCTAACCAGCCAGATTTGTCCCCATTTATATTATACTGAAGTGGACAAATGCCACCAGGTGGCACCAAACTGCAATCAGGACCACGTCAGAATGGGATCAAGCAGCTAGAGCCCTTTTTCAGGCCAGCTAGAATTAACACTAAACTTGTATTTTGTGTGATTAAATTTTTTGAACTCCACCTATCTCCTTATGGCAGGGTTTTACTTACCACTAACCAGACTCAGATCACTTTTTAACACTTTAATATACTATTATATGTTAAAATAAAATCAAACTCTATCACTTATGCCAACATAATATACAACCATACAGTTTTATATCTGAATGTGTACCATCATTACCTACTGAATAAAATAATTAAGTATGGATCCATACAAACATACAAGTTTATTTATAAATTGAAAGTTGAGTAGGAACTGAATGTTTAAATAGCTTCAAACTGCTTCCCACAAAATACAAAGGAGAAGAGTAACTTTATAGAAACCTGTCAAATACCTTCTAAGTAACCAACCAAAGTGGACATCATCAATAATGGGACAAATCAAAATCATGTGCCACCTGAAATAAACATGAAGAAACATTACTAACTCAAACTGAGGGATACTCTACAAAATAAGTGTCCTGTAACCATCAAATCCATCAAGGGCATTAAAGTCTGGAAAAAAACAGGAATGATTAGAATCTGAAAGATTATAGAGACAGAGGACAACTAAAAACAAAAGCAATACATGATTCTGAACTGAGTTCCTCTACTACAAAGAACAGTATTAAGAAAACACACAAGAAAAAAAAAAAAGAAAATACACAAGATAGAAGAAGCCTTGAGGATTACATGGTATTTATGTCTCAACAATAATTTCCTAATTGTTGATAGTTACATTGTGATTATATGGAATAATCTGGTTAGTAGGGAAATAAATTCTAAAGTATTTAAAGAAAAGGCAGGAAATCAGAGATTGACAACTAACAATCAAAGGGTACAGGAAGAAAGTTTTTGAAACTTTTCTCTAAGTTTGTGATTGTTAAAAATTATTTATTTTAAAAGTAGGCTCCGACGTGTGACTTGAACTCACAACCCTGAGATTAAGACCTGAGCTGAGGGGGCGCCTGGGTGGCTCAGTCCTTTAACACCAGGCTGTAAGGCAGATGCTTATCTCAGGGTCCTGGAATATAGCCCCACATTGGGCTCCCTGCCCAGTGGGATGCCTGCTTCTCCTTCTCCCCCTGCTTGTATTTCCTCTCTCACTGTTTCTGTGTGTCAAATAAATAAAGTCTTTAAAAGAAAATGTGAGCCGAGAGATGTGGAGTTAGACACTTAACTGACTGAGCCATGCAAGTGCCCCACTGAAAATTTTTATAAAAATTATTCTTTGGGGTGCCTGGGTGGCTCAGTTGTTAAGCGTCTGCCTTCAGCTCAGGTCATGATCCCAGGGTTCTGGGATCGAGCCCCGCATCGGGCTTCCTGCTCAGCGGGAAGCCTGCCTCTCCCACTACCACTCCCTCTGCTTGTGTTCCCTCTCTCCCTGTGTTTCTCACTGTCAAATAAATAAAATCTTTAAAAATAAAAAAATTGTTCTTTGGGACACCTGGGAGGCTCAGTGGATTAAAGCCTCTGCCTTTGACTCAGGTCATGATCTCAGGGTCCTGGAATTGAGCACCAAATCAGGCTCTCTGCTCAGCAAGGAGCCTGCTTCCTCCTCTCTCTCTGCCTACTGGTGATCTCTGTCAAATAAATAAAATCTTTAAAAAAAAAAAATTCTTCCCTGAAACAAATAATACATTATGTTAATTGAATTTAAATTAAAAATATATATATATAAATAATAATTCTTGGGACACCTGGGTGGCTCAGTCGGTTGGGCGTCTGCCTTGACTTGGGTCATGATCCCAAAGTCCCATGATCCCAGGTCCTGGGATCAAACCCTGCATTGGGCTCCCTGTTTGGCAAGCAGTCAGCTTCTCCCTCTCCTTCTGCCCCTCCCCCTGCTTATGTTCCCTCTTTTTCTATCTATATCCCAAATAAATAAATAAACAAAAAAATATTTAAAAAAAAAAAAGATTATTAAGGAGGCGCCTAGTGGCTCAGTTGGTTAATAAGCATCTTTCAGTTCAGATCATACCCCAGGGTCCTGAGGGTATGAGCCCTGCATCTGACTCCCTGCTCTGTGAGGAACCTGTTTCTCCTTCTCCCTCTGCCTGCCTTTCCCCATGCTTATATTCTGTCAAATAAATAAATGGGGGAAAAAAAGATTCTTAAAAGAGTACAGGAGGGGGCACCTGGGTGGCTCAGTGGGTTAAAGCCTATGCCTTGGGCTCAGGTCATGATCCTGGGATCGAGCTCCGCATCGGGCTCTCTGCTCAGCAGGGAGCCTGCTTCCCCCTCTCCCTCCGCCTACCTCTCTGTCTACTGGTGATCTCTCTCTCTGTCTCTCTAATAAATAAATAAATAAATAAAATCTTTAAAAAAAAAAAAAAAAAAAGAGTACAGGAAGGGTACAGGACTGCCTGGGTAGTTCAGTTGGTTAAGCATCCAACACTTGGTCTCGGCTCAGGTCATGATCTTAGGGTAGTGAGATCAAGCCCCGCACTGGGTTCCATGCTGGGTGATGGGCTTACTTAAAAAACAAAAACAAAAAACTGCCTATCAAAGAATATTCAAAAACACATTAGAATGGTTTCCTAAGGGAAAGGAGGGAAAGAGAATGGGAAGGGAATGGAAATAAAAAGAAATGGATACGTACCTACTTACCTACCTACCTACCTACCAACCACCAACAAACAAATAAGAAAAGGTCTGGTATGGGCAAAATACTGATAAAAAGACATGAATTGAGAAGTATGATTGTTAACATTAGGAACAATAACCAAAAAAATTGGTTTAAATAAATAACTGGCAATATGCGACTGAGTCTGGGGGTAGGACTCATCTCAGGTGTGGCTTTATGCTGGAAGTTATCTTATGAGAGATGACAAAAGACTCACTCACTCTTCATGTCTGAAATAGCTGAAAGAGGTTGCTTCTGGGAGTAGACACACACACACACACACACACACATATTTATAAATAAAAAATAAATTTAATTAAAAAGAAAGAAGCAAGTGTCAAATCAGTAATGTGAAGGTAGTAAGGAATCTGGATTAGCAGGATTTGAAGGGCAGGCAAATTTTAAGAGGTGAAGAGTAAGCCAGAAGTCAGGAATCCAGACGGGCAGGTCAGTTACATCATCAGCCATCAGGACATAGAAGAAACTTGTTATTGCAAAGGGCATCTAAACCATGAGTTCAGAAATTCATGACACCAGCTACTACCAGGGCACGGCTGATCTATTATCATGAGATGAAGAGTAAATACAGGTGATTGAGAAATGAAGTAACAAATGCCAGCCTCGTTACCAGTTTCTGATGTAATGTAATTGTCCTTGAAGCTATTGCCACTCTCAACACCCACAGAATCAATACATCCCTAAGTCCCAGGAACAATTCTAACTTGATTACTTGTATAAGCCCTCCATCCTCAGACTCCATTGAACCCTGAATGGTCTAATTACCGGACTTCAACCTCCTTCCTCCAGCTCAAATGCCAACATGTGCCTGAACTCTAATTCTGAAGTTCTTGTTCTAGAAGTATATTTCTCATATCTGCTTGCTGTGCTCAATATCTTCCTGAAGGCTGTACTCAGTTTCAAACTTCAGTAGCAGGGGTCTATCTGGTCTTCTCACCAGACAACTTCCTGACAAACCATCCTGTATGAGTATCCAACTATCCTGCTTTGAGAACCAGGGCAAAATACAATTAAGGTAGATAGACTTAATAAGCTACAAAATCAGAAATGCACTAATCTGCATAACCCTGCACTACTAAACACTCTGTGAGGTTAGAGCCTTAGTTTCCCCACTTACATAGAACTGGTCCAGGGCACCTGGGTTAAGTGACTGCCTTTGGTTCAGGTCATGATTCTGGAGTCCCAGAATCCAGTCCTGCATTGGACTCCCTGCTCAGCAGGGAGTCTGCTTCTCCCTCTGACCTTACCCCTCTCATGCTTTCTCTCTCTCATTCTCAATTAAATAAATAAATTCAAAGAAAGGAAGGAAGGAAGGAAGGAAGGAAGGAAGGAAGGAAGGAAGGAAGGAAGGAAGGAAGGAAGGAAGGAAGGAAGGAAGGAAGAACTGGTCCAGGAATACATCTCATGAAAACATTGGGCGGGGGCGGGGGGAGAGAATACAGTAGTAGCAGCTCTCACTGAGTGCTTACTACATACCAGGCACTGTTCTAAATTCTTGACATATGTTAATTCATTTAATTCTTTTTTTTTTTTAAGGTTTATTTATTTGAGAGAAAGAGAATGCATGTGTGCATGAGCAGGGGAAGGGGCAGAAGAAGAGAGAAACAAAGAATCCTCAGAGGGTGGAGCCTGACTGGAGGCTGGATCCCAGTACCCTGAAATCATGACCTGAGCCAAAATCAAGAGAAGGCTGCTCAACTGAGCCAGCCAGGTCCCCCAATTCATTTAATTCTTAAAACAACCCTGTGAGGTAAGTGTATCATCAAACTCATACTATAAAGAGGAAACCTAATACAGAGAGTTTTAGAAACTTGCACAAGATCACACAGCTAGTAACTCTTGGGAGTCTAGGTATTACATATATATATTCCCCTTAACACAGGGCAGGGCACATGGTAATCACTTAATAAAGAGTAGCTATTGTTATCTTTGTTACTTCTCTATTGAGTGTGATGATTTTCTCATTTTTTAAAAGATTTTTTACTTATTTATTTGAGAGAGAAGAGTGCGCAAGAACATGAGTAGGGGGAGGGGCAGAGAGAGAGGGAGAAGCAGGCTCCCTTCTGAGCAGGGAGCCTGATTCGGGGCTTGATCCCAGGACCCTGGGAGCATGAGCCAAAGGCAGGAGCTTAACTGACTGAGTCACCCAGGCACCCTGATAATTTTTTATTTTAGATTAAGACTCCTTGCCCTGAAAATTGCCTGACCCATTAGACTGCACAATTTCTTCCACATGTGTGAGGCTGGCTCAGTTATAGGTAGTCATACTTCAACCAGTGGGCAAATCTAGACCCTCTTCACCTTCCTTATCTGGTTCTAAGTAAGGAACATAGACTCCCAGGTCACAATATTTAGCAGGCTTACTGATGAATAGAGTAAAAAAAAAATCATATGATCACCTCTCCATAAGATGCTGACAAAACATGCAATAAAATTCAACATCCATTCTTGACTATTAAAAGGGAGGGTGTGGGCAGATATTTCTATAACATGGTAGAGCATATTATAGCTAACCCAAACCCAACATAATGTTTAGTAAGTGCCACAGGCATTCTTAGTAAGGTCAGGAAAAAGATAGGAATATTCTTCATCATATGGTTATTTAATAGCATTATTCTGCATATACATAAGAGAAATAAGAGGATAAGAGAGATAAGCATAAATAAGAAACAGGAAAAGTATAAAAATCACAGGAACTAAAACTATCATGATTTTCAAATTATCTGCTTTACATGGAAATCTAAAAGAAACAACTAGAAAATTATTGCAAACAATAACCATTCAGTTGGGTGCAGGTGCAAATTAACACAATAAATTCAAAAGTGCTCCCACACAGAAATATCTACTTACAAAACAGAAGAAAATATCCTATTTGAAATAGCAGCAATAAAGATTACTTACAATAAAATTGAATGCAAGATTAGTAACTGAAGAAAAATGATGAGGCTACTCTTTAATGACAAGAAAAGTACATATTAAGTGAAAAAAGGGGTGATGCTAGTTAAGTATGATAGCATTTGTGTGAAAAAAAGGTATCTAGACAGAGACATTATACCCTTCACAAAAATTAACTGAAAATGGACCAGAGACCTAAGGTAAAACACAAAACCATAAAATTCCTACAACACAGTAAAAAATCTAGATGACCTTTGATTTGGTGATAACTTTTTAGACAAGGCCAAAGGCAAGGAAGAAAGAACTGATAAGTTAGACTTCATTAAGATTAAAAAGAGCTCTGTGGATGACACTGACAAGAGAAGGAAAAGAAAAGCCACATCGCAGGAGAAATTATTGGTATAAGACACATGTGCTAAAAGACTTACCTAAAATATACAAAGAACTCTTAAATCTCAACAGTAAGAAAACAGACAACATGATTTAAAAACAGGCAAAAGAGGGACGCCTGGGTAGTTGGTTGAGCAGCTGCCTTTGGCTTTGGGTCATGATCCCAGGGTCCTGGGATCGAGTCCCACATCGGGCTCCTTGATTAGCAGGGAGCCTGCTTCACCCTCTGCCTCTCTGTCTGCTCTCTCTCTCTCTGATAAATAAATAAAATCTTTAAAAAAAAAAAAGGGAAAAGATATGAACAGACCTCTCACTAAGATATACAGACAGCAAATAAACATATGAAAGGATTTCTCAACATTAAACACCATTAGAATTGCAAATTAAAACAATGAGATTCTACTACACACCTATTAGAATGGTTAGGATCCAAAACATTGACAAAACCAAATGCTGCTGAGGATGTGGAACAACTAGAACTCTTATTCATTGCTGGTGGGAATGTAAAATAGTATAACCACTGTGAAAGACAGTTGGGCAGTCTCTTAAAAAATCAAATACCTTTTTTTTAAGATTTTATTTATTTATTTGAGAGAGAGAGAGAGAGATCACAAGTAGGCAGAGAGGGAGGCAGAGAGAGAAGAGGAAGCAGACTCCCTGCTGAGCAGAGAGCCCACTCGGTGAAATGCGGGGCGATGCGGGGCTCAATCGCAGGACCCTAAGATCACGACCTGAGCCAAAGGCAGATGCTTAACCCACTGAGCCACCCAGGCACCCATCAAATGTACTTTTTTTTTTTTTTAAAGATTTTATTTATTTATTTGACAGAGATCACAAGTAGGCAGAGAGGCAGGCAGAGAGAGAGGGGGAAGCAAGCTTCCTGCTGAGCAGAGAGCCCGATGCGGGGCTCGATCCCAGGACCCTGAGATCATGACCCGAGCCGAAGGCAGAGGCTTTAACCCACTGAGCCACCCAGGCGCCCCCCTCAAATGTACTCCTATAGAACGCAGCAATCATGTACCTTGGTATTTAAAATCCAGATCAGTTGAAAACTTGTGTCCACACAAAAACCTGTGCATAAATGTTTATAGCAGCCTTATTAATAACTGCCAAAACTTGGAAGCAACCAAGATGTCATGTCCTTCAACGGGTAAATGGAAGCAAACTATGGTACGTCCAGACAATGTAATATTATTGAATGCTAATAAGGAATGAACTATCAAGCCACTAGAAGACATGGAGGATCCTAAATGCACATTACTAAGTAAAAGCCAATCTGAAAAGGCTGCATACCAAACGATTCCAACTATATGACACTCTGAAAAAGGCAAAGTTATAGAGATAGAAAAAAAGATTGGTGATTGCCAGTGGTTGGGAAGTGGGAGAGACGAACAAAAGAGGACAGAGTATTTTGGGGGCAGTGAAAATACTCTACATAACACATTAAGGGTAGATACAAGTCATTAAATGTTTGTAAATGTGCAATGCTAAGAGTGAACATGAATGTGAACTATGGGACTGTGAGTGAGTGTCATGTGTCAGTGTCGATTCCTCAACTGTAACACATGTACCACTCTGGTGGGAGAAGCTGATAATGGGGAAGGATATGCAATGCGTGGGGTCAATCAATAGTATATGGGAAATACTCCGTACCTTCTTCTTCTCAATGTTTCTATGAACCTTAAACTGCTCTAAGGAAAGTCTTTAAAAAAACACAAAAAACAATTTACAAAAAAACCCAAAAAACAAAAAAACCTAAATAAATAAAAGCTCTGAAAGAGACACAAAAGAAGTTCTCAATAAATGAAAGGTCATGGAAAGATTTTAATATTGTCAAGATGTCAACTCTCTCCAAATTAACATAAATGTAATTCAGGGAAGTCTAGGGGCTCAGTAGGTTAAGCGTCTACCTTCAGCTCAGGTCATGATCTCAGGATTCTGGGATCAAGCTCATGTCAGGCTCCCCGCTCAGGGGGGAGTCTGCTTCTCCCTCTTCCCCTCCTCCGTCTTGGTGCTCAGGTGTGTGCACACACTCCCTCCCTCAAATGAATAAGAAATCTTTAATTACTAAATAAATAAATAAATATAATACAATGACCCCCTCCCTAGAAAAACACTAAAAAGATTTTGAGGGAACCCATCTAATTTGATTCAAAGGTTCATACCAAAAAAAAAAAAAAAAATCAAGAATAGCATGAAGTATCTCAGGAAAAACAAAAATAATGAAAGGGAAATAACCCTAATAGAAATTATAAAATATATTCTTTTTTTTTTTTAAGATTTTATTTATTTGACAGAGTCAGATCACAAGCAGGCAGAGAGACAGGCAGAAAGAAAGGAGAAAGCAGGCTCCCCGCTGATCAGAAAGCCCAATGTGGGGCTCAATCCCAGGACCCAGGACCCTGACCCACTGAGCCACCCAGGCGCCCCAAAATTAAAAATATATTCTAAGCCAAAATAAGTAAAACTAGGTAGAGATTAATGGAACAAACCACAGAAACAGAGAATGAAACGGGAATTTGGATTATGATAAAGGTAACATTTCAAACCAGTAGAAAAAAATAGAGTATTTAGACTAACTCTTTGCTGTAAGTACCCTTCAATACCTTACGAATTCTGTACCATGTTATCTTTTTTTAGTGATATAGATTGAACAGTCACAGCTCCTATTTTTGCTCACCCTCAAACCCACTATAAGTTTAAATATAAGAATTTCTGTTTAAAGCATACACCTACGAGGACAAAGACAATGGTCAAAGAGACAAAGCACTTAAATTCTGGACAGTAGAAAGCAGATGGATAAGAAACAAATTACTCCAACTGACGAGAGAAAGCTGTCTTAAACTGGTAGTGGAAAAGCAGAGAGAACCAACATTACATACACAATATCCCCAAAATCTTGAGAACTGGAAGCATCAACTAAGTCTGGAAGTGGGAGGAGAACAGAGCTAAGAGAAGGAAGACTGCCTGAAGATTTCATTACACAGCAGTTAGCTTCTGATTCCCTCTCCCTGACTTATGTAGCTAGGTGCTCAATCCAGAAGATGAACACTTTTTCTCTCTCGAGAAGGTAAAAATCTTTGAGTTGGACACCATGGGGCTCAGTGTTGCACATTAACTCTACGCTGCAGACAGGCAAATGGAAATTAGGAAAAAGATAATATGCTAAATGTTGACAACCCTAGTCCTCTTTTCCAGGTGTTTTATAGAATGCTGGCAGTTAGTCCCTTACTCTCCAAACAGAAAACTACAAAAGCATCTACTGGGGAAACTTAGAGGACCAAAAGAAAAGCCTAAAGATAGTCATATTAAAAGGTTCCATTAGGAAAAGGCCAGCCAGATACTATATAAATATGTTAAAAGTTGCCTGCCATCCATGCATTCAGAACTTCATCAGCTTTTTGGTCACTCAGATATTAAGTAGAAGACAATTCTACTTCCAAGTAGAATATAGTAGGTCACAGCAAACCAATGCTCTCTCTGAAATAATGCAAAGCAGCAGAGAGAGGAGAGAGGTTTACAAAATCATATTTTTAGAAAGACTATGGAAACCGATAAAAGTAGCAAGAACTATTTGAACTAAAATTTCAAAAGGAGGAAAGTCCTTCTTTTATGAGCCAAAAATTGATGGCCATTTTCTTAATTTTCTTTTTCTAGGGAGCACTTTGCCAAATGGGTTGGAGGAGAGGTTGAAAAATGACAGTGGGCATAGGCAAAGGGACTCTAAAAGAAAATCAGTTTTTGGTGGTCACACAGGGCTGGAATAAAAGACAAGAAGTGCTTAAAACACACTGCCAATTTTCCCCACGGGAAATTTGCCGGCTATAGGGCATGGACACAAAAACACAACCTACCTTCAGATTTTATAGCTGCACCATGTCAGAGGGTAAAAAGCTAACTCAGAACTTCCAAAAGAATTCAATCTCCTGTAGTCATGCAAAGCTGAAGAGACACAGATTCACCTCTTTCAAAGAATAGTCCAGAGGAGCACACCAGAAACACAAAAGCAACCAGAAATGGACTGATCCTTACTAAAACTATAACCCAAGCACCCGCCTAAATAATCCTTGGCTCATTCAAAAAGAACAGCCCCACAACATATCTTCTTAACAGAGGAAAAGGGGGAAGCATCTTCGGATGAAGATATTATCTCAGTCTCTTTCTTCTGTATGCGTTCTCTGACATAATTTAAAAAACTGATATATAGTGAGGCAGGCTAATGAATGATAATCACGAAAGGAAAAAAGTATAGAAACAAATCCACATAGGGTGTCTGGGTGACTCACTTAAGCATCTGACTTCTGCTCACACAACCTCAGAGTCCTGGGATGGAGCCCCTCG
>CM053615.1:45847971-45869486 GCA_028646535.1 Procyon lotor | reverse complement strand
CCCCCCCCCCCCCCCCCCCCCCCCCCCCCCCCCCCCCCCCCCCCCCCCCCCCCCCCCCCCCCCCCCCCCCCCCCCCCCCCCCCCCCCCCCCCCCCCCCGCTCTTGGGCCTGCTCTCTCAAATAAATAATATCTTTTAAAAAAAATAAATAAGGAGCACTTGGGTGGCTCGGTTATTAAGCGTCTGCCTTCGGCTCAGGTCATGATCTCAGGGTCCTGGGATTGAGATCCGCGGGCTCTCTGGTCAGCAGGGAGTCTGCTTCCCCCGCTCTCTCTGCCTGCCTCTGCTTGCTTGTGATCTCTCTCTCTCTCTCTGTAAAATAAATAAAATCTTAAAAAAAAAAAAAAAAAAGAACAGAGATGGGTAGAACATAATTGTAAAAGGTGTAACACATAAACAGAGACGAGAGAAGAGGGTTTTAAAGCAATATACAAAGAGATAATGGCTAAGAATTTTCCAAAACTGATTAACTACACACAGATATAAGAAGCTCAGTATAGGGCACCTGGGTGGCTCAGTGGGTTAAAGCCTCTGCCTTCGGCTCAGGTCGTGATCTCAGAGTCCTGGGATGGAGCCTCTCACATGGGGCCTCACATCAGGCTCTCTGCTCAGCAGGGAGCCTGCTTCTTCCTCTCTCTCCGCCTGCCTATCTGCCTACTTGTGATCTCCCTCACTCTGTGAAATAAATAAAATCTTAAAGAAAAGAAGAAGAAGCTCAGTATATCAGTGGTGCCTAGGTGGCTCAGATGGTTAAGTGTCTGCCTTAGGCTCAGATTATGAGCCCCAGTTTCTGGGATCGAGCCTTACATCCAGTTTCTTCGGGGTACCTGCTTCTCCCTCTCACTCTGCCCCTCCTGCTCATACTTTCTCTCTCTCAAATAAATAAATAAAATATTAAAAAAAAAAGCTCAGGGGCACCTGGGTGGCTCAGTAGTTAAGTGTCTGCCTTCAGCTCAGGGCATGATCCCAGGGTCCTGGGATCGAGCCCCGCATCGGGCTCCCTGCTCGGCAGGAAGCCTGCTTCTCCCGCTACCATTCCCTCTGCTTGTGTTCCCTCTCTCGCTGTGTTTCTGTCAAACAAATAAAATCTTTAAAAAAAAAAAAAAGCTCAGTGAAACAAAATTAGGATAAATGCAAAGAAAATCACATTTAGGCACACCATAAAATGTTGAAAACAAAGACAAAGAGAAAACAGTAAAAGAAGCCATAAGAAAAAAGACATTACCTTAATGTACCAATAGTAGTACTGATAGCTGACTTGTCAAAAGGAATTAAGGAAGCCAATATATATACAAAAGAATATTATTCAGCCATAAAAGAAAATTCTGCTGTTTGAGACAACATGGATGAACACTGAGGGTATTATGCTAAGTGAAATTAAGTCATTGAAATACAAATACTGTATTATCTCACTTATTTATGGAATCTAAAAAACCCAAAGTCATAGAAACAGAGAGTATAGACGGATGGGTGGCTGCCAGGGGCTTAGGATGGGGATGGGGATGTTGGTCAAAGGTACAAACTTCTAGTTAAAGACAAATTCTAGAGATTAAATGTATAGCATGGTGACTACAGTTAACAACAATGTACCGTATACTTGAAAGTTGCTAAGAAAGTAGATCTTAAATGTTCTCACCACAACATAAAAATGGTAATTATGAGAGATGAAGGGTATGTTAGCTAACCTTATTGTGATAATCATTTTCCTATATATATGTCTATCAAATTACTGCATTGTACACCTTAAACTTTTATGTAACTTCAAATTCTATGTCAATTTTATCTCAATAAAGCTAGAGAAAAAAGAGAAATTAAGGAGGCCAGAAAACAATGAAATGATGATTTTAGAATACTGAAAGCATGCCCTACCAGCAAAATAAGCTAACCCAGAATTCCATACCCAGAAAAAAAAAAAAACAAAAAAGCTTCAAAAAATAAAGATGTTTTCAGGCAAACACATGCAGAAAGAAATTGTTGCCAGCAAACTTACACAACAAAATTTATTGAAAGTTAAGATCTTTAGGTTGAAGGAAAACATCTAAGATAAAAGTACCACTGCAGGAAGAAATGGGAAAACACTGGAAAGGGAAATATGTGATTAAATAGTATTTCTGATACCTAAAAACATATAAAATTCAAATTCTAGTATCTCTAAAGTTTTACTGGAACACTATCACACTCATTTATTTATGATTGGTCTTGGCTGTTCTACTGCTGCAATGCAGAGTTAAGTAGTTGCAATAGTGACTATGTGGTGCCCTCATCACTTCATACTGCTTTATCAAGGTGCACTACAAATTGCAGTGATGTAGTTCTACCTGACAGCACCGAGTGTGAGACATACTGTCATACGTGACATTTTATTTATGAGGGCATAGCCCATCCTGTCAAAACAAGAAACTTCACTTCAAATGCCACACATCAAGGCACTGAGAAGTGTGTTTTGTCATCAAATTAGATGGCAAGGCATTGTCTTTATTATGTAATTACACTATAACTATGCTAAACGAGTACAACATACATAGACACTATACTAGATAATCAAAACAGTACTTCCCAACTCATAGGAAAGCATCAGTCATAAAAATGAGAAAATTTTAAATTGAATTCTCATAATTTCTTCATAAAAATAAAAAAAAATGAAACTGACCAAATTAGGTGTGTGAGTAGCCCATTTGTCAGCCTAGCCTGGAAAGCCATTTACTGATGGTGAGTTAATAAAATAGTGTTTGATTATAGCAGTCAAAGAAATGTGTCCAGAGAAAACAAACTTGTCTAAGATTATTAGCCTTTCAGAGAGAACAGCCGTTCAAGCAAGTTGAGGACACTGGGATCAATACAATAGTCAATTAAAAAACAAGGTAAATGATTTCTAGTGGGTTTCCTTCACTATAGATGAGTTAACAGATGTTGCCAGTTACTGATCAGTTGTGTATTTGAGCAGTCAATACAGAGTTCAAGTGACTAAAGAATTCACCTCTATGAATGCCTATGTGAAACTATAATAAAGAATATTTTCAGGGGGCGCCTGGGTGGCTCAGTGGGTTAAAGCCTCTGCCTTCGGCTCAGGTCATGATCTCAGGATCCTGGGATGGAGCCCCACGTCGGGCTGTCTGCTCAGCAGGGAGCCTGCTTCCCCCTCTCTCTCTGCCTGCCTCTGCCTACTTGTGATCTCTCTCTCTCTCTGTCAAATAAATAAAATCTTTAAAAAAAAAAAAAAAAGAATATTTTCAAACTTAAGGAAATATTAATTCAGTTCAACCTGAAGTAGAATCTTAAGAAATGTGAAGTAGAATCTAAGAAATTAAATGTGATGGTGGTAAAATGTGTGGTACAGAAAAAGGCTTAGTGGGATAACATAAAAAAAACTCGTCAAAATGTGAAATACATAAGGTATTTCAAGCCTATGGTTATCCACTGTATTATTCAGGTACTCTAGGAAGAGTATCTGCATCCATTATGTTTTATAGAACAGTAGTGCCAAAAGACAAATTTCATTTGATTTTGTGGATTTAACCATTACTGGTTCCAAAATAGAAGCTGAATATCCTGACTTGCCCTACCACTCAGCAGTTTGATGGCTTGGCAGTTGATTACGTTTTATTACAATTTTTGAAGTCCAGGAACGAGCTTAAACATTTTCTAAAGGGGGAAAAAAAAAATCAGCCTCACCACTATTATAAAACAATGAATGGCTTTGGAAATTTAGCTTTTGCTGAAAACTTGATGTTTCTGGGTGAACTTAAACTTAGCAAGAAACTGCTCATAAATCAAACATCCTTCAGGTAAAGCCTAAAATATTTTGATGATAGCTAAAGCTATTGGAATCATATGTAAAGGCAAACTTCTTTATACAATTCCTGTTCAGTCAAAAGTTAAAACAAGTAAGGTCTCCATTCACACAGAAATTTGCAATAGCTATATTTTCTGAACTCAAAGACAATTTCAGCAGTGTTTTTTGAACTCAGTAAAACATAAAAATTACATATTTTAAAATCCATTTAACTACAAAACTGAGGAGCTTCCACCTAACCCAAAATTGGAAGTGATTAATCTGCACTATAATGACATGCTAAAAGACAAATATTGAGAATCTAACTGAATTTTATAAATGCCTTCCAAGTGATAAATGTCTTAATTAAAATCATATGCTCACAGACTGATGTTTGTATTTGGCAGTACCAACCTATGTGAAGACATGCAATGAGAATCTCTTGGTGATCAACAGTAACAGATGAACACCTACAATCAATCTTAATGGTAACAAACAATAACTCTAAACCCCAATTAAGCATTATCTAAACCCCTAAAATTAATTCCATTCTTCTCATTAAACCTGCATTATAAAAAACTATATTCAATTATTTACATTTTTTATTTTGTCAGTAAAGTTTTTGTGGAAATTTGTTTTCTCTCATTATATAAGTAACTATATTAATAACTTTGATTTTTTTTTTCCTTTTGGACTGCAAAGTCTAAAATCCTAACATACCTGCTATCTGGCTTTTTACAGAAAAAGTATGTCAACCTCTGAACTCTGTAGTTCCACTTAACTATATAAGTGAAGATTAAAATATAGTATGTAATAGCAATATAATCTGAAGATATAGCTAGTACAGATATAAGGAGGGAATAGAGATAGCATATACAAAATAATTTATGCAACTGTTTAGTAATCACGTTGGTAACAGAAATATTAGTATTGCTATTCTGAAATCACAATATAATGTGGGATAAAATAAATTGGTAATTAATAATGAGGACATTTTAATTCATTATCCCCTGTATCCTTGAAAACTGGAATTTGTGGGGCGCCTGGGTGGCTCAGTCATTGAGCGACTGACTGCCTTCGGTTCAGGTCATGATCCCAGGGTCCCAGGATCAAGTCCCACATCAGGGTCCCTGCCGAGGGTGGAGGAGGATATTGGAGTGGAGTCTGCCTCTCCCTCTTCCCTTCCCCTCCCCCACCCCCACACTCTGTCTCTCTCAAATGGACAAAATCTTAAAAAAAAAGACTACCTGGAGTGGATCAAGTTATTCAAAAGCCAATGTGAGGAGGCTCCAATTGGCCAAAGATACAATTTGAATATCAATAATAATAATTGCCACTGATCAAAACCCATCAGATGTTTGAAATTCCTGAATTCGTTGTATTTTTTTTAAAATAGCTAGTTCTCTTAGAGGATAATAGGCAACTAGTTTGCTATCTTGAAAGTGATAAATGCTAAGAATCAAGTATATATCCTACCTTTCCTATATGAACTATAGCTCTGAAAAACTAGTAGACAAGTAGAAGCATCGCTTAATAAAAGTATTCCAACGATAAATGAAAAAAACAACGTCACCATTCTGCAACCACCAATAATTTAATAGATCTGGGCATTAAGCCCAACTGCTAACATAATAAAAGGAAAAATCTGTGACATATCTCCTAATGAAAGAACACAATACTGCCTAAACACTTAAACCAGACTACCAAGGTTCTGAATCCAGCTACCAATTTGTAATACAGACAGAGGACAAAGAAATATGCCCAACTGTAACATTAAATGTCCAATCAGGGGATACCTGGGTGGTTCAGTTGGTTATGCAGCTGCCTTCAGCTCGGGTCATGATCCCAGGGTCCTCGGATGGAGTCCCACATCAGGCTCCTTGCTCGGCGGGGAGCCTGCTTCTCCCTCTGCCTCTGCGCCTGAGTGGCTCAGTGGGTTAAAGCCTCTGCCTTCGGCTCAGATCATGATCTCAGGGTTCTGGGATAGAGCCTCACATGGGGCTCTCTGCTCGGCAGGGAGCCTGCTTCCCCCCTCTCTCTCTGCCTGCCTCTCTGCCGACTTGTGATCTCTCCCCGTCAAATAAAATCTCTAAAACAAAACAAAACAAAAAAAATACAAGAGGGGCGCCTGAGTGGCTCTGTCGGCTAAGTGTCTACCTTCAGCTCACATCATGATCCCAGGGTTATGGGATCAAGCCTGGCATCAGGCTTCCCTGTTCTCCCTCTGCCAGCTGCTCCCCCTGCTTGCGCACACTGTCAAATAAATAAATAAAATCTTTAAAAAAAAAAAAAACGTAGATTGAAGTACTGAGGTCAGTGGTTCTTACCCAGGGGCAATTTTTCGCCCCAGGGGACATGTAGCAATGCCTGAAGACAGTACTGCTTGTCACAACAGAGGGAGAGACAGTTGCTTCAGGTACCACATGGGTAGTAGCCAGGGATTCTACAACACACAGGTCAGCCTCCTACCCGACAACAAAAAATTATTGGCGTCATATGTCAATAGTGTTGAGAAATTCTGCTTTAGAGTAACCACTAAAAAGAATTATAAGAATGCATAACAAAAAGGGGGAGGGGGGATGGAACAGTTTCACTTACATGAAGTTAAAAAAACAGGCAAAATTAAATTATGGTGATAGAAGACAGCAGAATAATTAGTGGTTATAGACTTTTTTAAAGTAATAAGCTTACATTCAGTGTGGGGCTTGAACTGACGACCCTGTGATCAAGAGCTACACGCTCTACCAACTGAGCCAGCCAAGCACCCCTAATTGGTCGTTAATAGGGAGTGTATGGACTTGGAAGTGGTACAAGGGTGCCTTTTGGAGCACTAAATATGTTCTCTCGTTCTAGGCAGTGAATACATGAGTCTGTAGTAAAAATTCATTAAGCTGTACACTTAAAGATACACTTTATTATATACATGGCATACCTCAATTGAAAAAAAACCAAAAAACTACCCAACAGATAACCAACACTACCAGATTTGAGGAAAAGTCTTTAAAATGAATCTTTTTTTTAAGATTTTATTTATTTGACAGAGAGAGAGTGATCACAATTCAGCAGAGAGGCAGGCAGAGAGGGGGGCGGGGAAGCAGGCTCCCTGCTGAGTAGAGAGCCCCATGTGGGGCTCGATCCCAAGATCCTGAGATCATGACCTGAGCCGAAGACAGAGGCTTTAACCCACTGAGCCACCCAGGCACCCCTAAAATAAGTCATTCTTATCAAAAACAAATAACAACCTGGAAGAAAACAGTCTATGAGGGAAATGTAAGCTTGAAACAAACAGGGGTGCCAGGGTGGTTCAGTTGGTTGGTGATCTGCCTTTGGCTAGGGTCATGATCTCAGGGTCCTGGGGTCAGGCCCCAAGTCGGGCTCCCTGCTCGGCAGGAGCCTGCTTCACCCTCTGCCTCTACTCTCTCTCTCTCAAAAACAAAAAAACAGCAAACAACAACAACAAAAACCCAGTATCTATCTATATATAAATATATATAACATCTTCAGCAAGTTCACAGAAGACACTGCAACCATGCCCAATGTTATTTTAAAAAGTCAGATATAAAAATAGAACTCTTTGAAATTAAATAAAACAGCCGTGGGGTGCCTGGGTGGCTCAGCTGGTTAAGCTGCTCCCTTCAGCTGAGGTCATGATTTCAGGGTCCTGGGATCAAGCCACACATCAGGCTCTCCACTCAGCCTGCGAAGGAGCCTGCTTCTCCTCTCCCTCTGCTTGCCCCTCTACCTGCTTGTGCTATAAAATAAAATCTTAAAAAAAAAAAAAACCTGCACTTAAAATCAGTAAATTTGATTGTATGCAAATTATACTAAACCACATAAAACAACAAAAATGAAAAACAAAGGGATGGAAAGATAAAAGTGAGCTAATTGTTTTTAACATTTTATTTATTTTTTAAAGATTTTATTTATATGACAGAGAGATCACAAGTAGGCAGAGAGAGGAGGGGAAGGAAGCAGGCTCCTTGCTGAGCAGAGAGCCCAATGCGGGGCTTGATTCCAGGACCCTGAGATCATGACCTGAGCCGAAGACAGAGGCTTTAACCCACTGAGCTACCCAGGTGCCCCCTAACATTTTATTTTTTAAAGTAATCTGTACACCCAACGTGGGGCTCAAACGTACATCCCTGAGATCAAGAGTTGCACCCTCTACTGACAGCTAAACAGGCACCTCAGGTGAGGTAATTATTTATTTAAAAGAATAAAATCATGGCGTGCCTGGCTGGCTCAGGTTGGTAGATCATGTGACACAATCTTGAGGTAGTGAGTTCAGGCCCCAAGTTGGGAGTAGAGATTACTTAAAAAAATAAAAATAAAAAATAATCAAAAATAATGAGCTCAATTCCAACTCTTACCAAGCAACATTCTTTTTAATTACATACACTTAAAAATTAAATGTGGCTAAGTAGAACATGGGAAGCTTATTGCTAACTTAAAGACAGGAAACTGAAATATAAGGAATTAATGATTTTCTTAGTCACTGGAATTCTTTTGCAACATTTGACAAAACGAATGTTGAACAAAAAGCCCACTCGAATGCATGGCCCTCCTGAACATTTAACATTTAACACTGGTTAGATGCTACCAACCCCAACTGCCCTCCTAATAAATATGAAAATGTGGAATTAAAAGGCTTATTTATATAAGTACTGAATACTGGGACACAACATTGCTTTTTAGGCTACTGGTAATCCTTTAGTAAGAAGACAAGGAACAGACATATAGCTGCTTTCTGAGTCTTACCAAATAATGTGTGGGTGGGTAGCAAACACTTGTTGGGTTGATAGGGATTATCTTCACTGCACAAGCCAAGGATTAAGACCTATGGAAAGAGACTTATTTTTCTGGGGCCTCTTTTACGTAAAATGCTTCCTGTATGCTCAATCTTTAGATTAAAAATCTATAGCTTCTTAAAAATAAATAAAAATACAAAGAAACTGAAAATCAGAGAAAAAGACATTTTAGATTAGTGATTAATCCAGACAATCCAACATCCAGGTAATAGGCACTTCCAAAAGAGAACAGCAAAAATTTATAAGAGAAAATATCACTAAAATAATTCAAGAAAATTTCCCAAAGCTGAAGAACATGAGTTTCCAGACTAAAAGTACCCACAGCAACATGAAACTTCTGAAACTTCAGAATAGTGGGAACACAAAGAAAATCCTGCAAATTTCTAGAAGAAAATAGTTCACGTATAATGGACAGGACTGAGAACTATTTTGAATTTCAAATAGTCCTTCTGGAACCAAGAAGACAACTGAGCAACAGGCTCAAAAATCTAAAGCCACATGATTTCCAACCTAGAAACCTGCCAAGCCATTCAAGTATAAAGGTACAATAAGAGCTCAAAAATTCACCTGCTATGCACACCTTGTTGAAAACATCTACTGAAGGATAAGATATACCAAAACAAAAGAATGCACCAAAACAGAGGATAAGGTAAACCACCAATCCAACACAGGTAGGAGCATTAAACACCCAGGATGATAATGAAGGGAGTGAACACAGATTAATAGTTGTAAACTAGGTAAAGAAAGCAACCATGCAGAATAAAATTCAGAATACTTGACAAGACTGATGAAAAGTAAAATGATACAGCCACTCGAGACCAGTCTGGCAATTCCCCACAAAATTCAATAGTTAACATACAATTTTACAATTCCACTCCGAGTTACACACCCAAGAGAAATGAAAAAAATATATCCACACAAAATATACATATATGTTCACAGAAGCATTATTCATAATAGCCAAAAAGTAGAAACAACCCAAATGTCCATCAACAGACAAATGGACAAATGTGGTTATGTCCATAATGGAATTTTATTCAGCAACACAGATGAATTTTGAGAACATTATGCTAAGGGAAAGAAGTCAGTCACAACAGAAAATATATTATATATTGTATATTTCCACTTATATGAAATATTCAGAACAGGTAAACCTATATAGACAAAAAGCAGACTAGTGATTATTTAGCTAGCATTGAAGAGATTGAGGGGAAACGGTGTGAATGCTAATAGTTGAGAGGTTTTCTTGGGAGATGATGAAAATCTGCTAAAACTGATTGTAGTAGTAATGGCTGCACAACAGCCACAACTCTAAAACACACTGATGAATTAAACGTTTTATTTTTATTTACCTTTTTTTTTAAGACTTTATTTATTTATTTGACAGAGAAAAAGCACAAGCAGGGGGAGCGGCAGAGTTGGAGAAGCAGCCTCCCGGCTGAGCAGAGGGCCAGATGCAGGACTCAATCCCAGGACCCTGAGATCATGACCTGAGCCAAAGGCAGTTGATTAACCAACTGACCCACTCAAGCATCCCTACTTATTTTTTTTTACGTAAGCTCCACACCCAGCATGGAGCCCAATGTAGAGCTTGAACTCACAACCTGCGATCAAGAACTGAACTGAGATCAAGAGTTGGACACCTACCTGACTGAGCCAATCAGGCACCCCTGAATTAAAGACTTTATCACTGGGGAACCTGAGTGGCTCAGTTGGTTGGGCGACTGCCTTGGGCTCGGGTCATGATCCCAGGGATCTGGGATTGAGCCCCGCATCAGGCTCTCTGCTCAGTGGGGAGCCTTCTCCCTCTTCTCCCTCTGCTGCTTTGCCTGCGTGTTCTCTCTCTCTGTCAAATAAATAAAATCTTTGAAAAAAAATGACTTTATCATTGTTTTTAGATTTTATTTATTTATATGAGCAAGAAAGAGAGACAGAGAATCTCAAGCAGACTCCATACTGATAGCCCAATGCAGCGCTGGATCCCACACCCCGAGATCATGATCTGAGCCAAAAAACAAGAGTCAGACGCTTAACCAACTGAGCCACCCAAGTGTCCCTGAATTAAACACTTTAAATGGGAGAATTACATGGAATGTAAATTACATCTCAATAAAACTGTTACAAAAAATTACTGGAATTAGTAATAACTACATAGTATAAGTAAGCAGAAAAGGTAACTACATGGAAAACAGAGTATTACGTGGGAAACAAAAAGCAGTATTTTACCACACCTTAAGATTGTAAGCAGTGAAGGGGAGGTCTAGGTGGCTCAGTTGTTAATCGAATGCAGTCAGTTCACGTCATGATTCCAGGGTTCTGGGATCAAGCACCGCATCAGGCTCCCTGGACGGTGGGAAGTCTGCTTCTCCCTCTCTCACTCCCCCTACTGTGTTCCCTCTGTCAATGTGTCTCTATCAAATAAATGAAATAAAATCTTTAAAAATAATGTAAGCAATGAAGATCTAGAACTGTAACTGTGGGGAGACTGGAGGACTATATGTGCATGTATATGTGAAATGTATGTGCATGTGCCTAAGAGGGTAAGAGAAGGCAGTGGAGGAATTTAAAAAGAAATCCTTCTCTTCCATGGTGGGCAATCATAGATGATGAATAAAAATTAAAAATTAGATAGTAGTAATAGAAGCACAATATTAAGGAGGTAAATACTAAAATAACTGGCAATAAGAATCAGAAGTTTTTTCTCATGGAGTGGTGGAAATGGGGAGGGGCTGTCTGGCCAACTATTTCATGAAATTACTTTTAAGAGATTTATTTTATTTAAAACGTTTATTTATGGGGCACCTGGGTGGCTTAGTGGGTTAAGCCTCTGCCTTCAACTCAGGTCATGATCTCAGGGTCCTGGGATAGAGCCCCCCATTGGGCTCTCTGCTCAGTGGGGAGCCTGCTTCCCCTTGTCTCTCTGCCTGCTTGTGATCTCTCTATCAAATAAATAAAATCTTTAAAAATAAAATAAAATAAAATATTTATTTGAGAGAGTGGTTGGGGGGGATCCCCAAGCAGACTCCCAGCTGAGTGCAGAGCCCAATGGGGGGCTCATTCCAGGACTGTGAGATCATAACCTCAGCCAAAATCAAGAGTGCAAGGCTTAATTAAATGACTGAGCTACCTAGGCACCCCCAATTATTTAGAGAGAAAGAAAGAGATCACACATGCGTGCGAGTAGGGAAGGGGCATAGGGGAGAGAAATCTCCAAGCTGACTCTTGCTGAGCATGGAGCCCATGAAGGGCTCAATCCCATGCCCCATGAGATCACAACCACAGTTAAAACTAAGAGTCAGATACCCAACTGAGCCATCCAGGCACTCCTGTGAAATAACTCTGTAGAACCCATTTGATTCTTTAAACTAGACACAGGTAAAACTTTGATTTCTAAAAATTTTTAACTCAAGGGGTATGTGGATGGTTCAGTTGGCAGTTGGTTAAGCATCTGCCTTTAGCTCTGGTCATGATCTCGGGGTCCTGGGATCAAGCCCTGCACTGGGATCCCTGGTCAGAGGGGAGCCTGCTTCTCCCCCTCCCTCTGCCACTCCCCCTGCTTGTGCTCTTTCTGTTAAATAAAATCTTTAAAAAAAATTGTTAACTCAATAAAAGAAATCTAAAAGTCTAGAAACTATGTGAATATTGAGGATATACAACAGAGGGGAAGTAGATATTTTTTCATCATCTTCCATAGCAAAATCGAATAGCTTTTAAAGTACAAAAATTAATAGTATTAAGTACTAAACTGCACACTTAAAAATGGTTAAAATGGTAGGGGGCACGTGGCTAGCTCAGTCAGTAGAGAATACAACTCTAGATCTCAGGGTTGTAACTTCAAGCCCCATGCTGGGCATGGAACCTACTTAAAAATTTTTTTTAAATAATTCAAGTGGGAAACTCTACGTTACATATATTTACCACAATTTTAAAAATAAACAATTTTTTTAAACTAAAAAAAAAAAACGGGCAACTGGGTGGCTCAGTGGGTTAAAGCCTCTGGCTTCGGCTCGGGTCATGATCTCAGGGTCCTGGGATGGAGCCCCACATCGGGCTCTCTGCTCAGCAGGAAGCCTGCTTCCCCCTCTCTCTCTGCCTGCCTCTGTGCCTACTTGTGTTCTCTCTCTCCTCTCTATCAAATAAATAAAATCTATTAAAAAAAAAAAACCTCTGGGAAGTACAACCAGGGATATGGGAAGGTACAGTAGAATATTCAGCATATTCAAGTTTTCATGGGTTGTTTTTTTTTTTACCTTGCATGTACATGTTATTACTTATAAAGGTAAAACTCAAAATGGGGAGCACCTGTGTGGCTCAGTCGGTTGGGAGTCTGCCTTTAGCTCAGGTCACTATCCCAGAGTTCTAGGATGGAGCCCCACATTGGGCTCTCTACCCAGCAGCGAGGAGTCTGCTTCTCCCTCTGCCTGCTGCACCCCCTTTTTGAGTGCAATCTGTCAAATAAAATCTTTAAAAACAAATCAAAACCTCAAAATGGTATTGCTAATGCTAACAGCAACTAAAATTTACTGAGTGCTTTTTACATAGCAGGCACGTTCTAAGTACTTTTACGTGAACTAACATATTTAATTTTCACAGTATTCCTAACAAGGTAGCTACCACATTTCCCCCTATTTTATAGAAGAAACTAAAGGCCTACAGAGGTTAAATAATTTGCTCAACATCACAGGCTTAGAACCAGAACCTAGCTGTCTGACTCCATAGCCCGTATTTTTTTTTTTTAAGATTTTATGTATTTATTTGAGAGAGAGAGAATATGAACAGAAAGTGGCAGGGGGAGGGGGTGAAAAAGGAACAAGCAGACTCCCTGCTAAGCATGGAGCCTGACTGGAGGCTCAATCCTAGGATCCTGAGATCAAGACGAGAGCAGAAGTCACATGCTTAACCATATGAGCCACCCAGGTGCCCCAAGAGCCCATATTTTTAACCACTATTTACAATTCTTCTCTATTAACATCAAAGAAAAACGAGGCTTAGCACAATAAAACTCAAAAGATTGAAATACAAATGCCTACTCTTTAACTCCACAGAGAAATAAACATTAATACTTTAAGTTTTAACCTTGAATCTAAAGTCTCTAAAGTCCTTTGTAGGCACTAAAATCACAATCCATAAGAATGGAAGAAATTAGTTGCATTTAAACAGTACTTACCAAAAACAAAACAAACCATAAGCCTTGATTAAAGAAAATAAATAAAATTCAACTTTTACTCACTGCCTTCTACTTAACTCATGAGAGCATAACAAAGAATAACACACTATAATTCTTGAATAAGATTTTCTTCCATTGATCCTCATGGTTACTTAGCTCTATCCCTTCTTTGTGATCACATTCCAAAAGTCACATTTCTTCAGAAATATCTAAAATGTCATATACAAAAAATTCAATACCCTCTTCCCAACTTCAGGCCCTACTTCACAATTTCACTCTCTTCTCCTTATCACTTAACCACTTTCTAAGATGCCATATATTTTTTGTTCATTATCTGTCTCCCCCAGTAAAACATAAGCACCATGAGTCAAGTGTTTTGTTCATTGTTTTTGTTCATTGTATCCTCAATACCTACAATGATTCCTGAAAATCAGAGAAAATATTCAATACTGGTAACCAAAAGTATACATAAATAAAAATGACAAACTTTAAAATGTACTTGATGTTCCTGAGGTTAATACTGATAACTTTAATTATATGAGAAAAACATAATGATTTACTTAGGCCCCAAATCCTTCTCTAAATGTTTGTAAAGCATTACATAAGAAGCTAAAAATATTCAGTTTAGCAATACTTTTTACTAGTTTCCCATTTACTAAGTAAATTTATTATTGCCTCAAATATATTAGATATGTTATGAAATAATTTCCTTGTCTGAACAAAAATCAGAACTATTTTCCTTGTTGGAACTAAAATCATCATATACCCAAAAAAACACACACCAAAAAAAACCAAAAAACCTATCATATCCAAAAGTCCTTAAGAGTAAAATTTTATTAGCTATTAGCATAAAAATTCCAAAGTTTAAAGAAAATTTTCAGTTATAATTTCACAGGTATATCTGTGTCATGGTTGCATGGAAAGATGGTATTTGATGGCAGAGAAGCACATAAACACAAAAAAATTTAAAATACTACTTTTTTTGACTAAAAAAATTTATATATATCTTTGGAATATAAAGGCATTTTACTCATAAAACAAAGCAAAACAGAATCATACCAAATATCAAGAATAGGAACCAGAGGGGCACCTAGGTGGCTTAGTAGGTTAAGCCTCTGCCTCAAGCTCAGGTCATGATCTCAGGATTCTGGGACTGAGACCACAATCATGCTCTCTGCTCAGTGGGGAGCCGGCTTCCCTCTCTCCCTCTTCCTGCCTGTCTGCCTACTTGTACTCTCTCTCTGTCAAATAAATAAAAAAATCTTTAAAAACAAAAAGAATAGGAACCAGAATCAGAAAACCAGAAATACCTAGAAATGCCCACCAGATTTCTATGTCCCTCCTTAGAACATTGATTCCTTTCTCAGATATGTGGTGTACAAAAACATTCTCCTAGCTCATGGCTTGTCTTTTCTTAACTGTGTACTTGACAGAAAATAGTTTTAAATTTTGATGACGTTCACTTCATCAGTTATTTCTTCCAGGGTTCATACACCTTTGTTGTTATATCTAAGACCTCTCTGCCAAACTCAAGGTCAAGAAGACTTTTTCCAATGCTTTCTTCCAAGTGTTTCTTACTGCTTTATGATTTACATTTAGGTTTATGATCCACTTGGAGTTAACTTTCACATATGATACGTTTAGGTTGAGCCTCACTTAACATACAGATGACCAATTTTTGCAACACCATATGTTGAAAAGACTGTCCTTTCTCCAGTGAATTATGTTTGCACATTTGTGCAAAAAATCAGTTGACTATATTTGTGTAAATCTATTTCTGGGTTCTCTATTCTGTTCCTTTAGTTCAATATGCCACACTGTCTTGATTAGCATTACTTTATATTGCATCTGAAAATTGGGTATTGTAAATCTTTCTAACTTTGCTATTCTTTATCAAAATTGTTTTGGCTGCAGCATCTGGGTGGCTCGGTTGGATGAACTTCCAAATCCGTTTCCACACAGGTCATGATCCCGTGGTTTGTGAGATACAGTCCTGCAACAGGCTCTGTGCTCAATGGAAAGTGGGCTTGAGATTCTCTCCCTCTGGCCCTCACTCTACTCTCTCTCTCTCTCTTTCTCAAATAAACATTTTTTAAAAAATTGTTTTGGGGGGCACCTGGGTGGCTCAGTGGGTTAAAGCCTCTGCCTTCAGCTCAGGTCATTATCTCAGGGTCCTGGGATGGAGCCCCGCATCGGGCTCTCTGCTCAATAGGGAGCCTGCTTCCGCTCCTCTCTCTGCCTGCCTCTCTGCCTACTTGTGATCTCTCTCCTCTCTGTCAAATAAATAAATAAAACCTAAAAAAAAAATTGTGTTGGGGCATCTGAGTGGCTCAGCGGGTTGGGCCTCTGCCTTTAGCTTGGGTCGTGGTCTCAGGGTCCTGAGTTGAAGCATCGGGCTCTCTGCTCGGTGGGGAACCTGCTTCCCCTTCTCCCTCTTCCTGCCTCTCTGCCTACTTGTGATTTCTTTCTCTGTCAAATAAATAAATAAATAAAATCTTTTCAAAAATAAATAGTTTTGGCTAATCTAATTCCTTTAATTTTCTACATATAATTATTTAAAACCAAGGGATAGTAGCCAACTCTTTAATGGTTTCTCAGCGCTCTAGAAAACTAGCATTTTTACTATTGGACCTTTTCTTGTCAAAACGAGTTCAAGGGGAGCCGGGGTGGTTCAGTCAGTTAAGCATCTGCCTTCAGCTCGGGTCCCAATCCCCTGGATGGAGCCCTGAACCCCACGTGTTAGGCTTCCTGCTCAACGGGGAGTCTACTTCTCCCTCTGCCTCTGCCCTCCCCGCCATGTTCTTTCATTCTCTCTAATAAAATCTTTAAAAAAAAAACAGTTCAAAATATCTTCTCTACATGTACTATGGAGATGTTCATACCTGTTGACCCAATATACTCGGTACCAGAAACTTATGCGAAAAACACATGGGCGCCTAGGTGGGTCAGTGGGTTAAGCCTCTGCCTTCGGCTCAGGTCACCATCTCAGGATCCTGGGATCGAGACCCCAATCAGGCTCTCTGATCAGCAAGAAGCCTGCTTTCCCCCTCTCCCTCTGCCTGCCTCTCTGCCTACTTGTGGTCTCTCTCTCTCTCTGTCAAGTAAATAAAATCTTAAAAAAATAAAAAATAAAAATAAAGAAAAAAACCACACAATTATAAAAATATATTCAACATAGCATTATTTAGAACGCAAAAGAGGGGCGCCTGGGTGGCTCAGTCGTTAGGCATCTGCCTTCGGCTCAGGTCATGATCCCAGGGTCCTGGGATCGAGCCCCACATCGGGCTCCCTGCTCAGCAGGGAGCCTGCTTCTCCCGCTACCATTCCCTCTGCTTGTGTTCCTTCTCTAGCTGTGTTTCTCTCTGTCAAATAAATAAAATCTTAAAAAAAAAGAAAGAAAGAAAGCAAAAAAGAAATCTCGAGGTCCAACAGAAAAGGTCAAATAATGGATAGTTAGTGGGGCGCCTGGGTGCCTCAGTGGGTTGAAGCCTCTGCCTTCAGCTTAGGTCATGATCTCGGGGTCCTGGGATCAAGCATCCACATCAGTCTCTCTGCTCAGCAGGGAGCCTGCTTTTCTTTCTTTCTCTACCTGCCTCTCTGCCTACTTGTGATCTCTCTCTCTCTCTCTCTGTGTCAAATAAATAAAACCTTAAGGAAATGCAAAAAAAAAAAAGGACAAGTATAAATAACTTACATATATTACACATGACCAATGACATGAAAGCTAAATTTCATTCAGTTAAGAGAAACTATCATTAAAGCTGATTTATCAGAACTGCCTATTTTATAGTTTGATAATACCCATATATATATATTATGCAATAAAAATTAGTATTTTTTTTTTTTTAAAGATTTTATTTATTTGACAGCGAGAAACACAGCGAGAGAGGGGACACAAGCAGAGGGAATGGTAGCGGGAGAAGCAGGCTTCCCGCGGAGCAGGGAGCCCGATGCGGGGCTCGATCCCAGGACGCTGGGATCTGACCTGGGCCGAAGGCAGATGCTTAACGACTGAGCCACCCAGGTGCCCCAAAAAATTAGTATTTTTTAAGATTTTATTTATGTATTTATTTATTTGACAGAGAGAAAGAGAGATCACAAGTAGGCAGAGAGGCAGGCAGAGAGAGAGGGGGAAGCAGGCTCCCCGCTGAGCAGAGAGCCCCATGTGGGGGCTCAATCCCAGGACCCTGAGATCATGACCTGATCTGAAGGCAGAGGCTTTAACCCACTGAGCCATCCAGTGGCTCACATCAGAAGGGTAATTTGACTTTCTAGTAAAATTTAAATACATATATCCTTAATCCAGCAAATCTACTTACAAAAATATAAAGATATGTAAAAATGTCCCTTTAAGCTTTGCTTATAAGAGTAAAAAGCTAGGGGCACCTGGGTGGCTCAGCATCAGGTCCTGATCCCAGAGTCCTGGGATAGGGCCCATGGGAGGCTCCTTGATGAGCAGGGAGCCTGCTTCTCCCTCTCCCTCTGCCTGCACTGCTTGTACTCTCCATCAAAGAAGTAAACAAAATCTTTAAAAAAAGTTTTCGAATAGTGTAAGAGGGTTCCCCTTTCATGTACATCCTTTTGAATGTGCTGATGCATGTACCACCTGCTGCCCATCATGACTCCCAGAGCCATCCCAGAAGCCCCTGGACCGAACCCTGGAGAGATTCTAACTGCCACACAGCCTGCTGCCCCATTTCAGCTCCCCCATTTCATCATCATCCCACTCCCTAATGGCAGTTGGGGTTACTATTCCAGGGGGGAGGAATGAGTATGGGATAGGCGGGGCTAGGCAGGGAAAGACAGATTGGGGGGTTAAGTGATCAGGCTCACAGAAATCCCCAAAATGTGAAGGTGTAGGGAAACGAGAGAGAAGGGGACAAATTGGACCACCCTACTCGAGGCCTGTGGGGTGAGTTGAGTAGGGTGGGTATCTTTATGATAATCACCTGTGACCAACAAAATAACCAGCCCCTAAAAAGGAAGAAAGCCATGGAAGGTGTTATCAATAGAAATGTTAAAAGGTAAGATTTATTTGAGAGAGAGAGAGAGAATGTGCAAGCACAGGGAGGGGCAGAGGGGGAGAGAAACTCAAGCAGACTCCCTGACAATTGGGGAGCCCAACTTGGGGCTGGATTCCACAACCCCAAGATCATGACCTGATTCAAAGAGTCAGATGCTTAACTGAGCCACCCAGGCACCCCTAAGTATAACCATATTTATAGTTTAAAAATGCAGATGTTTGTATACACACAGAATATTTTCTGGAGGATTAAATAACAGTTAAGTGATTTTCAGAGAGAGAAAGACTTTCATGCTGCTTGAACTTTTTCCTAGAAAAACAATAACTTAATGGCCTTACTAAATGTCTCTCATTACATCCTTAATGTTATGAAATTCCAGAATAAATAATACCTGCATGATAGATTTCACTCCAAGGAATTTAGTATTCTTCTCCACCAAATCTACTAACCTAAGTTTAGTTTCATGAGATTTGAGAAGGTAAGGTATGACTAGATCCTGCATACGAATTGAAGCAGAAAAGAAATAGTGCAGCAAAAATATGCAGCTAGCTAAATTTGGGGCTAGAGCTTTCCATGATTATGTCTGGTGACCCCCAGTGTTAGAAACATAGTAAACGTCCATTATTCTTAGTATTATTAACATCTTTAGTTTATAATAAAATATAATTATCACCAGTCCAATAGTGAATTCCTTAAAACCAAAGACGGAAGTTCAGTAGTTCAATACATTCAACTGGTAACAAGTAAAAGTTAAAAAAGAAAGATAAAGTGTGGGGCACCTGGGTGGCTCAGTGGGTTAAAGCCTCTGCCTTCAGCTCAGGTTATGATCTCAGGGTCCTGGGATGGAGCTCCACATCAGGCTCTCTGCTCAGCGGGGAGCCTACTTCCCCCTCTCTCTCTCTGCCTGCCTCTCTGCTTACTTGTGATCTCTCTCACTCTGTCAAATAAATAAATAAAATCTTTAAAAAAAAAAAAAGAAAGATAAAGTGTTGGTGAAGATGTAGAGAAAACAGAACCCTCACAGACACTGTTGGTAGGAATGTTAAAAGGTCCATCTACTTTGAGAAACAGTCTCTGTTCCTCAAAATGGTACACAGAGTTCTCATATGACCAATAATTCTATTCCTAAATACCCAAGAGAAATGAAACATAGATCCACCCTAGTATTTGTACATAAATGTTCATATCAGCATTGTTTTTAAAAGCCAAATAGTAGAAAACAACTCAAATGTTCATTACTGAAACATTATTTAACAATGGAAAGGAATGAAGTAGTATGATACATGCTACAACATAGGAACTCTGAAAATGTTATGCTAAGTTAAAGCCAATCACAGAAGACCATATGTTATATGATTCCATTTATATGAACTACAAACCTGTACATTTACAGAATAGGCAAAGATACAGTCACAGAAAGTAGACTGGTTACCTAGAGCTTGGGGAGACATGGGGAGTGACTGCTAATGGGTATGGGATTTTTTTGGGTGGCGAAAATGTTCTAAAATTGATTGTCGTGATGGTTGTAAAACTGAATATACTAAAAAACACTGAACTGTATATTTAAGTGAATTATATGGCCATGTGAATTATATCTCAATAAAGCTGTTATTTATTTTTTTTTTTTTTACGGAGAGAAGGGCAGCTAGAGAGAGAACACAAGCAGGGGGAGTGGAGAGGGAGAAGCAGACTTCCTACTGAGCAGGGAGCCGGATGTGGGGCTCAATCCCAGGACTCTGGATCATGACGTGAGCCGAAGACAGGTGCTTAACCGACTGAGCCACCCAGGCACCCCTAAAGCTGTTATTTAAAAAAAGACAAAGAAGAAGAGGGGTGCCTGGGTGACTCAGCTGGTTAAATTCCAACTTTTTCTTTAAGATTTTATTCATTTATTTAACAGACCGAGAAAGTGAGAGAGGGAACATAAGCTGAGGGAGTGAGAGAGGGAAAAGCAGGCTCCCCACTGAGCGAGAGCCTGATGTGGGGCTCGATCCCAGGACCCTGGGATCATGACTTGAGCCAAAAGCAGACACTCATCCGACTGAGCCATCCGGGTGCCCCTAAATGTCCAACTCTTGATTTCAGTTCAGGTCATGATATCAGAGTTGTGAGATGGCCCCTGAATCAGGTTCCGCACTGAGCATGGAGCCTGCTTAAGGCTCTCTCTCCCTGTGCTCTCCGGACCTCCATCCCCCTCCAGGAAAGGAAAGGAAAGGAAAGAAAAAAGAAAAAGGAAAGGAAAAAGGAGAGAAAGGGAAAAGGGGAGGGGAGGGAAGAAGAGAATACAAATGAAAAATTATCGATTAAGAAAGTCTTAAGAGGCAGTCAAGAATACTATATCCAGCTAGACTGTCACTGAAAATAGAGGGAGAGATAAAAAGCTTCCAGGACAAACAAAAACTGAAAGAATTTGCAAACACCAAACCAGCCCTACAGGAAATATTGAAAGGAGTCCTCTAAGCAAAGAGAGAGCCTAACAGACCAGGAAGGAACAGAGACAATGTACAGTGAACAGTCACCTAACAGGCAATAAAATGGCACTAAAGTCATATCTGTCAATAGTTACCCTGAATGTAAATGGGCTAAATGCCCCAATCAAAAGACACAGAGTATCAGAATGGATAAAAAAACAAGACCCATCGATATGCTGTCTACAAGAAACTCATCTTAGACCCAAAGACACCTCCAGATTTAAAGTGAGGGGGTGGAAAACAATTTACCATGCTAATGGACATCAAAAGAAAG
>CM053615.1:45801086-45847471 GCA_028646535.1 Procyon lotor | reverse complement strand
AAAGTCTTAAGAGGCATATCAACCAGATGCAAATGTGTACTTTATTTTGGATCCTGATTCAAACTAACTTAGAGGTTTACCTATGAGATGACTGGGACAATATGAATATTAAATACTAAGGAATTTTTAATTTGAGTACATTTGACACACAATGTTACATTTGCTTCAGGTGTAGGAATTACTATTTATTTGGTGTAATATTATGCAGTGTCCCTGGGTGGCTTAGTCATTAAGAGTCTGCCCTCAGTTCATGTCATGATCCCAGGGTCCTGGGATTGAGCCCTGCATCGGGGAGAATGCTTCTCCCTCTCCCACTCCCCCTGCTTGTTTGTGTTCACCCACTCACTGTCTCTGTCAAATAAATAAATAAAATCTCTTTAAAAAAATTTAAAACTTAAAAAAAATAATAATAATGCAATTATATTTTTAAAAAAGAGTATTTTTGGGGGAGTCCAGTAAATTAGGGATGAAAGGACAGGGTGTCTGGCTTTACCTTAAAACAGACCATAGGTTACAGGGGTGAAGTTTTCAGGAAGTTATTCACAGTGAATTGGCTTTTAAAATATAAGCCGGAGCTCCCCAGACTAAAGAGAGCAGAGTAAAGCTGAAAAGGGCATTCCAGGCAGGTAACAACTTAGGCAAAGGCACTGTGAAAAATTACCTATGGGGCAAAAACTGGAAATACAGTTCTTGAAGGGCCTTGTATGCCACACAAAGAAATTTTTACCTAATTTTGTGAAAGATGAGCAGATAGCTCTGTGTGTGTGTGTGTGTGTGTGTGTGTGTAAGTTTGAATAGAGCTTTAGAAAGGTTACTCTGGTAGTATCACTGAATGGAGAGGTATAAGATAGTAAAGAGGCTACTGTCACAGTCCAAGTGAGTGACAACTGAGTATAAACTTACATGGTAGCAGTAGGAATGAAGAGGAGGGGCTAAACAGCAGAGACATGAGGTACTAAAAATAACTGGGTATGTAGAAAGAGAAAGCAGAAATCATCTTATTTCCAGCTTCTAGGCTTGTGTGACTGGGTAGACACTGTCCAATATCCAGGAGAATGAATATAGAAAAGGATTATAGGAAAAGATAGAGTACAGTTTAGTGTTTAAGTCTTTAGTATAAATAGGACATACTTTAGGGGCGCTTGGGTGGCTCAGTGGGTTAAAGCCTCTGCCTTCGGTTCAGGTCATGATCTCAGGGTCCTGAGATCAAGGCCCTGCATTGGGCTCTCTGCTCAGCGGGGAGCCTGCTTCCCCCTCTCTCTCTGCCTGCCTCTCTGCCTACTTGTGATCTCTCTGTCAAACAAATAAAATCATTAAAAAAAAAAAAAAAATAGGACATACTTTAAAAAAAAAAAAAAAAAAGGCCATAATAGTAGAAATGTCTAAAAGGCCTAATCAGAGATGTACAATTCAAGACATATTTGGTAGCTCAAACAATAACCCAGGAGAGCTTATTTATAATAATTTACACAGAAACTTAACCTACTTTAAAAGTTCTCTCCCTACTACACTTTGTTAATAATTCAGTCAAGGTATATATGTAAACAGTATAGGCAAGATGCAGTTAATCTTTTATTTAGGAGACTTTATATATATGGGGGGGGGAAATGCATACACATTTGGCTAAACTTCACCAAAATTATTCCTTAACAAAATAAATGGGGGCACCTGGGTAGCTCAGTGGGTTAAAAGCCTCTGCCTTCGGCTCAGGTCATGAGCTCAGGGTCCTGGGATCAAGCCCCGCATTGGGCTCTCAGCTCAGCAGTAAGCCTGCTTCTTCCTTTCTCTCTGCCTGCCTTCCTCTCTGACTGCTTATGATCTCTCTGTCAGAGAAATAAATAAAATCTTAAAAAAAATTTTTAAGTGCTTTTCTAATTATTGTTTTCAATGTATCAAGAACCTCAAAAAAAAAAGAACCTCATTAAAATATTCATAACATTTACAGTTACTACTTTAAAATACTCCACTTTATAAGAAATTCTAAAACAGGGAAACAAGCTGAGGGTTTCAAAGGAAAAGGGGTGGAAAAGGGGGTAACAGGGAGATGGATATTAAGGAGCGCACAGGTTGTGATGAGCACTGGGTGTTATGTGCAACTAATGAATCACTGAACATAACATCAAAAACTAATGATGTACTTATATAGTGGCTAACTGAGCATAATAAACTAAAAATAAAACATCTACTTTTAAAAGATGTCTTCTCATATTCTGAAAAGCAGGCTAAAACAGAACAAGGTTACTTGTTTTATTTCATTAAATTTTCCAAGTGAGGTATAGCCAATTTTTTTTTTTTTTTGAGGTATGGCAATTTTTATCTTCATGGGACTACAGAGGTTCAGGATGCTATGGTTGGTAGGTTTGGGTAATGTCTCTCACCATCACTGCTCTGAAATTCTTAACCTCTTCTAAATAAGTCTCATAGTATTTTTTTTTAAGATTTTATTTATTTATTTGAGAGAGAGCGCAAGCAAGTGGCAGGTGTGTGTGCGCGCGCGCGCGCGCGCGCGCACACACACACACACACACACACACACACACACGGTGGGGGGTTGTACAGGGAAAGGGAGCAGGAGACACCCTATTGAGTAGAGATACACAGCTCAATCCCAGGACCCTGGGATCAGGACCTGAGATGAAGGCAGGCACTTAACTGACTGAGCCACCCAGGTGCCCCAGTTTTATAGTATTTAAATTACAAGAGGAACTCTTTGCAAAGATCATAATTTGCTGTATTATTATATAATGAATATTTCAATCTTAATTTTTAGTTAAAACTTTGGTCATCAAGAACATGATGAACATTCAAACAACCAAGTTCACTAAATAAACTAAATAAATAAAAACAAAATGTCAGACTAAATAAAATGCAATTTCTTCCCAAAAGGGAAAGCACAACTAGAGTAACTAAGCAGTTTAAATATTTAGTCACTTTAGTCTACCACGTATCCTAGATTAGGGGTTGACCATCTAAGACCTACGGAAAAAATTTAGAGATCAGTAATTCCTTGAAACTGCATACATTAGGAAGGGGGCTGTCATTCTCAAAGGATGTGACTCCCCCAAAAATAAGTACTTACTCTTTTAGGTCCTCTGCCAAATGCTAATAAGGAAATTCAAGGACCCAGTGGCATTTCTTAACAAGCACATAATCTAAGAGCATTTAGACTCACACACTACTAGATTTGGTAACAACAGAAAAAAAATTATTTTCTTAATACAGTACTTACCTATCCTCAAGTAACTTTTCCAGTTTTGCCACTTACTAAGACCATATTTAATTTTTTTTTTAAAGATTTTATTTATTTATTTGACACAGAGAGAGAGATCACAAGTAGGCAGAGAGGCAGGCAGAGGGAGGGGGAAGCAGGCTCCCTTCTGAGCAGAGAGCCCGATGCGGGGCTCGATCCCAGGACCCTGAGATCATCACCTGAGCCGAAGGCAGAGGCTTTAACCCACTGAGCCACCCAGGTGCCCCAAGGACCATTTTTAATTTAAGGAACCTCTCTATACCTAACTTATTCCATACTTTACCAATAAAAAAAAAATCTTCAGAAAAAAGTTACATAAGATACAGATTTAATTAAAAACTCAGGAAGTGTTCTCATTTTAAAGGCCTCCTTTTTTTTAAAAAAGGATTTATTTTGGAGAGAGAGAGAGCACGAGCTGGGAGAGGGGTAGAGAGAGGAGACAAGCCGACTCCTGGCTGAGTGTGGAAGCTGAAGGAGGGCGATTCCAGGACCCTGAGATCATGACCTGAACCAAAATCAAGAATTGGATGCTCAACCAGATTTAAATCTAAATTCTACATAATTTCCTTATCTTCAATAAGACATTTCACTCTTCATCTAGCAAATTTTCTGTCATTCAGAGTAAATGCTGAAATATGATCAACAAATTCCAAAGAACTCAGGGTAGGAACCCTGGGAACATAGTTATCATATATATATATATTTTTTTTAACATTAGCACAGAGGTTTTTCCACAGGGCTTAGTCCTTAATAGCTTGAATACAGCATTATTCTTGATTAGCCAATGGGGGAAAAAGCAGTTGAGTGATTAAGATCAAGATGGGCCTAAAGTAAGAAGTGTCTGTATTTGTTTTTCTTAATCCAACTACTAGAATTCATATGACCTTTGCCCCCTTCAGAACAAATACCTCAGAAGGCTGGCCATACCCCGACTCAAACAGTGCTACACCCACATTGCTCAAAACAATTCAGAATTCTTTGAGAACTGCCTTCAGAGCCTATTGTACAACTTCATAATGTTATTAGTGGCAAATCTTTTCCTTTAGTGTGGACTTTGTTTCATTTAGTATTCAAAACTGACTCAGATTCAACTTGGTAAATAAGGTAAATAATCTGAGTAATAATATTTTTCAATCAAAAATCACCTGTGAGGGGAGCCTGGGTGGCTCAGTGTTGTTAAGCCTCTGCCTTCAGATCAGGTCATGATTTCGGGGTCCTGGAATCGAGCCCCACATCGGGCTCTCTGCTCGACGGGGAGCCTACTTCGTCCTCTCTGTCTGCCTCTCTACTTGTGATCTCTGTCAAATAAATAAAATCTTTAAAAAAATGACCTGTGAATATAGGGACGCTTGGATGGCACAGTCGGTTAAGTCTCTGGCTCTTGGTTTCAGCTTAAGTCCTATCTCAGAGTGGTAAGATAGAGTTAGACTCCACTCTCTGCTGTCTGCTTAAGACTCTCCCTCTGCCGGGGCGCCTGGGTGGCTCAGTCCTTAAACATCTGCCTTCGGCCCAGGTCATGATCCCAGGGTCCTGGGATCGAGCCCCATCGGGCTCCCCGCTCAGCGGGAAGCCTGCTTCTCCCACTACCATTCCCTCTCTGCTTGTGTTCCCTCTCTCGCTGTGTTTCTCTCTGTCAAATAAATAAAATAAAAAATCTTTAAAAAAAAAAGACTCTCCCTCTGCCTCTAAAAATAAATCTTTTTTTTTATGACATGTGAAAATAAAATATTAATTTTACCTGTGCCTCTGCCAACAATTTCAAAAGAAAAGCAAATTATATGAAGGATACTGTTTTGAATAACGAAACTTGTTTTTGTCTTGTTACATCTATCAGGTATGATTACAATTAAACTTAAAAATCTTATTTCTAGGGTACCTGGGTGGCTCAGTTGGTTAAGCATCTGCCTTCAACTCAGGTCACGACCCCAGGTTCCTCCGATCAGGTCCCACAGAGGCCTCCCTGCTCACAAGGGAGTCTACTTGTCCCTCTGCCCCGCCCCACTGCCGCTTGTGGAGCTCTCACACAAAAATGAATAAATCTTAAAAAAAAATCTTATATCAAAAACTTATGATGTACTATATCTTGGCTAATTGAAAATTTAAAAGAAAAAAACTTATTTCTACAGGCACCTCAGTGGCTGAGTCAGTTAGGCATCTGACTTCAGCTTGGGTCATGGTCTTGGGGTCCTGGGACTGAGCCCTGCTGTCTGGCTTTGAGCTCAGACAGGAATTTGCTGCTGCTGCTTCTCCCTCTGTCCCTCCCTGTGCTCATGCTCTCTCCCTCTCTCAAATAAATAAAATCTTTAAAAAAAAAAATCTCTTCAAGTTAAATCATTCTGTTTCTACAAAGGATTACTACATATTGCCCAACTGCTGTAACTTTGCCAGTTCTTAATATTAACTTATAAATGGGGGCCATGGTTATCCTCAACAATGATCATTCAATATTTACAATCTGAATGACTATGTTACTAAGTGAGCCACATAATCCAAATTATTCCATAGGATTTATCCCTCAAATTAAACATCAGCTGCCCATGCAGCAAATACAGCAAAACAGATAAATAATAATGAAATTTGAAAATCCAGACACAGAATAGATTAAACCTACGGCACTAATCTAAAGAAGCTGTAATAGAGGTAAGAAGTACCATTTAACAGACTCAGCTGAAAGAACAACAAAAAAGCTTTAACCTTAAACTACTCAAGTTTCCTATGACGCTAAAATATACTTGGAGGGGCGCCTGGGTGGCTCAGTGGTTAAGCCTCTGCCTTCCGCTCAGGTCATGATCTCAGGGTCCTGGGATTGAGCCCCACATTAGGCTCTCTGCTCAGCAGGGAACCTGCTTCCCCCTCTCCCTCTGCCTGCCTCTGTGCCTACTTGTGATCTCCCTCTCTTTCTGTCAAATAAAATAAAATCTTTAAAAAAAAAAAAAAGATTTTAGTGAAAGGTTCTTTCACAACTAGGTCTCAAGTGCCACCTGGCTGATGGCAATTTTAAGGCACATCCCAATTTCCAACAAGATAAAAATTAAAGGGGTGCCTGGGTGGCTCAGTCGTTGAGCGGCTGCCTTCGGCCCAGGTCAGATCCCAGGGACCTGGGATCGAGCCCCGCATCAGGCTTTCCGCTCCTCGGGAAGCCTGCTTCTCCTGCTTCTCCTGCTACCATGCCCTCTTGCTTGTGTTCCCTCTCTCGCTGTGTTTCTCTCTGTCAAATAAAAAAAAAAAATAAAATAAAATAAAAAAATAAAAAAATAAAAAGATAAAAATTTAAAAAAAAAAATCATTTTGGAATAAATAGGGTAAAAGAATATTCTATAAAATACTGAGGTGCTATACTTTTGCCATGAGGGGAACAGTGGGGGAACACTAAAACTATTTACAGTAGTGCCCCAAACCACTGGACATTAACTATGTTTCCATTTACATTGTTGCCTTAGTTCACTCAGCACTCAAGCCAAGTTCAGCTTCCAGAAAAGGTTACAGCTAAAAGCTCTAAGAGGTTGTCTCAAAGTGACTAAGGAAAATTTAAGAAATAAGGTAGCTTTAATTAAAAGACTCATTATAAAAAAAATTTTTTTAAATAAATAAATAAATAAATAAAAGACTCATTATATGATTAAGAAAAAAAACCCTCTACTTTTATAATTTTAAAGTTGCCTATCCAAATCCTTTAAACTGGTAAGAACAGATACTACACTTGAACTTAGCCATAAGGCTGAGAAGCAATATCCAAATCCTTTAAAACAGGAATTTTTTTTTTTAATTTTATTTATTCATTAGAGAGAGAGAGAATGAGAGAGAATGAGAGGAGAAGGTCAGAGTGAGAAGCAGACTCCCCGCAGAGCTGGGAGCCCATTGCAGGATGCTGGGATCATGACCTGAGCCAAGGCAGTCGCTCAACCAACTGAGTCACCCAGGTGCCCTAAAACAGGAATTCTTAACCTGTCAGTTAACTCTCTGAAAATGTATACAAACTAGTTTATATGTGCCAATGTTTTCCCAAAGAAAACGGTTTCTCAAAAGGATCCATATGACAAAAAGACTAAGAATCATTTCTGTTGAAATAATTATTTCAACTATATCTTAAGAATCAGTCACGGGACGCCTGGGTGGCTCAGTTGGTTGGGTGGCTGCCTTCAGCTCAGGTCATGGTCCCAAGGTCCTGGGATTGAGTCCCATGTTGGGCTCCCTCAGTGGGGAGACTGCTTTTCCCTCTGCCTCTCCCCCTGCTTGTGCTCTCTCTCTCCCCCCTCTGACAAATAAATGGGGGGGAAAAAAAACTTAAAAAAGAAAAAAAAAAATCAGAGTCACAAAATAGTGTATGCTATTGCCAGGCCCAAAGGTTAATTTTGATAGGGTTTTGGATTGGTTTTTTGGTGGGGGGAGGGAGGCAGAAAATAAAGAAAAGATTCATTTTATTCCCAAACAAATGAAAATAATACATATCCATTATTTTTAAAAACTATTGAAGAGTAAAAAAAAAAAAAAAACTATTGAAGAGTTTCTTTCATATTAAGCAAAGTGGGGGACTCCTGGGTAACTCAGTTGTTAAGTGTCTGCCTTCAGCTGGGGTCACGATCCCAGAGTCCTGGGAATGAATCCCACATGGTTCCTTGCTCAGCGGGGAGTCTGCTTCTCCCTCTCCTTCTGCCCCACCCCTTGCCTATGTTCACTCTCTTTGTCAAATAAATAAATACTTTTTTTAAAAATGAATAAATACATAGAAGTCTGGGTCACCTGGGTGGCTCAGGTCATGATCTCAGGATCCTCGGATTGAGCCCCATGGGCTCTCTGCTTAGCTAGAGCCTGCTCCCACCCCCCACCCGACTCTCTGCCTACTTGTGATCTGTCAAATAAATAAAAATCTTAAAAAAAAAAACTGTTAAGTCTGATAAGCTTCGATTAAGGAAAACTTATAGTATGTAACAAATACTATAAACTATCAGTTTGAAGTTTTCTAAAAATGGAAAAGCCTGTATTTCACTGTCTCAACCAGATTACTGAATAAAATCAACCTACGAAAAGGTAACTGCAATATTTTAAGTTTTCTGTATCATTTAACTTTTATGTCACGAACATCATGAAAGAGACACTCTTTCCTTCTTTTTTTTTTTAAAGTAATCTTTCCACCCAACATGGGCCTCGAACTCACAACCCTTGATCTGAAATCAAGAGTCACATGCTCTACCAACTACTGTGCCAGTCAGGCACCCCTAGGCACTCTCACTTTCTGATCTCTAGACTGATTGCTACCGTGCTTTCAGATAAATAATGCATGAGCTCCAAGGAGTTCTATACCAAAGCAGCCATACTAAGTTATGATCCCTAAGAAGAGTAATTTGAAAAGATAGTAAACTTAAGTCACCATTAACTGCTCACTTGACCAACTATTTATCCAATAACATAATAAAATTCCAACTTGCTCCACAGCAGCAAAATTAAGTTCAGAGGTGTTTTCTGTTCCAAGCCATCTCCTACTTTGTATTTTTTAATGATTGAGGAAAAAGTAGAAGCAGCAAAGACATTCACTCACTAAGTCTAAGAGATCAAGACTGGACAAAAAGCAAGGCCAAAAAGATTTTATAATATCCAGAAAAACAGGAACAAGAAACTATCTGTACCCATCACACATTCTACCTTCAAACCCCAGAGCTAAGAAACACACAACTCTAGATTTTTTTTTGAGATGTTTAAAAAACAAAAGATGAATCAAAAAAAATTTGTGAAATACAAGTCTCACTAGTTTCTACCACAACAGATGCCATAGTTACACTGGAGCCAACTATTTCATGATGAAAAAGATCAATAAGAAGCCTATTAATATGTAAAAGTAAAAGAGTAACACTATGAAAAATTTAATGGCAGTCCCACTGCCTTCAGAAACTATTATGCAAAATAAAGAATTTAACTTGAAAATAAATTATACTAAATGTTCAAGAACTATCACTTGAAATGGGAGAACAGTGGTAGAAAAAGGTCTGTGCCAACTTTTAACTGCAGCTGTAGTGGAACACACTAAAAGCCTTGTTTTATGACAAAAGCAATGAAATAAAAAACAATGGCTTTAGACCTGTCACCAATGCTAACTGCTCATGACCCTAAATTTGCCTTTTTCAACAAAAGACTTTTGGGATAAAAGGCCATACCATAAGGAATAAAACATAAGAAAACAAAAGTGACAGAATTCACACACAAGACTAAAACATAAAACCTACAAATTTTCATACATTTTTAAATGTCCTAATTAAAGATAAAAGGTTGGGGTGCCTGGGTGGCTTAGTCGAGCCAAGGCTTTGGCTCGGGTCCTTGAGGTCCTGGGATTGAGACATGGGGTCAGGCTCCCTGCTCAGCAGAGAGTCCACTTCTCCCTCTCTCTGCCTCCCCACTGCTCATGCTCGCTCTCTTAAAAAAAAAAAAAAAAAAAAAAAAACTTTAAAAAATAAAATAGTAAAGGTAAAAAGATTAAGAAATCTAACATATACAATGAAATTCAACCATTCTTTCCAGTAGGACTGAAATTACAAAGTACTAAATTGAATTCAATGTTTACCACTGTAGGGAATCCTCTTCCCATACTTCCTATTTCAAACAGGATTCTCCAGTCCTTTTCCTGCTACTTAAGCAAAAATATTGCAATTTGTAACCCATTATTTCCTTTCACATAGCTTTTTTCAAAACATTGAAACAGAGATTATTCTAATTAGTACCCATTCACCTTGACTCTCAATTGTACCAAATAATGACACACTATGGAAATTAAACTTTATGTCACTAAAGTTAGCCAGCAGACACAGCAATACCTTTCCAATTTGTCACTAATAACTTGTTCTTTAATATCTGCATCTAAAAGGTATAGTGTATGGTGACCACAAGAGACTAAGCATATAGTTGGTAAGAGAACTGCTATTATACAATATTCTAAAAATGTGCTTTTACTAGGTATTCACTGACTATCACAGGCATGAATATTAAACATCTCCCTGACAATTCTTCACATTTTCTACAAAGTTGACCCAATTTCAAAGCACACTGAAGATTCTACCTTTAGAAGGATAGAAAAACAAAACTGGGTAGTCCTAAAAATGTACATCCTAACTACATGACTAAGACACTCGTTTAAAACTTATGCCAAGATAGCCCCTCCCTTCAAAACAAACTAAAATTGACTCACTGCTCTATTTTACTTACTTTTGGAAATAAAATTAAATGGATTCCTTAGCACTAATTTCCTGTCTCTACCTCCACCATTTAAAACATTCCACCTTCAATCTATGATTTGTCCCTACGAAAATGATAAAAGAAAAACAGAAATTAAAAAAACCTCCCAATATCACCAAATTATCTTAAAATTAAAAAAAGGGGAATTTAAAAAAGAGAAAACCACTGGATTCAAGAACGATAATAGCCACTGTTCTAAAACCATGGGTGGCTAAGGAAGGAACAGTCCTGCTCCGTGAAAACCTCACCTCAGATGATACTTTTCATCTGTGAGACCACCCCATTCGCTAGAGCTAACCAGCTCAGGAAAACGTTTCACTTCTGTCGCCCTGAAGTGGGCAACTATCAATCTCCCTACACAACATGTTCCACCGTCTGCAGATATTCCACCACGCAGGGGGAGAAAAGCCAGTAAAGTTGGTGGCAGGGTGAGGACAAAGGGCATTTTGAAATACCACTGAAGTAAACAGAGAATGAGAACAGAGACGGGGGCTAAATTAGCGTTCCCTTAAGTAGAGAAAGGCAAGGAAACGCAAGCACCCTTGTTTACCACCCCTAGGGTCCTGTTCATTACCGCCTACTGGAATGCGAAGTTGGAACTACCACCACGCAAGAAGCTCATCAAATCCTCAAAGTGTCAGGTCACTAGGCAGCCTCTGAAATGACAAGACTAATACCCTGCCCCCACCCTCACCCCCCAAAAAAAGAAAACGTCCAATCCACTAAGTGCAGGTCACTCTGCCCTCTAGGGCACTTCGAGCCGGCGCGGGGATGGTTCTGATGGGAAGATGAGAGAGGAAAGACCACCTTTCTTCCCACACACCCTCAGCTGGGGAAACAAAACAAAGACAGCCCTCCTCCTCCGGTAGCCACTACCCTAGCCAGAGAGGCTTTCCTATTTCCCGGTGCAGTCTGGCCTCCAGCCCCCGCCCCCATGACAAAGAAAAGCCACTTGGTGAGCAAGGCCTTCCTGCTTCCACGGATGGGGGGAGGGGGCTGCCGAGGCGAGAAGCCCCCTCTACACACTCGCACTCACACTCTTGGCCCCGCAAGCGACGGGGAGCGGAGGCCTCCGCCCGGGGAAGCCTGGTCTGGGAGGGGGTAGGGGTACCTTGAAGTAGCCGCCTTCGTAGAGGGTGTTGGGGGGTCCGAAGATGGCAACCTCCCAGTTGTAGAGGTCGGACTCATCCACCAGGGTGATCCGGAAGCCCTCCACCGGCTCCTCCTGCAGGGATTTCAGCTCGAGCATCAGGGCCTTCTGCGAGCTAGTCATCTGCTGCTGGGCCATCGCGGCGGCCGCGGCGGCGCCGGGCCGAAGCCCCAGTCCTCTCGCACCGGCCGGACCGGACGAGGCCCCTCCCCTCCGCTCGCCCTCCGCCGGGCCGCACCGGGCCCCTGTTTTCACACCCCCGGCGGGCCGGACCAGGCCTCAGACGGCCCGAGGGCCGGCCCGGGTCCTCCTCACACACGAAGCGGACCGGGCCCTTTTCCTCACACTCGGGCCAGGTGGGGGGAGGGGCCGAGGGAGTTAGGGGAATTCGCTCCCGGTCCCGGGCCTCCCCCCCCCGGAGGGGGCCTCAACTTGACGGGGGGGGGGAGAGGGGGTGGAAGCGGAGGAGGGCGGCGAAGGGCCGGCGATGGTGAGGGGAGGGGGCCGAGCCGGCCCGGGAGCGCCGCGCTCGCTCGCCCTCTCGTTCTCCTCAGGGGCTGCCGGGGCCGAAGGGCGCGCGGGGCCGGAGAGCGGGGGGAGCGCGGCGCGCGGGGGTCTCGCGGCGGCGACGGCAGCAGAGACGGCGGCGGCGGCGGCAGCGGCTGCGCGGGGGGAGGGGCGACGACGGAGGAGGAGAAGAAGAGCGAGAGCGCCTCGCGCCGCGGGAGCGACGGAGCCAAGAAGAAGGAGGGAGGGAGAGAGGGAGGAGGGGCGCGCGCCGGGAGGGAGGGCGGCTCTCGGAGGCGAGCAGCCAGACGCGCGTGCGCACGCCCCTCCCTCCCCCGCCCTCCTCTCCCTCCCCCGCCCTCCTCCTCTCACGTCCCCGCCTCCTTTCTGCCACCCGGCGCGGTGGCGGCGCTTTGTGACGCCGACGCGTGTCCCCCGCCCTTAAAGGGCCAAGCTGTTGTGGGGGCCGAGCGTAGCCACAGGGGATGCCCTTGGCCCCAAAATGACGCTTGTGTGGCTGGACGCCGCGGTTCCTAGGGAACTCCCGGGAAGGGACCATTGGTCCTAGAGCTGCCAGCGCCTTCCCTTCCACTCCCTATGCGTAGGTAGCCACAGGCTTCCACAGCCATCCTCCGTGGAATCCTGGTCCTCTGCAGGCCCCTCCCCGTGACACAAAGTCCGCCGTCCTTGCACTCAGTAGGTGCTTGACAAGAATATGCTGAGTTTATGAGTCTTATCGGTGGGAACAAGTGTCCCGACATATCTTGTGCAGAGCTCTCAAGCCCGTGTGTCCTTGGAGGGCGGTGTGTCACCCACGGGGGTGGGGTGAGGGAGTAGATTCCCATCCGAGAAATGGGGAAGGCAGATAGGCCAGCTTCTACTTCTCGTCTTAACTACGAAGAGGAAGTTGTGGGAAATAGAGAAGTTGTAACGCAGACTAAACCTGGGTTCCTGGCCCTTCCCTGTGATTTGGGGCGAGTGCTCTAGGCAACCCTCGGTTATTTGTAAAATGAAGTACTATGGGGGCACCTGGCTGGCCCAGTCCGTGAGCATGCGACCCTTGATCTTGAGGTTGTAAGTTCAAGCCCCACCTTGTGTGCAGAGATTACTTAAAAATAAAATCTTTAAAGAAAAAAAAAAAATACTGTGATTCAACTTTGACCCTCTATAGATGCTTTCAGCTGGAAGGTCCGACCTGGAACTGAGGGTCTTTTAAGATAATCGTAACTGGGGGCTCCTGGATGGTTCAGTGGGTTAAGCCTCTGCCTTCAGCTCAGTCATGATCTCAGGGTCCTGGGATGGAGCCCCCCAATCAGGCTCTCTGCTCAGCAAGGGGTCTGCTTCCCCCTCTCTCTCTGCCTGCATCTCTGCCTACTTGTAATCTCTCTCTCTCTGTCAAATAAAGTCTTTTTTAAAAAGATAATCATAACTGAAGTGAGATGCAGAGACAGTCATAAATCCTCATGACTTAGAATAGTCTGTTCTCTTGGGAAGGCATGTCCTCTGATAACTGCTGAAACGTTTCCTAGAAAAGTCAGGATACTATGAGAGTTCCACACATTTAGAATTTTGAGATCAAAAAGATCCTAAGTTCCAGCTCTAGCTCCACCATTTACATTATCCATTTATCATTCATTAGCTTCTGTAATAAAGGGTTAATTACACCTAACTTAAACTATTGTAAATATTAAATGAGATCATCTATATACAGTATTTGACACAATGAGTAGCACATGGTAAATGATCCATAAATAGGAACTTTAAAGAAAGAAAAAAATTGAAGACATAGATGTATTCTGGCTACCACCCCCTCAACCATTCTGACTTCCCTTCCTCTACCATTCAATTTAAGGACAAGAAGATTGCTGACCTGGAAATGTGCGAGATGATGTTGACACCTTTAATAACAAGGATGTGAGTAGACAAATAGGCAGAAAGTTCATCTTCAAAGCATTTCACCCTTATAAACTCATCACAGTCCAAAGCTGACCCAGAAGATGGTGGTAGATTCCCTAGCCTAACCCACTGTAACATAACACACCTGACAGCCAGACCAGAAGCTGCTACCTGAGTTCGAATATACTCACAGATTCATAGTAAATATCTGCAATGACCATGGTCCCGAAGTAGAGGGCTAATAAAGATATATCTGTCTTAGGGTGCCTCGGTGGCTCAGTGGGTTAAAGCCTCTGCCTTCAGCTCAGGTTATTATCCCGGGGTCCTGAGATCAAGCCCCACATCGGGCTCCCTGCTCATCCAGTGGGACGCCTACTTCCCTCCCTCTCTCTGCCTGCCTCTCTACCTACTTGTGATCTCTCTCTCTGTCAAATAAATAAATAAATTCTTTTAAAAAAAAAAAAGATCTATCTGTCTAGAAGGCTCATAGCCTAGTGTGATAACGAGGTGTGTACTAAGGTTCTCCATTCTCGGGTCAGAGGAAGTCTAGATTTTGTCTCAAGCCTTTTTATCCTAGCAGGTAAGACATTGTTTATTAGTAGATTGCAAGTGTGTCTTATTCTTGCCTGGAACCACAACAACCAGCACATTGTTTGACACAAAGCAGACACTAAGTAATTGTTCTCGTGGGCTTACAGCCAAGAGCAGGAAAACAATCAGTAACAACAACAACAAATTAAACCCCACCCTCCACACCCATGTCTAATAAGACCTCTCAGACACGTAGTAGGCGCTCAAGATTATAAATTCCATAAGGATGACAGGTCTTGTTTATACAAGCTTCTTCTTTATATATAAGCTACTACAATGTTTGGCACGTTGTAGGTACTCAAAATATATTTGTCAGAAGGATGAATGGCAGAAAGAGCTTCCTAGAGCTTTCCCATAGTGTTTTGTAATGACAGGTAAAATGACTTGACAGATTGGTGCCCTCTCGTGGTAAAGAAAATAGGACACTTACCTCAGTCTGGCAGCAGCTGGCGCTCTTCAACCAGCGCTCTTTTTTTTTTTTTTTTTTAAGATTTTATTTATTTATTTGAAAGAGGAGAGCACACAGCAGGGGAGGGACAGAGAAATAGAAGCAGTCTCCCCTCTGACCAGGGACGCCCATCATGGAGCCCAATTCTGAAACCCGAAGATTATGACCAGAACTGAAGACGGACATTTAACTAACTGAGCCACCCAGGCACTCCTCAACCAGGGCTCTTCTGAAGAATTGATTCTTTCTTCCAAAGAGAAAAGATGTGGAAATCTTGGAAGATAAATGAGAGGTCGGGGTATTTGTTTTAGAGAGGCTAATTCTGACCGTATAGAATGACATTTTAGGGAACCAACTTTTTTTTTCATTCTGTGGATGTTAACACATGTAAGTCAAATAGTGCTCTTAAGGAGTCACAATCTTACTTTTATAATAATAGTTAGCATTTGCTGCGTAATAGTATGTGACAGGCTCTTTACAAGCAGTATCCTGTTTAATTGTCAAAAAATCCATGACATCCATACCAGAACATATGTTTTCCTGAGTATAATAAGATTTAGAAAGGTTGGGGCGCCCGAGTAGCTCAGTCGTTAAGTGTCTGCCTTCGGCTCAGGTCATGATCCCAGAGTCCTGGGATCAAGCCCCACATCGGGCTCCCTGCTCAGCAGGAAGCCTGCTTCTCCCGCTACCATTCCTTCTGCTTGTGTTCCCTCTCTTGCTGTGTTTCTCTCTGTCAAATAAATAAAATCTTTAAAAAAAAAAAATACTTAGAAAGGTTAAGAGAGTTACCGAGGTCACCCAGTGAGTAAATGTTAGAACTGGAGTTGAATCATGGCCATCCCACTTAAGCATGACTGCTCTTAACCCAAAGTACTGTAATATTCATAATCTAACATGCCCACAGCAATCCGTGTATATCATATCACCTCCAATGCTATACTGCAATTATTTTAAAGATTATTTATTTATTTGACAGAGAGAGAGATCACAAGTAGGCAGAGAGGCAGGCAGAGAGAGAGGGGGAAGCAGGCTCCCTGCTGAGCAGAGAGCCCTGGGGCTCTATCCCAGGACTCTGAAGTTATGACTTGAGCCGACGGCAAAGGCTTTAACCCCCTGGGCCACCCCGGCGCCCCTAAACTGCAATTATTTTACATCTTTATCCGAGACTCTGAGGAACTCTTAAGAAAGAGCCATTCATTCATTCAACAAATATTTATTGAGTGCCTGCTATGTGACAGGCCCTATCCTACATGCCAAAGATACAGTAGTGAATGTTATGGAAACAATCTGGTCATGCCCTCATGGAGCTTACATTATTGTATTTGAGACTGAATCACACAAAAACAAGTAAGTACTAAATAAGTAATATCATTGCCAGTTTGGGTAAGTACAAATGAAGGTGATTAAAGTAGGGCCTAAAACTGAATATGTTGGGGTGAATGCAATTTTACTTTTTATTATTCTTTTTTTTTTGAGGGGGTAAATGCAATTAAAAATTTTTTTGGTTTATTTATTTTAGGGGAGTGGGGCAGAGGGAGAGAGAGAGAATCTTAAGCAGGCTCCACGCCCAGCACAGAGCCCATTGCAGGGCTTGATCTCACAACTCTGAGGTCATGACCTGAGCCAAAATCATGAGTCGGATACTTAACCAACTGAGCCACCCAGGTGCCCCTTAAGATTTTATTTTTAAGTAATCTCTACACCCAATGTCAGCTCAAACTCACAACCCCTGAGATCAAGAGTTGCCAGCCCTACCAACCGAGCAACCAGATGCACCAGGGGTGAATATAAATTTGAAATGGAGGCAGGAGGAAGGCAGAATAAACGTCTTTGAGGGTACATTTAAATGAATGCAGGGATGGGGTGCCTGGGTGGCTCAGTGGGTTAAAGCCTCTGCCTTTGGCTCAGGTCATGATCTCAGGGTCCTGAAATCAAGCCCCTCATCGGGCTCTCTGCTCAGCGGGGAACCTGCTTCCCCCTCTCTCTCTCTGCCTGCCTCTCTGCCTACTTGTGATCTCTCTCTCTGTCAAATAAATACATAAAAGCTTTTATAAATAATAAATAAATAAATAAAGGGGCCAATGGCCTCCATATGCCCACCCTCTGCCCCAGATGGTGGATATATGTGGGTTGGTGGGGGGGGGGTTGGTTACCGAGAACAGGGAGTCCTAATATATTTTTCTTTGTTTGTTTAAGAAAATGTCCTAAATCAATAAAGGGAGTTTGTTTGTTTGGTTGGTTGGTTTTGTATTTTCTTTTTTAAAATGAATCAATAGCAACATCCAATTCCCCTAGGGCTCTCTCCGCCTGAACCTGAAGTGGCAGCAAGGGGGATCCTGGGGCTGAGGCTTCCCCTCAGGGCAGAGCAGGGATGGATGTGGGTTTCCACCCTTGCTTGGCCTCAGGGCTGGCAACAAGATCCTGGGGCAACCCATCTGGTCTCTTGAATAAAGCTCAAAGCTGGATTAAAAAAAAAGATTGAATAGAAAGACCAGCCTGTAAAATGTGAGTGCAAGATCATAATTCCAGGTTTCTGACTTGTGATCCTCATGTCTTATTTATCTCTTTATCCTTGAGACTGAAAACAGTGCTTGCCATTTCTTAAGTGGCAACCAGTGTGGAATGAGTGGTTGACTTAGCTCTCTGATCTTCCTCAGTGCTTCATCAGATTTCATCGGTGCTGCCGCCTCTCAGTTAGTTCAAACCCAAATGATGCTTCAAGATTTAGCACAAACCCATCTCCTTCAGGAAACCTTCCTTAACAATCAAAACACTCTTTTTTTTTTTTTAAGATTTTTTTTTTTTGACAGAGAGAAACAAAGCGAGAGAGGGAACACAAGCAGAGGGAATGGTAGCGGGAGAAGCAGGCTTCCTGCCGAGCAGGGAGCCCGATGCGGTGCTCGATCCCAGGACCCTGGGATCATGACCTGGGCCAAAGGCAGACGCTTAACGACTGAGCCACCCAGGCGCCCCAACAATCAAAACATTCTTTAGCCATAAAGAAGGAAATCCTGCCATTTGTGACAATATTGATGAGAATATTATGCTAAGTGAAATAAATCAGATAAAGACAAATGCTGTATGATCTCACTTATATGTGGAATCTAAAAAATCCAAACTTAAAGAAACAGAGTAGGTTGTGGTTGCCAGGAGGTAAGGGTAGGAGAAATGAAGAGATGTTGGTTTTAGGACACAAACTTCCAGTTATAAGAGGAATAAGTTTTGGGGATCTAATGTACAGCATGTACTTGAAAGTTGCTAAGAGAATAGACCTTAAATGTTCTTACCATAACAACAAATGGTAATTATGTGAGATGAAGGATGTGTTAAATGTATTAACTAACCTTACTGTGGTAATCATTTTGCAATACATGCATGTAACAAATTATCACATTGTATACCTTAGACTTAAGGTTATCCAAAAATTATATCTCAATACAAGTGAGGGGGAGATCAAAACACCAAGCAAAAAGGGCTGCAAGTTCAAAGGCCTAGACCAAAAAAGTGAAATAAGTAGGAAAACTCCAATAGTTCAATGTTAAGAGAGAAGACTGGAAGGTTGCCAGTGGCTACATTCATTCATTCATTCATTCAACATTTATTGAGTATTTAAAGTGTGCTAAGCATCGACTACGTGGTCCTTGACGTGGACCAAGACCTGGTCCTTGTTTTCACGAATTTCCAGTCAAGGACAAAGAGACAATTGATAAACAAGCAAAACCTATTTAAAAAAAAAAAGAAATGAGATCATGAGATAAGGGTAAACATTTCAGATTAGATAGTCAGGGAAAGCCCAATTAAATAGGTGATACTCATTCTGACAACTGAAGGATGAAAAAGAGATAAAAACAAGAAAATGCATTCCAAAAAAAAAAAAAAAGAAAAGAAAATGCATTCCAAGCGGAGCAAACAGCTTGGCTCTAGTTTCTGAGATGGGAAGAACTTGCTATAACCAGGGAATTGAGAGGTTTATTTTGCTGAAGCTAAGTGAACAAGGGGTGGAGTATAAAGAAAAAGGTTGGATGGGGTGCCTGAGTGGCTCGGTCGATTGAGCATCTGACACTTCATTTTGGCTCAGGTAGTGATCTCAGGGTCCTGGGATTAAGCCCCGAGCCCCAGTTGGGCTCCCTTCTCAGCTGGGAGTCTGCTTGTCTCCCTCTCCCTTTGCCCCTCCCCCTGTTCTCTGTCTCTGTCTCTGTCTCTCCCTCTCTCAAATAAATAAATGTTAAAACGAAAAAGGAAAGGGATAGCATAGCTAGTAAAGGACTTTTTTTTTAATTTTTTTTTTTAAAGATTTTATTTATCTGACAGAAACACAGCGAGAGAGGGAACACAAGCAGAGGGAATGGCAGCAGGAGAAGCAGGCTTCCTGCAGATCAGAGAGTCCAATGTGGGGCTCGATCCCAGGCCCCTGGGATTTGACCTGGGCCGAAGGCAGACACTTAAGGAGTGAGCCACCCAGGCGCCCCCTAGTAAAGGACTTTATGAAAACTCATATCTCATCCTAAGTACAGTTGGGAGCCACTACTGAGGTTTTGTTTTGTTTTAAGCTGGATCCATGCTGGGCAAGGAGCCCAACGAGGGTGATGAAGGATAGTTGGAAGGCAGAAAGGAGGGGACAAGCCTCCCACCCCCAAAGGAAACCACCCTTAAAAGGATTTTACACCCACCCTAGAAGGAGCCCTCCACCCTTTCCCATAAGATAAAAAACTGATAGGAAGACACGCACAGAGAGGGTTAATCAGATTAAAATAGCTTGTCAACAAGCCCATAAAAACTCTTAGAATTAGAAATTCTGGTGGCAATGTCTTCGGGTCCCCTCCCTCCTTGGGAGTTTTGTACTATCACTTTGCTATCACTCAATAAACCTTACTTTGGCGCCCATCACTCTGTCTCGTTAATCTCTTCATTCTTAGAAGTGTTATGATCAAGAACTGAAGGAGAAAAAAATCCTGCAACACGGGGATTTGAACTCAGGACCCTGAGAACAAGACCCAAGCTGAGACTGAGTCAGACTTTCCACCAACTGAGCCACCCAGGTGCCCAGGGTGGGGTGGGAGGCACTGATAATTTTTTTTTTAAGATTTTATTTATTTATTTGACAGAGATCACAAGTAGGCAGAGAAGTAGGCAGAGAGAAAGAAAGGGAAGCAGGTTCCCTGCTGAGCAGAGAGCCTGATGCGGGGCTCGATCCCAGGACCCTGAGATCATGACCTGAGCTGAAGGCAGAGGCTTTAACCCACTGAGCCACCCAGGCGCCCCACTGATAAATTTTTAAGAGGAGAGTGACATGATAGAGAAATAGTTTTGGAACACTCATTCTGGAAACCACGTGGAAAGGGACTGAAGAAGGACAAGACCACTCTTGTGAAAAATTCCTCTACAAGCTATTGCATGGGGCCCTGGGTGGTTCAGCGGGTTGAGGCTCTGCCTTTGGTTTGGGTCATGGAGCCTGCTTCGCCCTTTCCCTCTGCCTGCCTCTCTGCCTACTTGTGATCTCTTTCTCTCTGTCAAATAAATAAAATCATTTTTAAAAAAGCTATTGCATAAATTAATCTGTGCTATTAGAAGTCAGGATAGTAGTTATTGTTGGGGCATAATGACTAGGTGGCAGAATAAGGGGGAAATTTTAAAGGTTCAGGAAATGTTCTGTTTCTTTTCTGGGAGCTGGCTACATGGGTATGTTTGGTTTATGAATATTTCAGCTGTACCCTTATTGAATTTTCTATATGTATATATGTAATTATATGTATATGTAATCATATGCTTATTTAATTATATGCACCAATGTAATTCTATATGCATATGCATGTTAATTTTTATATATGTATATTGTATATCACTTGTAATTACATATACAATATATGTATATTGTATGAAAAAGTTATTGAATGAAACTGTTCTATACTCTTCAAAAGTGTTGTCATGAAAGACCAAAAAAGGGAGAGCTAGGGGCACCTGGGTGGCTCAGTCGTTAAGCGTCTGCCTTCGGCCCAGGTCAGATCCCAGGGTCCTGGGATCAAGCCCCGCATCCGGCTCCCTGCTCGGCAGGAAGCCTGCTTCTCCCGCTACCATTCCCTCTGCTTGTGTTCCCTCTCTCGCTGTGTTTCTCTCTGTCAAATAAATAAAATCTTAAAAAAAAAAAAAAAAAAAAAGGGAGAGCTTGCAAATGTTATTAGATTAAAAGAGAGAAAGGAAAAATGACAACCAAACTGATACATGATCTTGTATCAGGAAATAAAATGCTACTATGTAAAGGATATTATTGGGATAATTAGCAAAATTTGATTGAATCAAGCTTAAATTTCCTGAATTTTATGATTGGACTATGATTAGTCCTTGTTCTTATTACATATATGCCAAAGTATTCAGGGATGTGTGCAACTAATTCTCAAGTGGTTCTGCAAAGTATTATGTAAACACGTAAAGACAAATTTGACAGAAGTGTTTTTTTTAACTTAAGATTTTATTTATTTGAGAGAAAGCAAGCGATCGCAACAGAGAGCGCACAAGCAGGCGGAGGCAAAGAGTGAGAGGGAAAAGCCTACTCTCCGCTGAGCAGGGAGCCCCATGTGGGACTTGGTCCCAGGACCCTTGAGAGCATGACTTGAGCAGAAGGCAGATGCTTAACCAACTGAGTCAGGCGCCCAAGACAAACAGTTATGATGGGTAGGTGAAGGATATATTGGAGCTCACTATACTATTATTATAGTATTTTGGTAGATTTGGAAAATTGAATAATAAACTGGAGAGAACCTATAATCTTGGCACTTGGCACTAAGGACAGAAAAGAATGAATAAACTTAATGCATATTTCGAAGGTAGAACTGACAAAATGGCTATTTGATAAGATGCAGTAGATGAAAATAAAAAAAGATTTTTTTTTTTTTGAATCATTGGTGTAAATAAAGGGCCCTCAGTGCCCCAACTAGCTCCGCCCTGTCACCTTTCGACGCAAGCTGCGGAAGTGAGGAAAAAGAAAGCGACTGGTAAACTGCAGGCAGGCTTCCGGTCTGGTGTCGCAAAGAGACCGTAAATGGGAGAACCCAGTTTGGCCCCTCCGCCATGATGGGCGGTCCTGGGGAGTGACAGATGCCAATGGCCAGCGATTCTTCCGGCACTCACCCAATGGCTCTGGAACTGGGCGGAGTCCTGCAGCACGAGGCTTGTCCCCACGCGGTGCGGGGAGTTTACCGCAAACCTTCTGCAATTCTGTTGCCAGGCTTCGGTAATTCTGCGGAGGGCTTGGGCACTTCTGCCGACGTGGGAAGAAGTTGTGCCGAGTACGTGGGCTTTGAATCCGAAGTGCTGGAACAAGACCCGGACCCGGAGTTATGGGGCCGGCGCCTACAGGAGGGCAGGATCGCGGGGCTACTGGGGAGTCAGAGGTGGGTGAGCTGTATGGGAGAAGAGGGCTTTCCACGTGCCATAGGTGGCAGAGACTGGCAGTTCGCCGGCGAGGGGCGTGAAGGCGGTCCCTTCTGGAAGTGCCTGATTCCACCACGTTTCCAGTCTAGGGCGCCGAGACCGTCAGGGGAGGCGGAACCTAGCGTTATTTGGATAGAAGCAGTAAAGCTTATTGAGCTTACTCCTTCGAGAGCTGTGCACCTGGAAGTTGAGGAGACCTAACCAGGTCATTTTCCTAACCAGGTCTTCCTCATTATTGTGTTAGATCTAACCTCTTGTGCCCAGTTCCATGCTTGCCGCTGTAACAGAGGGCACATGGTGGTGTTTCTGGTACCCTTCAGTAGGGCTCTCTCCCGCGTAGGACCGTGGAGTGGGGGCGGGGCCCGGGGCCATAGGGCAGAAGGTTTGGGATCCTGCAGACGAGGCTGTGAAGCCTGCTTACAGAATAGGCATACTAACTGTGGAACCTTTATCTCGGGGGACTCCTTTCAAGTGTATATTTTCTGCTGGGATTACTGAGGATGGGATGACTGAGTATATTTTACAGAGGCAGTAGATTGTAGTTCTTTCAAATACTGACCACTTATACTGATGTAGTCTATATAGGGCTTCCTGGCAGGGGTAGAGCCTGGCAGGATTTGGATAGAGCAAGAGTGGAGGTGGCATTTGCAGATTCCCAGGACTAACGGAGCAGAAGAGAAAGCTTCCTGGTGCATAGTACTGGAAATACAAGGAGCTCAAGCATTGCTTAGGTCAGGGTTCAGTCACCTACTATCCCTACCATCTCCAGGCAGGGCTCCATGCTTGTGCTGTCACATAGACAAGGAGCCCTAAATTCAAGGAATTTTCAGCCTGGAGCCCAGTAATGTTCTTCTAAGTAATGGTAATCCTGAGTTTTACAGTCGGACTCCCATTCGAAAGAGTGAACAGGAGCCTGTGAAGATTTTGCCCACATCCTATTGTGGCGGCACTTCAGGGAGTGGATGCTAGACATCTGGGACCTCACAATGGCTTCTCTCCTCACTGGCCACAGGTAATAGAACTAGCTCCAGAAGGCACAGGCAAGAAGGGAAAGAAGGAGTCCTCAAAGAAACGTCCCTTGGTGGGGCCTCCAGTGGAGGGCCTCCTACAGCCAGCAAAGCTTAGCCGGGCAGAACTGTATAAGGAGCCCACCAATGAGGAGTTGAATCGCCTTCGGGAGACTGAGAGTCTCTTCCATTCCAGCTTGCTGCGTTTACAGGTACTGTTGGGTGGCTGGGGCTTTGGTTAGAGGGGTGGGCCCGGGACTCTGAGGCTGAAGGATTCTCCCTGGTCTGTTCTTTCAGGTAGAGGAACTGCTAAAGGAAGTGAGGCTACCAGAGAAGAAGAAGGAGCGGATTGATGCTTTCCTACGAGAGGTCAACCAGCGGGTCCTGAAGGTGCCCTCAACTCCTAAGACAGAGGTAAGTCAGGCAGTGTGGAAAAAATGGAAAGCCCCGGAGAGGTCCTCAGTGTGGGCATCTGAAACAGGGCCTGCTGTTCTCCAGAGGGGGTGGGGTGCTAGGGAGCTCATTTTCATTGCCAGGAGGCTCAACTAGAAGTCCAGTCAACCATGTGTTCATTTGTTCAGCAAACATTTATGGTCCTTGCAGTAGTTGTGTTCTTAGGATACATCAGTGAACAAAGTGGTCTGTTTTCTAGTGTTGGGCTTATGGATAGTAGATAATAAACGTGGCAGGTAAACTGTGTCAGTGTTAGAAAGTGGTAAGCTTTACGGGGAAAGGAGAAAGTAGGGCAAGGTAAAGGGATTGGGGGCATATCAGAGGATAGTGGTTTGCAACTCTAAATAGGGTGGTTCAGGTGGGTCCCCTTGAAGTGACAGTGTGAAGATTTGCAGGAAGTGAGTCAGCCATATAGATATCTAAGGGAGGATGAGCATGGCAGGAAGGGGAGATAGCCAACACAAAGGCTCAAATGTGGGAGTAAGCCTGGTGTGTTCCTTGGGTTGAATGAGGAGAAAATGGGAGATGAGTTCAGAAAGGCAATGGGGGAAGGAAGCATTTCACACAGGCCGGTGTACATAGAAACAAGGGTGTTTCTGGGTGAGATGAGAAACCATTGATGGGAACCATTTTTTGGTAGAGCAGTGAGGTGATCTAACTTCATTTTTAAAAACATTAGCTCAGACTGTTGTGTGAGTAGAATGGAGGAACACTTGAGTGGCTCAGTTGGTTAAGTATCTGCCTTCGGCTCAGGTCATGATGCCAGGGCCCTGGGATCCAGTCCTGCATCGGCCTTCTTGCTCACCAGGGAGCCTGCTTCTCCCTCTGCCACTCCCCCTGATTATGCTCCCTCTCTGACAAATAAATAAATAAAATCCTTTTTTTAAAAAAGTAGAATGGAGGGGGATAAAAGTAAAATCAGGGAGACTAGTTAGAAACCTGTTATTTGGTGATCCCCTGGAAAGTGGGAGTATGGATGGAGTACTAGGATGGAGAAGTAGAGATGTGGTCAGTGTCTCAATTTCACTGAGCTTGAAAGTGAAATGGGTGTTCTTTTTTTTTTTTTTTTTAAAGATTTTATTTATTTGACAGAGAAACACAGCGAGAGAGGGAACACAAGCAGTGGGAGTGGTAGCGGGAGAAGCAGGCTTCCTGCCGAGCAGAGAGCCCGATGCGGGGCTCGATCCCAGGACCCTGGGATCATGACCTGAGCCGAAGGCAGACGCTTAACGACTGAGCCACCCAGGCGCCCCGAAATGGGTGTTCTTAATGGAGATGAGTGAAGGTGATTTAAATGTTTTGGGCTCGAGCAACTTGAGCAACTAGTGTGAAGTCACCTTAATGAGGAGGACACGTTTACAGAAAGACCAGGAGTTTTCAAATATGTTGATGTGTTTAATTTCAGATGTCTACTAGACATCAAGGGGAACATGTCAGGAAGACAATCAAATTGATATGTGTCACTGTCTCTGTCCCCACAGCTGACCGACCAGACCTGGCTCCCAGCTGGGGTTCGAGTACCCCTCCACCAAGTGCCCTATACTGTAAAGGGCTGTTTCCGCTTCCTGCCTCCAGCCCAGGTCACTGTTGTGGGCAGCTACCTTCTGGGTACCTGCATCCGGCCGGACATCAATGTGGACATGGCAGTGACCATGCCCAGGGTGAGTTCCAGTATTTGGATGATGAGGGGACTGTTCCTTCACCACCTGCAAATTCCTGGGTCCCTCTTACTTTTCCACCTGCCTCTTGCCAGGAGGTTGAAATCTGAATTGGAAAAAGAGCAGGGATGCCTGGGTGACTCAGTCAGTTAAGCATCTGCCTTCAGCTCAGTCATGATCTCAGGGTCCTGGGATGGAGCCCATGTTGAGCTCCCGGCTCAACGGGGAGCCTGCTTCTCCCTCTTACCCCTGTTCATGCTCTCTCGCTCTCTCAAATAAATAACATCTTTAAAACAACTACAAACAAACAAAATTTGCTCTTCTGTCTCCTTGAGGGCAGCTTAAATGTGCCCCTGGGTCAGTTGCTGTTTGGAACTTCGCCTTCCTTGTCTGAGAGCTAAGTAGATTATTAGCCCTGGTTCAGGCCCTGTGGCCAGCAAAGATCCCTGAGGTTTCTGTCTGTGACTCACCTTGGCTTCTTCCTGGCCCCCCAGCTCTCTTAACGACCAGCGATTAAGGGCCTAGTCTTCTCTCCCTTCTTCTGACCCTTTCCAGGAGATCCTACAGGACAAAGACGGGCTGAACCAGCGTTACTTCCGCAAGCGTGCTCTCTACCTGGCCCACTTGGCTCACCACCTGAGTCAAGACCCCCTCTTTGGCAGTGTTCGCTTTTCCTACACCAATGGCTGCCACCTGAAACCCTCACTGCTGCTTCGGCCCTCTGGTGAGAGGCACACACTGGGCTGAAGGCACTTGTCACAGTTTGGGGTGACAAATCTAGTGGGGGAGGTGTGGGGTCAAGTCCAACGTGAGCAGTTTGGGCCTCAGGTTTGAGGGGGGAGGTATAAGGACCTCAGATTGTAAGGTGGGAGGGCGTGGGCCCTCATGTGGGAGGAGGGTGGTACAGGGCCCCACCTGGCAGGATCTTAGCACTCCCTGTCTCCCCCAGGGAAGGATGAGCGCCTGGTCACTGTACGTCTGCATCCGTGCCCTCCACCTGACTTCTTCCGCCCCTGCCGCCTGTTGCCATCTAAGAACAATGTGCGCTCTGCCTGGTACCGCGGGCAGGGTCCCCCAGGGGACGGTAAGCAGGCAGTGGTATCAAGGTGGAGCTGAAGGGAGGGACGTTGTGGGGATTTCTCCTCCCAAGGCTTCCCCTCGCCCACAGGTAGCCCGGAGCCTCCCACCCCCCACTATAACACATGGGTCCTGCAGGACATGACCCTTGAGTCCCATGTGCAGCTGCTGTCCACGGTGCTGGGCCCAGCCCAGGGGCTGAAGGATGGTGTGGCACTTCTGAAGGTCTGGCTGCGGCAGCGGGAACTGGACAAGGTGAGGTGCGAGTGGTGCCGCTTCCCTGCCTCACTGAGTGGCGGGCTGGCCCTGAGCTTGGGCCTCTCTCTCCATCTCATTTTCAGGGCCTGGGAGGGTTCAGTGGGTTCCTTGTTTCCATGCTGGTTGCCTTCCTTGTGTCCACACGCAAGATCCACACCACTATGAGCGGCTACCAGGTCCTGAGGAGTGTCTTGCAGTTTCTGGGTAAGACGGCTGGACCCGGAAGGGCCAGGGGTTCCACTCTTCCTGTGAATCCTCTCATCCTACCAGGGAACATTCAGTTTCTTGCATGAGACAGTCGAACAGAGTTCTGGAGGCAGGCAGTTGCAGCCACCTGACCAGAGGGAGAGCGTCATTAGGGGCGGGTCCCCTGGGAAGAGGGAACCTTCTAACATACCCGCCTTCTCTGGCTCACTTCAGCCACCACAGATTTGACAGTCAACGGGATCAGCTTATGTCTCAGCTCAGATCCCTCCTTGGTGAGTGGGTCGGGGTTGGGTCTGGGCAAGGAGGCTTGAAGGTAAGGCCCCAGCCCTGACTGGCTTCTTTCTGTGCCTCCAAGCCGGCCCTGGCTGACTTCCACCAGGCCTTTCCTGTTGTCTTCCTGGACTCCTCAGGCTTCCTCAATCTCTGTGCTGATGTTACTGCCTCCACTTACCACCAGGTACCAATCGTCTCCCACTCCTGGGTACCCCTGATGTTCCAGTCCAGATTCTGTCCCTTCCGCCAGTCCCAGAACCCCAGAAACTCCTTTCCAAAGAGCTTAGTCGGGCATGTCTCTTGGTCTGAGCCCTCTGGTCAATGAGGGGCGGGGTAGAGTGGTGACGGTCTCACATGCGAGTTCGCTGTTTATCCTGTGGCCCCAGGTGCAGCATGAGGCCCGGCTGTCTATGGCATTGCTGGACAGTAGAGCTGATGATGGATTCCAGCTTCTGTTGATGACTCCCAAACCCATGATCCGGGCTTTTGACCACGTCTTGCAGTAAGTTTAGGGCTGGCAGGCTATGTCAGTGGGTCCTTCTTCCCTTTTTCCCAGCACTGTAGCCAAATGTGCTCAGGCAGAAGTTCAGATCTTCCTTGTTTCAGGGGGGTGGTCTTGGGGTCAGCAGCACCTCATTCTGTCTCTTTGTCCTTCTGTGCCCCTCTAGTATCCATCCATTGAGTCGCCTACAGGCAGCCTGTCACCGGCTAAAGCTGTGGCCAGAGCTGCAGGATCTTGGTGGGGACTATGTTTCGGCTGCTTTGGGCTCCCTGACCACCCTCCTGGAGCAGGGTCTGGGGTCCCGTCTGCACCTGCTGGCCCACTCTCGGCCCCCAGTGTCAGAGGTGAGGTGCTGTGGGGGTGGGGAGTTTGTGGGCTTAAGGGGGACTAGATTCAGAGTCCCATGGGATACAAAAAACACCATTCCTCTAGCTACATCTCCCTACCTTTTTCTTTCCCTTTCTTCCTTCCTTCCTTCCTTCCTTCCTTCCTTCCTTCCTTCCTTCCTTCCTTCAGATTTTATCCATTAGAGAGTGTGTGTGCATGTGAGCAGGGGGAGGGGCAGAGGCAGAGGGAGAAGCAGGCTCCTCACTGAGCAGGGAACCTGATGTGAGGTTTGATCCCAGGACTCTGGGATCACGACCCGAACTGAAGGCAGATGCTTGACCGACTGAGCCACCCAGGGGCCCCTAGATCTTTCTACACAGTTGGAAAGTGGGTTTCCAGACCAAGCTAGGGCATTCTTGAGTTGAGCTCAGCCTTTTTCCGCCCTCCAGTGGGACCTCAGCCAAGATCCACCAAAGCACAGAGACTCCGGGGCCCTGACCCTGGGATTGCTCCTCCGGCCTGAGGGGCTGACCAGTGTCCTCGAGCTGGGTCCAGAGGCCAACCAGCCCGAGGTGAGGAGCCCTGGGGCCTGGGGGATGATTTGGGCCTGTCTTGGGAAGTCCAAGCTGTGCATTGGCAGAAGTGGTGTGGATTATCCTCATGCCACTTAGATTGCAGCCTGTCAGGGTTTTCTGACAGAGCCCATCTTTGTTGATTTCTCCTACCACCCATTGCCTTTCCTCAGGCTGCTGACTTCCGCCAGTTCTGGGGATCTCGCTCAGAGCTTCGGCGTTTCCAGGATGGAGCCATTCGGGAAGCTGTGGTCTGGGAGGCAGCCTCTATGGCCCAGAAGCGCCTTATTCCCCACCAGGTGGTCACCCACCTCTTGGCCCTGTGAGTCTTAGCATCTGGATGCCGGGAAGCAGCCATGGGTTGGGGAGCCTTTTAGGAGGGTCTGGTCCAGGCTTTGGGCTGAGCAGCTAAAGTCCAGGCCCTTATTCCAGTAGCCTCGATGCCCGCACTGAGTTTGTGCTCTTCCCTTTCCCAGCCATGCCAACATCCCAGATACCTGTGTCCACTATGTGGGGGGCCTTCTGGACGCATTGATCCAAAGCCCAAAAGAGGTAAGGGTTGTGTGTCAGGGCTGGGGTCAAGGCCAGGGGCTGCAGAGTAGCCTGTGCGGTGGAATTAGGTAGCAGGTGGAGAGCACTTACTTGCAACCTCAGCCAGACTGCACTTCCCATAATGTCCAGCAGAGGGGGTGCTGGCTCCACAGCAGCCTGAGCCTGAGCTGTGGCAAAATCCCAGGTGGTGGTGGCGGTGAGGGGGATGGGCATGGGGGGGTTCTGTAGGGTGCTGGTCCCCTGACTTCTCCTTTTCAGACCTCCAGTACAGGTGAGGAGGCCCTGGCAGCAGCCGTGCGTTGCTACGATGACCTCAGCCGCCTCCTGTGGGGGCTGGAAGGTCTCCCGCTGACTGTGTCCGCTGTGCAGGGAGCCCACCCAGTGCTGCGCTACACTGAGGTGAGGTGCACGGGGACAGGGAGCCCTTTCTGCCTGGTGACCCCTCGCCTCTGCCCCGCTCACCCAGTATTCCCCCTTCCAATTCCTCTGCTCACTCTCTCCCATCCCAGGCCCCTTCCTCAGCCCTGCTTCTTCCATAGGTGTTCCCACCTAACCCAGTCCGGCCAGCCTACTCCTTCTACAAGCAGCTTCGAGAGCGAGCCTCGCTGTTACCCCGGCCCGACAAGCCCTGTCCAGCCTACGTGGAGCCCATGACCGGTGAGGAGCTTCTTGGGAGGGATGGGAAGGAACCTTTCCCACCCCAGCCCACAGTCTTGGGACCTCTTACTTTTCTTCTTAGTGGTATGTCACCTGGAGGGCAGTGGTCAGTGGCCACAGGACGCTGAGGCCATACAGCGGGTCCGAGCTGCCTTCCAGTTGCGCCTGGCGGAGCTGCTGACGCAACAGCACGGGCTGCAATGTCGTGCCACGGCCACGTACACGGACGTCCTCAAGGTTAGGCTGGTGCGGGGAGGGAGGAGCCGGGGTGTGAGGGTGCTTGGGGCCGACCTGGATTCCCCCACCCCCATACCCTCTTTCACCAGGATGGGTTCGTGTTCCGGGTCCGCGTGGCCTATCAGCGGGAGCCTCAGATCCTGAGGGAAATGCGGAGCCCCGAGGGGATGATCTCCTTGAGGGACACACCTGCCTCCCTCCGCCTCGAGAGGGACACGAGGCACTTGCCTCTGCTCACCAGCGCCTTGCATGGGTATGGCCACCTGTCTCTCTGGGAGGCCAGATGGTGTAATAGGGATATGAGTTATGGAGACAGGCAAATTCTAGAACTCTCGGCCTGCCACTTGACTGGCTATGTCCTTTTGGGCAGGAGGTCCCCCTTGCCCTGGCCTTATTTCTCATGTGTAAAATGGGAATTTTATAGGACCAATCTGTTGGCGTTAGAGATTCCATATAGAATGTGTTAGCACAGAGGGAGACTTTGGGCAAAGGTTGAGTGGAGAGTGGTGGTGGAAATGAAATACTGCTCTGGCCCTGAGGGCCTGAGAGGCTCATTGCCACCACCCTCTTCCCCCTCCACAGGCTCCAGCAGCAGCACCCGGCCTTCTCAGGTGTGGCACGGCTGGCCAAGCGGTGGGTGCGCGCCCAGCTTCTGGGTGCAGGGTTCACTGATGAGAGCCTGGACCTGGTGGTTGCTGCTCTTTTCCTGCACCCTGAGCCCTTCCCCCCTCCCAGGTGATTCCCTCCATTTTGCCCGAGTCAGAAAGGTCCCCTTGGGGCCAGCGTTCATTCCTTAGGCTGTACCTTCAGTCCAAATGGGAGAGGGTAGCTAAAATGGGTGACAGAAGGGGTTCTGAGACACGCCCCCCCACTCCCTAATCCCTGCCGAGGGGTCTAGGTGGTTTAGACCACGCAGTAAACCCTGGGATACGTGGTGGGGCCCAAACTCTTTGCTCACTCTTTCTTCTCAGCTCCCCCCAAGTGGGCTTCCTTCGGTTCCTTTTTTTGGTGTCAACCTTTGATTGGAAGAACAACCCCCTTATTGTCAACCTCAACAACGAGCTCACTGGTAAGTGGTAGGACTGGGGTCAGACCACGGCAGGAACGACCGTTTGTGGATCGCAGAGTAGGGCACCCGGGGTTTTCCTGTCTGTGAGGTGTTTTTATGTGTGTGTGCCTTACCCTTCCCAGATATTTGTGCCTGACCCCAGCGGCCTTGGTGTGGGAATTACTAGGAGGAAGAGGCCCAGTTCAAGGCTTTAGGGAGTTCTGAGGCTGGAGAGCTATGGTTTGCTCACGTGACCAGAAACAGAGTGGGCGAGGGGTAATAAGCAGGCTACCTGGTCGGGGGCTGTGAAGGGGAGAGGAGAGCAGAAGGGGGACCTTGAACACCAGGTTAGAAGTCTTATGGCGAGCAGGGAAGGGCCCAGATTAGAGTAGATGCCCAGACCTCTTGGGGAGACGGGGGTGATGATTTCTAGTTGTAACATGAGGAGCTCCTGGTCCCAGCGGAGAGGAGGGTGTCAGCTTCCTAATTCCCCAGGTGTGTGGGAGCACAGGGTGGGAGGGGGTCAGGGGCAGGCCTCAGCTTGTGCAAGCCCGGAAACTAGACTGGGGTGCCAGGCAGTGGAAAATTCTACCTCTGGGCTGAGCTTGGCAGTTTAGTGCCCCACCCTATAGGGGCAAACATGGTGTCCTTTTCATTGCCTTTGTCTCTTATGGGAGGGCCATTGGAAAATCCCTGTGATGGGCCACCAGCCGACCTGGGGCAGTAGGGCGCGTCAGGGGAAAGGAGCAGGCTGACCCAGGACCCCCCCCTTGTTCACAGTGGAGGAGCAGGGGGAGATCCGCAGTGGCTTCCTGGCAACTCGGACACAACTCCCGGTCATGGTCATCGTTACCCCCCAGGATCGTAAAAACTCTGTATGGACACAGGATGGACCCACGCCCCAGGTGCAATCCCATCCCTACCTCCAAATTTGTGTTTTTCTTCCCCCGAGGAAAAAAGTAGACCCAGCCCTACCTCAAAGAGACCCACGGTTAGGTCTGATCTGTTTGCTGTATGTGTATCTCCCCCAGATCCTACAGCAGCTTGTGGTCCTGGCAGCTGAGGCCTTGCCTGTCCTAGAGAAGCAGCTGATGGATCCCCAGGGGCCTGGGGACATCAGGGTAAGCCCCTGACCTAGAGAGGCTCTGGGGTCCTGGGGAGTCTGCCTTTGAACATTAAGTCGGGAGCTGCAGGGGCCCTCACAGGATGCTCCATCCCCTTGTTTGGCAAGGCCGCGTCCAGAGAAGGCATCGGAGCCACCCGCCATGCCTGACAGTGCTGGAGCCTGCAGGAGAAGCAGGGCCCTGGCTCTCTCCAGGCCGCACGCTTCTAGCCTCTCTCCTCCTGAGAGGGTGGAGCTGACCCCAGCTGGGGCTTGGTGTTCCCACCTTCACATGAACATTTGGCCCCTGATGGGGGGAGGAGGTCAGACAAAGGGGAAGGAGGAAACTGAGGTGGGCATGTAGGAGGCTTTGCGGTCCAGTGTCCAGCTCTCAGTGGGCACTGCTGACCCCACCCTACCCTTCCTCAGATGGTGTTCCGGCCGCCCTTGGATTTGTATGACGTGCTGATCCGCCTGTCCCCCCGCCACATCCCCCGGCACCGCCAAGCCGTGGACTCGCCAGCTGCCTCCTTCTGCCGTGGCCTGCTCAGTGAGCCAGGGCCGTCTTCGCTGATGCCCGTACTGGGCTACGATCCTCCTCAGCTCTACCTGGCACAGCTCAGGGTAGGCCCTGAAAGGCTGGCTAAACCTTGGCAGGGGGAGGGGTGGGGGGGGAAGGAACAGGGACGGGGACGGACTTGCAGGTGAACCTGGGGCCATGGACGTGACTCAGGCGTCCGACACCTGTAGTCATATCTGTGTCCCCCCCTTTCCTAGGAGGCCTTTGGGGACCTGGCCCTTTTCTTCTACGACCAGCATGGCGGAGAGGTGATCGGTGTTCTCTGGAAGCCCAGCAGCTTCCAGCCCCAGCCGTTCAAGGTGTGCTGGCTGGTGATAACCGTGTGTTCCTGCGTGTGTGCTTGTGGTTCCACGTGGGCACGCCTGTCCGTCCATGGCGTGCTCCTGAGGGACCGTGACCGTGGGTCAGGTGTGGAGCACATGTCTTGCGTGTCTGTCTCCACTGCTGCTGCCCCCTCCACTGCCCACGTGTTGCCTTGGTGTGCCTTTGGGACACCTCAGTCCACATTTCTCTGCTTCCCCTAGGCCTCCAGCGTGAAGGGGCGCATGGTGACGTCTCAAGGTGGGGAGCTGGTGATGGTGCCCAACGTGGAAGCGATCCTGGAGGACTGGGCCATCCTGGGCGAAGGCCTGGTGCAGGCCGTGGAGGCCCGAAGTGAGAGGTGGACCGTGTGATCTCAGGTCCTAAGAGCAAGCTGTAGGCTGACAGCAGAGCCTCTGGAGTAAGAGGTCAACGGCATGACCTCCACCCTTGCCACGTATGGATCCTTTGTGGAGTATCTGCCGGCCTGAACGCACTGAGATGTTCCCCCAAAGAAGCCCTGCCCCAATTTTCCGTCTGACGCCTCGGCACTGGGGTGGGGGCCTGGGATCCTAGAGAGTTCCCTGGGCCTGTCTGAACTCCCAGAAGAGGAGGGTGAGCCAGCTCAGAGCGGGAGTTAAATGAACCCAGAAGATCCATCTACCTGTCAGCCCTGGCCTGGGCTTCTTTTTGTCTTTGATGTTTCCAGAAGCTTGGAGAGGAGGACACATGCCCAGGGCTGAGGCTCTGTCTCCTTCACGTTGCCAGGATACATGCCCAGACCTTAGTATGCCCTTCCGTGCAGGGTCTGGCCTTTAAATAGGGCCCGGAGGAGGTGAGGTACTTGCTGAGGGCCCCAGAATTCCCGCATTGAGCAGGGCGCTGCTGCTTCCCCAGGTGGGACGTGGAACAGCACAGAGGGCAGAAGGGGCTGGCTGGGTGAGGGGCGAGGGGGACAACTGGTCCTCTAGTCCGGGAGAGCTGCATAGAGCACCACTTGCTGCTCTGGCTGCTCAGTATCTCAGTCCCTCTGGCTCCGTACCTCTGCCCGTTCAAGTCACAAACCGCCCCCACCGCGTCCGTGCAGTGGACGTGCAGAGGGGAGCAAGACCCCGGTCCCTCTCTGTGCCTCCTCTCAGCCTGGCCCACACCCCACTTCCGGCAGCCTGTCCCTTCTCCGTGTCCCCTAATCCTGGATGTTTTTCCAGACTCAGCTCAAATAGTGTCTCCTCCAACCCTTCCCTTCCTTCAACCTGAGGTGCTCTTTCTCTCCTCTGAAACATCGGAGTGTATTGTCTGTTCAGCTTACTTTGTGGTCGCATACAGTGGCGTACATCCTTCTGTTGTCTTAAACTTGGACTTAAAATTAAATTACTTACTTTTGGGGCGTCTGGCTTTGGCTCAGGTCAGGATCGCAGGGTCCTGGGATTGAGTACCGCGTTGGGCTCTCTGCTGCGGGAATCCTGCTTCTCCCTCTCCCGCTCCCCGTGCTTGGACTCCCTCTCTCACTGTGTCTCTGTCAAATAAAATGTTTAAAAAAAATAACTTTCCCCGTGTTCTTGGCTTTTTCTGCCTTCTGCCTTCTTCACATGGTGTTAACCTTATCTCCTACATGTAAGCTCTTTGGGGGCAGGTACCATGTTTGAACGTAGATTTCTTGGTGCCTTCATGGCACTGAGGACAGAGCTATGCTCAAGGAGGATACAGTTGTGTATCCGAAGCACCAGAAGATTTCAAGGAAAGGGAATCGTGATTTGTACTCTGTCTAGAATGGGTGGGGTGGTGATGGTGAGTGGACGTTCATGGAGGGCTTGGTAAATGCTGGGCGCTAGTAGGTATTTTACGTAGCTTCTGCGTGGGAATGTGCTCACAGTAATAGCCCCATGAAGTATGCACTTGGCCTTCTCATCTTCTGAATGAGGGAGCAGGGTCAGCAGCAGGCAGGCCCTTGGCTGCCTGGCCATCAGGCTTCATCCTCAAGATGATAAGCCCCATATGGGAACCCTGATCTCCTTTTGTCCCAATTCTGTGAGTCTGGGTGAACCTATGCCAGTCCCTGTCACTGTCATGGGATTAGAAACGGGCATAGAGAATACACCGATGGACTGTGAGCTGGGGTCTGCATCTCCCCATGCCCCGGATGCACAAGCTCCAAACAAGCACGCAAAGCTTCATTGTCAGGGAAAGAGACACCCCTTCAGCCTTCACGGACCTTGGGTCTGTGGTTGCTCCTCACTTAACTTTTCCCCACAGCCCGTCCCTGAGGCTCTGAGGAGGGACGGTGCTGGCCTATTTCAGGCTGTCCTGCTTCACGCACAGGTCAGCTTCAGTGCTTGGCTTCTGGCCTCACAAAGCCAGTTCTAGAAGAGCCCAATGCGGGAAGGAACAATCTATCCCTAGTTCTACTTAGTTTTCCTGCAACAGATGGCTCCCAGAGAGGACAGACAGCAGTCCCCGCTCGGGAGATGAGCCCTGGCCCGTTAGGTCACTCACCCACCCCGGCCTCAGCCTTCCCACCTTGAAAATGGGCATGGTAATGGCTTTTTCAGGTGCACCATGTGGCAAGGGAGGAGGCCAGAGGACTCAAACCCAAGAAGCCGCGCCATCCTTTCACTTCCTGCTTAGCTTAGAGGGTGGGGTTCGGAGAGTGCTGGAAGCCCAGCTCCCGATCCCAGTCCCCTACATTGCTGCCCTGATCTATTTTCCTCTGGTCTCTGGGAAGTAGGTGAGGAGGCCGGTGTGGTCTAAGATGATCTGGGGGTGGGGGGTGGCCTGAGGAGCTGGACCTCCATTGGAAGGGAAGGAGAGAAGACTAGAAGGAACCGTGTGAGCGAGGGTGTGGGTTACACCTCCCCGAGGGTGCGTCTGCCTCTGGGGGCTTCTGCATTTAACATCGCAGGTGGACATGGACGGGGTGGGAGTCTGTCTGCTGTACGGGTTTGTCTGTCCCGTGTTGGCGGGCGTGGACATGTCTGTATGCCCCAGTCTGTGTGCACGTTTTTGCCTCTAGTTGTGAGTTGCTGTCAAAGGGGGAAATCTCTCTTTTTGAAGAGCAAGTCAGGAAAAAAAGCTCTCGGATAAAAGGCAAAAACTCGATTTTTTTTCCTGTGGATTTAAAGGCTTTAAATCCACGTTTCGTTGTCCAAGCCTTTTCCTTGGGGCTTTGTTATCCCCAGTTCTGTCAGACCTTCTAAGCCTCTCTGTAGTTACATTTGGTGAATTCTCAAAGGGTCCGCTCTTCTGCCTGTGGTACCAGGCAGAATCTAAAGCAAGAATCCTTTTGGGGCTTTTGGGTGCTGCAGTCGGTTGGGCATCCGACTTGGGTTCAGCTCAGGTCCTGATCTCAGGGTCATGGGATCGAGCCTTGGGGCAGGCTCCACACCCAGTGCAGTCTGCTCGAGACTCTCCCTCTCCCTCTGCCCCTCCTACTCGTGCTCTCTCTAAAATAAACAAATCTTTAAAAAACAAATGTAAAAAGTAGTAAAGCAGAATCCTTCTAGCTGAAGTCCTATTTTCCTCTGCCTAATACCTTACTTTGGAGAAGATCAAGACCCCAAAGCCTGGGGGTCCTTGCTGTAGCTTACATTCAGTGAAGTCCTGAGAGCTGCTGAGATTTGGACTAGTCGGAGTGCCCCCACCCCAGTAAATAAACATGTAACCCCCTCAACATCCGGTACTTGCTTTGTGAGTCACAGATTAATCCAGGTGAGAGATAAAGGGGAGGGGAAGCCTGGGGCACGTGAGTCACCCCTACCCTACTCAGGAATAGGTCAGCCTGCTTGCCCATCCCTCTGCTGCAGAGAGAGGAGGGGGTGTGGGGGGAACAAGACTCTTAGACTGCCTGCGGCACTAATGGGGACCAGGGTGTTCCAAACCCAGAGGGAGACTCATTTCCCTTTCCCACTTCAGTTTCTGAGAGCAAGATGGGGGAGATAATTTTTCCAATTTGCACAAGGCCCAGAGAGGTGTAGGAACTTGTCCAGGGTCACACAGGGGGCTGGGGGCGGAGACCCAGAGAACCTAGGCATCCTGGCTCCAGGCCTTGCTGCTGAGTCTGGGCTTTCCTGCAGCCAAGGGTGGATTGAGGAGGAGAAAAGGAATGGAGAGCTGAGTTCCAGATCTGCACAATGGGGCAGAGAAGAGTGCAAAGCTTGGCCCGGTCCTCTGTTGTGGGCCACCTGCCGGCCTTGCTGCTCTCCATCCACCCCGGGCAGCTGAACGAAGCTGTTATCAGCAAGACCTAGAGGAGCAGAGACAAGGATAGGGGAGGGGTGGGGGTGTGCACACTCTGGTCCACCTGAGCTGAAGCCTGAGGCTCCTCTGTCGCCCTGGCCGACAATATGGTATTATAATCAACGAACTTGCTAAGAGACTAGAACTTAATTATTCCAACCACTTAAAAAAGGACAATTATGAGATGGAGGTCTAATTATTGCTACAATGGCAATCATATCATATGGCATGAAGAGATATGGCAACTTGGCCTTTGTCTAATCTGCCCCCACAAAGTCCCCACCCCCATCTCCCAACCCATGGGGTCTCCCTGGAGTCCGGTTCCCACTGATCCCAGGTCTAGTGATCCTCAGGAAGTCATACCTGAAGTCTGACTGCAGAACCTCCTGCTGTAGCCTGTCCCCTCCCTTAGATCCTTCCCCTGTGACACCTCTTCCCTGGGGCAGGCAGCTGGGAGCTGCCCTGTAATTAGCGCCCAGACTGGGCTGGGATGAGGGGAGAGAATACTGGGTCTCACACATGCCCGTGACATTTCTGGAACACCAGATGGAGCCTCCTTCCACCACCTGTCCCCCATCCCACCCCCTTCAGACCACAGGCCTCTCAGAGAGCAGTTGTCCTGGGCCTCACCTCAGGTTCAAGTTCCTGTCTTCTCAATTCTGCTCGCCTCCAAATTTAGTTTCTTGCCAATCTGCTCTCTTCTCTCTGCCCCCTCAATGCCCAAATCAAACCCTCCTCGCTCCCTGTAGCTATTGCCCTGCATCTGGCCTCTTTCCCTCCTCTGTGGCTTCCTTCCAGGCCTCCCGGCCTCAGCTTCTCCCTTCATCCTCCACTTGGCAGCTGGAGGGATCCTTCTAATGCCTTCCATTAATTGGCAAATGGAGACCATACCACTTCCCTGCTTTAAACCCATAGGTCTCCTCTCAGCTTCTGTTATTTGCAGTGGAGCATTTGTCAATTACCATCCTCTCTAGAAACCTGATATAACATGGTCAAAACACTGTGGTTGAAGCAGGAGGTGGGACCAGCGTTCTGCCTCCTTGGCATCCCTCTCCCCATTTCCAGATGCAGCAGTCGCTGTGAGAGCTTCCTCAGAGCCCCGGGGATTAAAGAAACACAACCTGAATATCTCTGGATCCTCGATAAGGTCCAGGCCCTTAGTACAGAACGCAAAGCCCTTCCCCAGTGTCTCTCCCTGGCTTCACTACAGGGGCTCTCTTCATGGCCTGGCCCAGTAGGCTCTCACCTAGAAGACCCTCCTTAAAATCCCCAGACAGATGTTTCCTCTTCCAGGAGGCCCTCCGGTTGCCTCAGCCCCCCAAGGGCTCCACTCTCTCTTCCCTGCCGCAAGGGGCCAGGCAAATGCCAGGCCCTAATTCAGGCCCCCCAGGAGGCCCATGAGCTTTTCTTTCTCCTCAACCTTTGGTCCTAACCCCTCATCCTCTGAGGCAACCATCCTGGTTCCAGAAGTTTCCTGCTAGTGAAGAAGGAGATAGGGAAACAGAAAACCCAGGGGCTCCAAGGATCCGATCCCTGAGGTGTGATCCTGAGCCTTCCAGACACCCTTGGCCTGTTCGCAGGGATAGCCTGGTCTGTGTCGGCTCCATGTCACTAACTCCCCTCCCCCCAGACTGGCATGGGGCAGGCCCAAACGGCCAGCAATCAGTCTCCAGACTCCTCAACAGATCCCCAATCCTCTATCTCTGGTTTTTGTAAATGCTGGACCCAGACCCATAGCCAGGCCCAGGCAGGACACACACAGATATGCACACAGAGCCCCTGGGACGCATGAATGCACATGCAGGCCCTCATGGATACACACACGCATGCATGGATCCCATGGTTGTCCACGTGTCCACGCAGACCTCCATGGATACATACACACAGCCAAGAACACACAGGGATGCATATGCATATTCACATAGGAGGACTTGTGGCTCTGATTAAGGAAGCAGCTTCTAGAATAAGCCTTTCTTTCTATGTTGACTATGTAATACAGTTTGTTTTTTTAAAGACTTTATTTATTTGACAGAGAGAGATCACAAGCAGGCTCCCCACTGAGCAGAGAGCCCGATGCGGGGCTTGATCCCAGGACCCCGAGATCATGACCCGAGCCAAAGGCAGAGGCTTAACCCACTGAGCCACCCAGGCGCCCCTGTAATACAGTTTTTAAAGCCTGAAGCACCCACAGTCTTGTTTGGTTCTTCCAGAGGCCCTGGGCTGGGGGAGGGGAGGACTCCATCTGAAACTTTCAGGTGACTGATGAAGAAACTGACACTCTGAGGGCTGAGAGAAGAGAGTTCTCTAGGTCACCTGACCGGTCAGTGGCCAATCCAGTCTTGGAGCTGAGATTCCAGGTCTGTGAGAGGCCTCTGCCCCATCAGCCTGGACTTTGTGACTCTGGACCCTTCCTCAGCAAGGAGTCTAGGCCTCTGCCCCATCCCTCTGCCTCCTTTAGGCTGTCCCCAAAGGGTGCCAAGGGCACCTGAGGGATACCACAAGGTGACCCCACAATCCTTATGGACCCAATTAGATATAGGTCTAAAGGTAGATTTTTCTCAGGTTCCAGCTGGATGTCTGGCTGGAGGTGCCAAGGTGGTAGTTTGTGTTTATGGGCTCTCTGCCATCTTGTCTGGAGACAGGGGGTGACTGCTGGCACAGTGGGAGGAGATGCTTGCCTGCCCCCCAGTCTAGGGACGCTCATAATAGGATGATTCATCTCTGCTCTCCACTCCCAATTCCAGTCCGGAGCCAGCCCCCAACTCTTGGGGGCTAGGAGCAGGAATAATGTCCAGCAGTGGCCCAAGAGTGGGACCCATTCTAGAAAGGGGGCTCAAGTGTGGAGAGACTGAGTGGCCTCCTGTGTCCTGGCTCCCCACTCCCCACATGCCCGGGACCTGAAGCTTCCTGACCTCTCTGCCCTTTCTCTACCTGTCCTCCTCATCCCCATGGGGTTTGAGAATCGCAGCTCAACACTTAGTGGCTGAGACCTTAGCAGGTGACTTCTTTCCAAACCTCAGTTTTGTCATCTATGAAGTGGGGAGGGATACACTCACTTTGGGGGGTTGCTTTGCAGATGGGAGGAAGTGCTTTCTAAACTTGAAAATGTCCTTATGTCTGCTTTGGTCTGCCACTCCCCCCATCCCACTCCAACGCTCTGGAGGAGATTAGGGGGGTTGAAGAGGCTGGGGGGACTGTAGCATGATTTGTTTTCCAATGTCTACACTCTTCTCTACCCCACTTGCTGACAGCTAGAACCATGTGTCTTCTGACGGTTCAGGCTGCTCCCCCTGAAGCACAAAGAGTTTGGGGGGCCTTACGGGGCCCCAGCCAGCCCCTCTGGTCCAGCAGGCTGGGACCTGCATCTTTCGCCTTTCCCTTGCCTGGGAACCCACTCCCCCAGCTCTGACCTCAAGGAATCACAGCCTCCCACAGGGTGGATGGGGTGTCAAGGCCCCTTCCTGGGCTCAGGCCTCCCGCCCAGGTGAGACATAGACCTTGCTCAAGATGCCCTGGGAGGAGGCAGTGCCTCATCTGCATCCTCCCAGAGCTCCTCCAGGTGGGCTGGCTTCTAGCCTGCACTTGGCACTGGTTTTCCTTCCCAAAGCACAGGAGGGAGCCCAGAGGGCTACAGGTAAGCTGTGTGACTCAGAGCCCAGCCCTTCCAAGCTTCAATCACTTTTCCGTGAAGCCTGGCTTCTTGCTATCTTTTGCCCCAGGGGGCGCCATTGACATTGAACTAGGATGAGAAGAGTCCTACAGTGAGGTCCTGCTTCAGCCCCCAAACTCAGGCCAGCCTGGCACTTCTGGACAAAATCCCCAGGTCCTGACCCCTCTTAATCCCCCATGAGGGCCGGCAGGAATAAGGGACCCTTGGAAGGCATTGTATCCTTCTCCCTCTTCCAGGCCCACTAAGAAGCGCCAAGTCCCTACCCAAACCCACCCGATGTGCACGTGTAATCCTTGTATGAACGTGTGTGTCCACTCGAGTTATAGACAGGGATGAGTCTGGTGGGAGCACTTGGTGAAGCGCACGGGAACACGTATAAGCTGAGTGCAAACACGTGTGTTTAGGGTCCTTGCGTGTGCCCGCTGGTGACAAAGCTGCCCTTGCCTCTCTCCTGTATTCTGGCATCCATCAGGCCAGGATGGGCCACAGTGAGGATGAGGTGCTATGGGCTGGGGTTCCTTACTTTCTTCTAGTGTTGAGGGGCCCCTTGCCAGTCCCTGTCCTGTGCTGCCTTTGCAGCTCCATCTGAGGTATCGAGGGGCTGAGAAGCACATCACATCATGGGGAGAAGAAAGGGCAGCACGGTGGAGGGTGTGTCCCCATTTCCAAGTCTGGGCTCTGGCATCAGGAGTCTAGGGATGTGTCTTGAGTCACAGACTGGCAGTGGGCTGTGGGTAGACACTTAGTGATGGCCCCCTGATTCACCACAGGGCCTCCCAGCCCGTGGGGGCCTGGGGAGTGCGGGCACTTTTCCCTGGGCAAAGAGCCATGGGGAGACCTCTTGTGTGGGATACATATATGTTTGAGCCCATGGCCAGGCTCTCATGTGAATGGGATCCCATAAGCGTGTGAACAGAGCTCAGTGTTTATAGGTGAGTGTGGCTGGCAGTCTCACGGGGTGTGTGTGTGTGTGCATGTGCGAGTGTGTAATACCCAAAGTGTGTTGCTAAATCTCTGGGCATGAGTCGTCTCTGGAGCCCTCATTTGTGACAGCCACTCTGCAAGGGGTAAGTCCCCAGGGAACTTAGACCACCTGGATTAAGGACCTCTGGAAAATGTGGTCTCCTCTGTCAACGCTGCCATCTCGGCCGGGGTAAGGTCAGATTTGTTCCCAGTCCCTTGGAAGAACAGCCCAGGCAACCACACCTCAGTTTCCCAATTATTAAATGCACTGTGGGGAGCAACATTGATTGCCTCACGCCCCACCTCAGATGCGGCCGACAACCCTCATAATTTAGCCAGCTTAATCTCTTAAAGGGTCAAACCTTCCCCTGGCTGGGGATCAGCGAAGGGGGGGGAAGGGAGGGTTAAACAGAGTTGGGACTCACCCTGCTGGCAAGCATGTGGCCCGTGGCGTGTCAGGACAACTGCCGCTCAGCCTCGGGAGCCATGTGCAAAACACAGGCAGGTCCACGTGTGGCAAACTGAGTTAAGCCAGCCAGGTTCCACGGGGCATATGCACAGCATGAGAAATGTCCAAGTGCGATCTGGTACACAGGTCAGATGTCATGTGTGGACACAGCTGCGGACAGAGCTGGTCAGGACATGCAACATGGGACGGGCAGTCAGCACAAGGAACGAGGGACGGCCCATGACCGCGCATCATGTGTTCTGTGAGCCCGCTCAGGTCCTGGCTACGAGAGGGTCTCTCCTCCCTTCGGGGCCCACGGCCTCCTCCCTCCAGCCCCGCTGACCTAGGGAGGACCTGCTGGGGCCAGCCATCCTTCAGAGCTGGGTGGGGCCAACCCTCTCCTTTCCCACCTGTCTGTCCCACGGGCTCACTGTGAGTGGGCCGAGGCCTCTAGTGCAGGCTCCCCAGCCATGGCCCCGCACCCGCCCGCACCCCACCATTGCCTCTGAGACCCGCGCAATCCCCCCGGCCCCCAACACGCCGCCTCCCCTAAGTGCCCTCCCGGAGCGAACCTCACCCCCCAAGCTCCTCACACCCCCGCCCTCCTCAGCGTCCCCCAGCCCAGCGTCCCCACCGGCCTACCCAGGCGAGCCTTGGGGGGCGGCCGCCCACACCGCGGGCGGGCTCGCGGCTCAGCGGGCGGGGCTGCGGGGCGGGCGGGGCGCGTGCCTCCCGCTCCTATAAAGGGCGCCACCCGGCGCTCGGGGCCGCTGCTGCCGCCTCGCCGCGCTCGCCGCCCCAGCCCGCCCGCTGCCGCCGTAGCCGTAGCAGTAGCCGCCGCCGCCGCCCCCGCCATGGGTCGACAGAAGGAGCTGGTGTCCCGCTGCGGGGAGATGCTCCACATCCGCTACCGGCTGCTGCGCCAGGCCCTGGCTGAGTGCCTGGGGACCCTCATCCTCGTGGTGAGTGGAGGGACCCGGAGAAGCCCTTCTCTCTCCAGCCCCCACGCTCCCCGAGACGCCTCTGTTCACAGAGGGGCTCTTTTTCAAGGCAGGCCCCACCCCTCTCCCAGCTCTGCTCCTCACCTCGACCCATTCCAGAGTGGTCTTCCCCCCCTTGCCCTAACCCCATCATGACAGCTCTGACTCCTGCCAGAATGCCAGCTGTTCCTCCCACTGACCGCTCTGATCGGTGGCCCTCTCACCAGGAGGCTGGGGGGAGTGGTCCCCCCTTCAGTCTGAGACCTCCAGGGTCTTCTGGCTCTCACCTCCCCAGGTTCCCCGAGTCCCAGCTCTGGGGGGAACTGGAGGCATTGGCAAATGGGCCCTTATTAGATTATTTGGGTCCTGGATATCTGGCCTCTAATGAATAATTAAGCTCTAGAAAGTCCAAAAGTTCCCGTGATGTGAGGACAGTTTGCCACGGGTGGGGGCAGAGGGCGGAGGCCACACAGGTGCAAATAGCAGAGCTGGAAGAAAGGAGGATCCTGAAGATAAGGGAGGCTGTGGAAGGCAGCTGGGCCCAGGACGTGGGGGCACTAAAGTCACTCTTTTTGTGCTGAGTGGCTCCCAGACCCTGTCAGTCACCTAGACAGATGCTATCATTCTCTGTGCCCAAGCGCTCTCCCCACCCTCTAACTCAACCTCTGAGTTAGTTTGTGGGTTCTCTGAGCAGGCCACTTCCACTGCCTGGGTTACTTCCCAGTCCCTTTCCTCCCTGGTCACGCCAGTTTTGTCTCTAGGTTGTTCCTGGGTGACTTTGTTTGCATTTCTTTTTTTTTTTTTTTTTTTTAAAGATTTTATTTATTTACTTGACAGAGAGAGAGAGAGAGCGCACAAGTAGGCAGAGAGGCAGGCAGAGAGAGGAGGAAGCAGGCTCCCCACCGAGCAGAGAGCCCGATGCGGGGCTCGATCCCAGGACCCTGAGATCACGGCCCAAGCCGAAGGCAGAGGCTCTAACCCACTGAGCCACCCAGGCGCCCCTTTGTTTGCATTTCTTGGTTCTGACAGACACACCACTTACAGTCTCTATTTCCTGTCCCACCTACTCTCTGATTTTCAGCCCCTCATGTGGTTACACCTGTTTTCTTCTGGGTTGCTTCTGGGTTCGGTTGCTTCACTATGGTGAATGGGTTATTCCTTTCCTGCCCCAGCCCCAACTGTAGGTAATGCAGACCAGCCAGCCCCCTGTGGACTAGGAAGCTTAACTACAGAGGCCAGTAGGTAGGACTGGGGTGGCCCAAATGGGTAGTGGTGGTGGAGCAGGCTCCGTGGTGACAAGGGGTCTTAGACTCACCTTTGGCTTTCAGGAACAGCAAGGGAGAAGCCAGGTGGGGCACTTGATCCACAGCCCCACACAGGGCTAGTGGCCCTACTGTCATCCCCCTTCCTTCTCTCCTGGTGCCTAGAAGGGAAGAGGGGCAGGTGCTTTTCACTCTTCTGTCCCAGAGTCTTGTGTCCCTCACTCCCTATCTGACTGGTCCATGCCTGTGTCCGAGAGCAGCCAGGACAGGGGAAGTTGTCTTTCACATTCATAGAAGGGCCTCCCTAACCCCTCTTACATCTCAGTTAGCCTCTCCCACAAAGGAGCAGTCGGGCCTCTCTCTGAGCCCCAGGATCATTTGGCTTATCCTCAACCACAAAAGGAGAGTGTTACTTCTGTGAAGGCTTTCGGGCTCAGGTGAGTGTAAGGCACCTGATGTTGATGAAAAGCAGAATCTCCAAGGCTGCCTAGAGAGGAGGAGCCAGGCCTGGGAGACCCCAGTGGGTGAGGGCTTGCCTGCCTACCTCTGTGGGCTAGGGACCCAGAGCCTGTGGTGGCCGGATCAGGGCTGGCCTTGGGTGAGGGGAGCCCCTTTCTCTGGGGTACCTAGCAAGGCAGGGAGTGGGGGAGGAGGGGGAGGAAGAGGAAGATTAGCCCCAAGGTGGTAGAACTGGCTCTGACAGCTTCTCCCTCCAAGGTCTCCTGGGATGAAGCCAGGTGTGCGCCTCAGGCAGGAAAAGGGCTGAGGACGCCAGGGCCTGCCAAGCCAGGCAGGTGCCCCGGACCCCCATGTGCCCCCCTGCACTCCCCACATACACATAGTCTCTGATCTTTGCTCTCACCTGCCGACACACCTTTGCCCTGCATCACTGCCGCTGGCTTCCCCACTATCTCTTGGTCGTTCCGAGGGATGATAATCAAAATGCTTAACTCAGTACAACAGGACGCTGACCCATCCGCATGGACGAGGGCCCTTAGCACAAGTCTTGGGAGCTGCCCCTTGGCTGGGCATAACAGTTGGTTATGGGGAGGTGGAAGAGGAAACCCAAGGCAGGGGCTGGAGCGAGCAGCTTTAGGGAACAGTCTGGAGGCTCAGCATAAAGCTCTTTGTGGCTGGTACAGAAGCATTTTTACATTTAAATAAGGGAGACAGGCTGTTCTATACTTGTGGGACATCAGGGACCTTCGTCCTCTTGAATCCCCCCATCCCTCGCAGAAACCTCAGAACCAATCTCCCCACTTCCACTGCCCTGCTGCCTCTGGTGAGAGGGGCTACTGAGATCATTGTCTTTAGGACCTCCACATCCGAGAAGGGAACCTGGACCCCTGAGGGCCGGGAGGTCAGGGTGGGTGGCGAGAGGAGGATCTGGGACAGGAACAAGGCCAGGAGCGGGGGCTCTGACATTCCAGATTCAGGAGAAGTGGACTCAGCCTAACTTCCGGCCTTTTCCCTATTTCTCTGTGCCCTGCGACCAGCACTCCCCCCCCCCCCCCCCCCCCCCCCCCCC
>CM053615.1:45690368-45792981 GCA_028646535.1 Procyon lotor | reverse complement strand
GTGTCCTTCCTAGACTCTGGCCCACACAGGGAAGGGTGTGTCCAGGGGTCCATGGGAGGCAGGAAGAGACCTGAGTCTCTGGGAGCTGTCAAGGGGAGGGTGGAAGATACAAGCAAGAGGGAAGTGACCTCAGAGGGATAGAGAGGCTGGGCATGGGAACCAGAGCTGAAGGGGAAGGCGGATATAGATTCCGGTGGGAACTGCAGGAGGTTAACCGAGGGCCTAGCTTCCGGCCTCTAATCTCTCTGCGAAGGGGGTCAGTAGGGGTTATCTTCGGAGGCGATCCAATAGTTACAGGTGGGCAAGGGCAAGAAGTTCAGGAATGACACCTGAGGGCGATGGAAATGTTGCTGAAGGCAAGGGGAGTAGGACCCCACTGGGCTTTTGGGGTCACTGTGTGTGTAGGGGCTGGGGTTCTGGCAGAGTCCGGGCCGGAAGTTTGGAGATCCCTTGAAGAAACTTCCTGCAGGTGGGGTTGAAGTGTAAGATACTCTGAAGGGTTCAATCCACACCAACCATGCCCCCCTTGGAGCCCTACCCCTACCCTGAACATCGGGTGGGCTTGGGTCTAGGGGCCTGGATGTGTCCTTAAGAGCCCCTGACATTGCCACTTCCCTCCCAGCTCCTTGGACAGCCCCATCCAGCTTTCGACGGTCACATCATAAAGGGAAGGCAGGGAGGAGAATTTCTGGAGGAAGAGGGCATGGCAGAAGGTCTCCAAGGGCAATGCATGGTGGCCTGGGGCGTAGGGGCCAGGAGCCCAATCTGAGCCCGAGCCCTCCTGTGAGGTTGGGACTTCTGTGCAGGTGATCCCCTCAGAGGCCCTCTCTTGCAGGTGTTTGGCCTCGGCTCTGTGGCCCATATGGTTCTAGGAGGTAAATTGGGGAGCTACCTCAGTGTCAACCTGGCTTTTGGCTTCGGAGTCACCATGGGAGTGCACATGGCAGGAAACATCTCTGGTGAGTGATCCCGGGGCCCCATCTGATCAGCAAGGCTAGGTGTCCCCTGCAGGCTCTTCCTGCCTACCTCCAGCCGGCCCCTTCTCCAAGTCTACCCGAACCCAATCCTCACTGGCTTGGGGGGAGGGAGAACACTCTGAACCCCTTTCTTCTGACCCTCTCTGCCCAGAATCTTCATAAGCCCCCCTTGGGTCTCCCATTTTTACTAGCTGGGTCAACTTCTGCAAGTTATTTAACTTCTCTGTCTCTCACTTTCCTTCATGGTGAAATGGGGATGGTGGTCCTTTCCTTTGGGGTCCTTGTGAGGATTGATTGAGTCCACTCCATAAATACTAGCTGTTATTATTATTGTTACTGTTGCTCTCATCTTATTACTTTTAAAGATTTTATTATCAGAGAGAGAGACAGAGAGAGAGAGAGAGAGCATGAGCAGGGGGGAAGGGCGGAGGGTGAGGGAGAAGCAGGCTCCCTGCTGAGCAAGGAGCCCTATGTGGGCTTCGCCCCAGGACCCCGGGATCATGACCTGAGCCGAAGGCAAATGCTTCACCGACTGACTGAGCCACCCAGGTGCCCTGCTCTCATATAGTGTGTTATTATTGTTTGTCTCTACTCTCACACCTCTGACACTTCTGCCCCTCCCCGCAGGGGCCCACATGAATGCGGCCTTGACCTTCACCAACTGTGCCCTCGGCCGCATGTCCTGGAAGAAGTTTCCTGTGTACATCCTGGGTCAGTTTCTGGGTTCCTTCCTGGCCGCTGCCACCATCTACTGCCTCTTCTACTGTAAGTGTCCTGCCCTGGGTTGTCCATCTCTGGCCTCAGCCTCGTCCTCTGAAACATGGGCAGATCCGACCCCAGTGTCCTGGTCTGTGAAAAATCTGGGAGAGAAAGCTTTGGAGGTGCTCCCCGCCCCTACAGCCTTAATCCCGGGACTCTGGCGGGGTTTAGCTGGTGGCAGGTTCACACTCGGTCTGTGTCTCCACAGCGGCCATTATCGAGTTTTCTGGCGGACATCTGACAGTGACTGGCCCCATAGCCACTGCTGGCATTTTTGCCACCTACCTTCCTGACCACTTAACGCTGTGGAGGGGCTTCCTGGATGAGGTCAGTGGCCCAGTGCGGGTTCCTCTCCTTGAGCCCTCCCCATCTAGCAGGCAGCCCTCACAGGAGGAAGGACAAGAACTCCGAATGGGCTCTCTGCCAGTGGGTTGGGGCTGGGCACTGCTGAAGCTCTGTGGTTTGGCTAGAGGGCCCCAGGGGGCTGCCATGGTGTCTGCTCCCCAGGTGGTAGTGACAGGGATGCTCCAGCTATGTCTCTTCGCCATCACGGACAAGGAGAACAACCCAGCACTGCAAGGGACACAGGCCCTGGTGATTGGCATCCTCGTTATTGTCATTGGAATGTCCCTGGGCATGAATTCAGGATATTCCATGAACCCATCCCGGGACCTGCCTCCCCGCTTCTTCACTTACATTGCTGGCTGGGGTATACAGGTTTTCAGGTACCGCCCTGCCCAGCCCATTCCTACGAGTTTTCTTGTGGGTGCCCTGCATGCAGGGGGGTGGGGGACAGCACGGGAGAGTCCTGCCCAGCTCCCAGGTGGCCTGGGGAGACAAGTGTGGGCACCCCTTTCCCCCAGATGAGCACCAATGCAGATCCTGCTCTTGGACTGAATGTCAGTCCTGCCCCAGGCCAGCCTGGTCCCAGAATCGGGCTGAAGCTGAGCAGGGCAGGCTCAGAGGCAACTGTAAGGCTAGAATGAGGGTCACTCCTCTACTCTCAGGCCCTACTCTCTGTCTCAGCCTGAGCGGATGCGGGTGATGCTGGGCATCAGCGCCCTCAGCAGGCCTCTGCCTCTTGCCTGCAGGGCCCGAGACTGGTGGTGGGTGCCGGTGGTGGCGCCGATCCTAGGTGCCTACTTAGGTGCCGTCATCTACTTGGTCTTCATTGGCTCCACCATCGCACGGAGGCCCCACATATTGGAGGACTCCATGATGTATGAAGATCGCAGAATACCCGTGTTGCCCATGACCATGCCAAAGCCAGCCACGACCTCTTCCCTCACCCCTGTCTCTGTGTCTCCCACCAGCAGACCTTCAGTCCAAGCTGCCCCGCCCTTAAGTGACTCCATCCTCCTAGAGCACTTCTAAAAAAGATTATTTGTGATCCTATCCCCCCACTCCAATAAAGAAAGCCTTGTCCAACACAGCAGCACCCCCACTTCCTGGGTGCCTCTTGTGGTTGGGCTTCCCTACTGGATTCTTCCAGGAACTCCAGGGTTATGCAGTAGCCCGAGGCTGGAGCACAGAGCTGAGAGGTCTCCAACTCCTTCCAGCCTTGGGAACTGGGGTGCCCCCGGGGGGAGTATGGGAAGAGCTGACCTATGGCCTCAGTAGGAACAGGAGATTAAAGAACGCCAGACACAGCATGGTGGACTTTCAGGCATAGGGTAGGAAAGGGATGGTTTTGGGCAAGGGACAACACCTAGCTGGGGGTAAGCTCCGGGGATACTTTGAGCTGCCCTGGGATGGGACTCCAGACTCTCCCTCAGTTCTGGCTACTCCTAGACCAGACAAAGCAAGGTCCAAGCATGTAGATCAGAGTTTCTCAGCCTTTTTTTTTTTTTTTTTTTCATTATTGCTCCCCTCAGAAGCCTTTTATACATTTTCTTTCTTAATCACATGGTATTTTAATACCACAGATGTACCATATATGTTATATGTTTAAGTAGTGTGTGTGTATCTATCTATCTATCTATCTATCTATCTATCTATCTATCTATCTAATCTGTGCTTTATACAAAATAGAGTAAGATTTTTCCATCCTCCCCTTCCAAGAATCAATGTTCTTACCTTTGGAAGCAAACTGTGCCCCCCCACCTCCCGCCCCCTTGAAAAGGCCTAATGTAGACTGAAAGTAGATAAAGGGTTGGATTCCTCTTTCTTCTACTGGTGCCAGAACTCTCCTACTCTAAGGAATTCCGGAGTCAGGACAAAGATGCAGAGAAGGAAGTTCTTCCAAAAGTGGCAGAGACAGGAAATGGCTTCATGGGATTCAGGGGGACAGGCACAGAGGCTGAGTGGGGGTGGGGGGGCCAGCATCCCCACCTACTCTGGGATCAAGTAGGAATTACCCTGCTTTCTGGGACTCAGAGGAAGCATCACCCACGGCTCCTGTCATTGTGCATTCAGCCTTTCAACAATTATTGAGAACCTCCTGTGTGCAGGCCCTGCCTGGGCACTGGAGATGTTGAAGTGGGTGAGGCTGAGCCTCTGCCTTCGAGGAGCACAGTCTGATGAGGATGGGTAATCATGAGGAAGGAGCTAAGTGGCAGAGAGGGGGCAGTAGGGCTCAGAGAGGGTTCCCCGTCCAGCTGCGGGGTGGAGGCCAGGAATGGCTTCCCAGAAGAGGAGGCAGAGCCGAGTGGAGGACAAGGGTTGTCCTTTCTGGGGTTGGTTGCTGCACTTTGCAGTTTGAGGAGATGGAGGTGAGGAGGCTGGGCTTTCTTCAGGAGGCGGGGACATGGTGAGATGAGATTTAGCGAGCCCGCCTGAGCTGCAGGGTGCAAGCTGCTGGGAAAGGGGGAGATTGGAGCTTGTGAGGGAGTATGGTGAGAGGCAATAATCCAGGAGGAGCAACAGATAGGAGAAAAGGGATTCACCAGATACGGAGGAGGTAAAGCCCACAGGACTTGGGATCAAATTGGGAGGCGTGGGTAAGGACAAGGCGGGGGTCGGGCTGACTTCGGTTTTTGGCTTGGGCCTGGGGCACTGGAGATGTGCCCCCTGAGAGTGTGCATGGGAGACAAAATGGTTTGGAGAGGAAAATAAGTTAAATCGTGGGCATGTTGAGTTTGAGTGCCTATGGGACTTGGGGGTAAGAGGTGTGTATCTTGAGCGAGTTATTCAGCCTCTCTGGGCTTCCATTTTCTCATTTGTAAAAGGGATCTCATATTACCTACCTTTTGTGTTGCTGTGAATATGAACGAAATAAAATAAACGAAATGAAATAAAACGTGTATAATGAAATAAAACGTGTATAATGAAATAAATAAATAAATGAAATAAAACGTATATAATGCTGAGAATTGTGCTTGGCGCAGAGTAAGTGGACAATAAACAATTATGCCTTTTCTATCGTCTGGAGATCAGAAGAGAGTTGAAGACAGAGACTGGGGAAGTCATGGTTGTGTGGATATCACGGAGGCCATGGGAGAGTGAAAGGAGGGTCAGTGAACGTGTCCTGGGAGGCGGCTGGGAGGTGTGGAGTGGGCACCTGACGGAGGAGGGGTGCAAGGTGGGTGATCACGGGGCCCTGGAATCAAAGACAAATGTCCATCAGGAGGGGAGCAGATACTTACCTTGCCGTACAAAGACAACGGGACATGATACATCGGTGAAAACTGAGGCACAGCAGCTTCCTGTAAGAACAGGGACAAAGTGTGGAAGGCATAAACAGCAATGTGGTAGACGATATACAGTATGACACCAGGGGTATCATTGAAATACAAGCCAAAAGGAATATATTCTTTGGGCATATATGTATAATAAAACTACTTCATTTATTTTTTAAAAGATTTTATTTTTGCGAGGGGGAGAGAGCACAAGCGAGGGGAGGGGCAGAGGGAGAAGCAGGATCCCCGCTGAGCACGGAGCCTGACATGAGGCTCAATCGTAGGACCCTGGAGTCATGACCTGAGCCAAAGGCAGATGCTTAACAAACTTCGCCATCCAGGCATCCCCCGATAAAACTACTTAAAAAAAAAAGAAGGGATGGGGGTGCCTGGCTGGCTCAGTCAGTGGAGTGTGTGACTCTTGATCTTGGAGTTGTGAGTTTGAGCCCCCATTGGGTTAAATAAAATCTTAAAAAATAAAGTAAAATAAAATCTTAAAAAAAAAAAAGAAGGGACGGTTCCTTCAGGGAGACAGAAATGGGAGATGAAATGGGGGAAGAGCTTGAGATATTACAAACTATTAGTTTTCTAGTTCTGGAGTTGGAGGTCAATTTATGGGTTTGTAAATGATTGTACTTTATAACATAGAACTGTGATATATATTCCTTTGTAGGTATCCTATTTTAAAAGATGAAGAAATAATCACAGCATGAGAACAGGTGATGTGAAGTGATAGGTATGGAAGGTGCTGATGACAGGGGGTCCAGAGATGAAGGGGAGAGGCTTGAGTATGTCTGACATCTCACAGTGAGAGGAGCTGAGCCAGGAACCAGGCCTGGGAGTGACCAGGGAAGGGCCCACAGCTGGAGGTCCCAGCCAGCTGCCTCCCTCTCTCTGTCTCAGTGGCCTGGTAAACACGAGGAGGGTGGCCTTTCTCACTCCTGGCATTCCAGAGCAGAATGACCCCAAGGCCTCAGTCAAGGTGGGAGAGGTGTATGTGGGTCCCAGGGCTCTGGCTCCTCCTCTCTTATCCCTTTTGGTGACCACCCTCACATCCCTGGGAGGTGGCCTTGAGGTAGGGCAGTCAGCGGGTCCATCCAGAACTGGCCTGCTGGCTACCACTCTGCACAGACATGCACTAGGCCCATTGCCCAAAATACCGTGCAGATTCTGATCCCAATGTCAGGCTCAGATGAGCTCTGACTGTGGTCACAGAGCATTTCTGTGCGGATCCCTTTCATTCTCTTGGCTGAAGTTGGTTGAAATTCTACAATATGCCAGACACCATTTTGGTGCAGAGGATATAGGCAGAAAAAAAGAAACCAAAGTTCTTGTTCTCATAGAACGGACATTCTGCGCAAAACACATGGTGTGTTAGGGATACATACTAAAGAGGAAAAGTAGGAAAGAGGGATAGGAAGCATGTGGGGTTGTAAAGACCAAAGATGTCAAAGAAGGTGACTCAGACCTGAAGGGGGAGGTGGAGTGAGCCAAGTGGACACCTGGGAGGGGAGCATGCCGGGCTGAAGGACTAGCCACTGAAAGGCCCTCAGGTGGGAGTGTGAAGGGCCACGGCTGGAATGGGAAGAGGGAGGGAAGAGTGGAAGAAGATAAGGTCAGACAAGCAGGTTAAGGTGAACCGGGGCCAGGCCAAGGCCTGGGGCAGAGGTAAGGAAGTCTCTGGAAGAGAGAGGCAGATCTCACTGCAGGCAGGCAGGAAGGAAAGAAGTAGGGTGAGGTGGGTGGGCGTCACAGTGCCTGTGGGTCCCTGGCTCTTAACTTTGCTGTCTGTCTGTCTGTCTCTCTCTCTCACACACACACACACATACTCTCTCTCTCTCTCTCTCTCTCTCTCTCTCTCTCTCTCTCTCCTGTAACCACGCCCTGGCTTGGATCCAGGAGATACAACTGTTTAGCCCTGGGAGCCAGGTTGGGATATGAGTCATGGAAGTTGTCTCCGCTCCCATTCGACCAGGCTGTGGCCCATCTCAGACTGGCTCCGTGACCGGGACAGAACCCCTCCCCTCTCTGGGTCTCAGTTTCCCTGTCTGTGCATTGAGGCTTGGAATTGTTGGTGTCTGGGGGGAGCCCCCCAGCTCTGACTTCTTCCGGTACTTTGCAGTCTCATGTAATGACCTCACTTACCTTCCCCCCACCCCAACTGAGGCTGTGGTTGAACAGGGGACAGGGTAGGGAAGGAGGAACTCCCAGCCCCACACCAGGCCCCTCCAGGACTTTGCAGATGAAGGTTTGGTCCTCGGCCTGGTGGTCCTCGCTTTGGGAGAGCCCCTCACTCCCTGTCCTTGCCTGTTTTCCCACTCCCACTCAAGCCCTCCAAGGGACAGGCACCCACAGCGGCACTCCAGTCTGGCTAGTCTGTCTGTCTCCCTCAGATGGGGTCCTGCAGCCCAGAAAGAGATGGGAGCAGCCATCTGGGTTCAGGCTGGGGTGCAGGTGCCCTCGATGGGAGGAGGCTGCGGCCCCTAAGAGCTGTGCAGCCTGACCGTGGCTATGCAGTACCTCCGTGCTGACCCTGAAGTGGGAAAAAGCCATGACCCAGCTCTTCTGGGTGCCGCAGGGCCTATGCCGTGGCCCCTGAGAGCACAAAGAGGGCAGCCAGGCTGGATGCAAATGCTGGCTCTACCACTCACTAGCCGGATGACTTTAGGTAAGACAGGATAATAATAGCTCCCACCTCACAAGGTCGCTGGGATGAGAAAACAAGCTCTGTCTGGCATGTGGGCAGTGTGTCTGCTGTTACCACTCCACACCCTCCTGTGGGTCCTCACATCGTCATGCCCATCTTACATCCAAGGAAGCTGAGGCCTGGGGAGATTGGCTTGTAAGGGGTAGACAGTAGGGATTCCAGTGCTTACCAATATGACCTTGGCTAGTTTTTTTTGTTTGGTCTCTAAATTGTGAAATACATCGTATAAACATGCATATATAACATACAGGTACAGTTAAAATAATGAAACACTCAAAACACCAAGACCCCTAATGAACAAATAACCCCAAACACTCAAGTGCCCTCCACTGAGCTTTGGCATGTTATTGGACCTCTCTGGGCCTCACTTTCCTCATCTGTAAAATGGGGATAATGAAGCTCAGAGGAGTGAGGTGTTGCAGGTTTCAGTTTGCCATTGTCATTTTGCTGTGATGAAGCAGGGTGAGGAAGAATGTGCCAGAAGTCATGGCATGGTCTTCCCTTGTGTCTATGCTCAGGAGTCGGGGGGGGGGCGTTGTTGGAGAGTGTGTGCAGGGGCTTCCGGAGGGGATGCTCATGCCCTGGGCCCAGTGGGGGATCTTGATGAGGGCGGCTGGAGCTTCACAGGCTGGGTCAGGGGCAGAGAGAGAAGACACACAGCTCAGAGGCAGGGACACCGAGGCACACACATGAGGTCATAAATCTAGGATTGATACTTTGAGCCCTCCTGGGACCCAACGAAACCCCCATTGGCCAATGAGGAGGATTCCTCAGATGGGTGTCACAAATGGCCCTTGGCACAGCTCAGCCCAAGGCCATCAGGAATGTGTTCCTGTCCTGCCCACTGCCCCAGAACCCCCACCTCTATTCTGGCCTCTGGCCCCAGGTCAAGAACATTAGGGAGAAGATGAACTCCTGAGGGAGACTCAGTGCTGGGGTAGGGGAGACTGGAAGGTAGTGGATATACCAGGAGACAGTTTGGAGGTTGGACGTGCTGAACTGGAGGTGCTTGTGGGGCATCCAGGGATAGGCACAGGCTGGGCAAGAGATAGAGCTTTTAAGCCCAGAGTGGCAGGTAAAGGCTTGCAGGTGGATGAGGTGGCCCAGGGAGAGATGATGGAGTCCTGGGGAGCACCCATGTTTAAGAGATGACTAAAGGGGAGGAGGAAGCCAAGACCCATGATCTCCCCTGGTCCCAGGAACCCAAATACTCTGGGGCCTTAACTGGCTTGTACCACAGGGCCAGTCCCTTCTCTCAGAAGGTCCTGATAGGTCAGGACAAGCAAGAGAAGCCCAGACTCTCCTAGGCAACTAGGAGGAAAACTCCAAATACCCCCACCACACAGGACTTCCCTGTAGCACTGAGTCCTCCAACTTCAACCCCCAGCTCTGGCTCCAGAATTGTCAGACTCCTGCCCTGTTTCTCAGCTCCCCTCCCTCTAGATGATGGAACACCCAGGACCCAGTCCTTCGGCCTCTTCTCTTTCATCCTCCTTCCCAACTTGCCTTACCAGCCTGTAAATACTATTATATGCCAATAGCTCCCCAAGTTAGATCTCCTGTCCAATCCTGTTTCCAGACTTTAGATTCCCATGTACAACCGCCCACTGGACAGATTTTCATCCCTCAAGCCTGCTCCTCCCACACTTTCCTATCTCAATAACTGGTAAATTCAATCTTTCCACTGCTCAGGCCAAAAATCTTTGGAGTCGTCCCTGACTCCATTCTCTCACACCCCACCCACATCCCAGCTGGTAGCAAACCCTATAGGTGTTACCTGCAAAATTATCTAGAAACCAACCTCTTCGCATCAGTCCACCACCATCAGCCAGGTTTGAGCCACTGTCACCTCTCTTGGATTACAGAAGTGGTCTTCTGATCATTTTCCAGCCTTTTTGCTCTGAGTCACCCCTATAGTCTAGTCTCAAGACATCAGCTGGAGTGTTCCTTTCAAAAAATAAGCCAAATTTCACTTCTCTGCCCTAAGCCTTCCAATGGCCTCCAGGCCCCTGCTTCTCTTTCCTATTTATATCCCTGTAGCTGGATGGCTTTGCTGTTCTTTCAAGGTACATGGCATGTTTCCACCATGGAGCATTTGTAATGGCTGTTCCCTCTGCCTGGGATGTTCTTCCTTCAGATATCTGTGTGACTTGTTCCCCCACCCCGTGTTTACAGTTTATGTCAACAAACAGAAAGCAGCATTTAAGAAAAAACAAAATGGAGCGGTGATAATTTTTAAAGATACTGGTTATACACTCTACTAAAAAGTTTTAAGTAAGAGGTTTTTTTGAGGACAAGTGGAAGCACTTACCCCACCCCTCTCCCGACTCCTGGTTGGGGATACATACTGCCCCCTCGTGGCCATTCTAAGAAAGTCCCATTTTCTGGGGGTTGCCGGCATTAGGACACAGTATAAACTTCCACCCACCTGTCCTGACGTGCCAGACATTGCAGTCCCAGCGACTCCAAGGTAAACTGTGTGAGCTGTCCCTGTTCTGTGTATGTAGTGGAGGACACAGGTTTTGGAGTCCGGCCTTACAGGAATTTCAGATCCCCAATTATTCATTGAGTAATCTTGGGCAAGTGACCAAACTTCAAACTTGAGTTTCCCCATTGGTAAAATGGAGGTAGTAACACATACTTCAGAGACACCTGGGTGACACCACTGGTTGAGAATCAAACTTTTGGTTTCAGCTTAGGTCATGATCTCCGGGTCGTGGGACTGAGCTCTGTGTTGGGCTCTGAGCTCAGTGTGGAGTCTGCTTGACATTCTCTCCCTCTCCACCCCCCACTTGCATGCGTTCTTTCTAAAATAAATGAATGGATCTTACATATATATCTAATATATTATATATATTGAAATATATGTATTTCAATATATTATTCAATTTACTGAATGAATATATCATTCATACTGAATGAATATATATCCAGTATATACTCAATATATTGAAATTATATATATAATTAATATATTGATTTAATATATATGGATGTGTGTGTGTGTGTGTGTGTATGAGTGGCTCAGCTGCTTAAGCATCTGCCTTCGGCTCAGGTCATGATCCCAGGGTCCTGGGATTGAGCCCCGCATCGGGCTCCTTGATCAGCACGGAGCCTGCTTCTTCTCCCTCTGCCTGCCAATCCTCCTGCTTGTGCTCTTTCTCTCTGACAAATAAAATCTTAAAAAAAAATACACACACACACACACACACACACTTTAAGGGTCTTTGAGGAATAGAAGAGATGAGCACAGTGCTTGGTACATGTTAAATGCTCAAAAGCTGTTACCTACTATCAGAAGAGATCCTGGGCAAATTTTGGGTGGTGAGCACTTCGGACTCCCTCACCCTTCCGTCTAGCCTGGGGTGACTGAAAGCCCCAGCCCTTGCCAGAGCAACTTTACAACTGTTCTGTTCCTTCCCCCAAGCAAGCTATCTTCTGAGATGGTCCTGGGATGGGGGGAGGCTTGATTGTGCTAAGATGCCCCAGGACACTGGGCTACTCTCCCAGCCTCTCAGATCCTGTCTACCCATTGCCCTTCCAATGGCTTGGGACAACTCACGGGCAAGAATATTACTGACCTGACAGATGGGGAAACCAATGCCCAGACACTGCAAGCAAACTGCCCAGGGTTCTCAGTGAGTTGAGGCAGCCCATCAGGGATCCTAGCAGTTTGGCTGGCTTATATTCGGCCAGGTCTCCCAGAAGGCTATGCATTATGAAGCGTGCCCACATAAACCCCGAGGCTGAGGGTAGCCTGGGCCACTGGGGAGGACTCCGAGGGAACTGTTTGGGGAACACAGTAGCCCTCTCCCTGAGGACTCAGACACCTCCTGACCTAGAGGCAGTTCTAGGCTGTGAGACCCAAGGCCTGGGTTCCAGTCTCAGCCTGGCTCACCGAGTGACCCCATGGAGCCTGGTCCCTTCTGGGCTAGGCCTTTGTAGACTGAGGGGTTGGGGACTCCCTCTGGGGATTTGTAGGCTCTAAAAGGCCATAAGAGGGGCGCCTGGGTGGCTCAGTTGTTAAGCGTCTGCCTTCGGCTCAGGTCATGATCCCAGGGTCCTGGGATCGAGCCCCGCATCGGGCTCCCTGCTCAGCAGGAAGCCTGCTTCTCCAGCTTCCATTCCCTCTGCTTGTGTTCCCTCTCTCGCTGCATTTCTGTCAAATAAATAAAATCTTTAAAAAAATAATAAAAAATAAAATAAAAAGCTATAAGAGATTGCCTGGGATTATCTGTGCTGAAGTCACGTCGGGAGCTAGGAAGGAAATTTCGCTATGGGTATGGCAGGGCACATGAGAGGACTCATAAGGCAGATCTGTGAAGGTGACCAGGCACTCATGCCCCGTTTTTAGAAAGAAGGAACACTGGCAGGTTCCCCATTAAAAGAACAAGGTCTCCAGGCTTTCAGGCATGAAGCAAGAGGGCTGATACCACACTGGAAGGATCCCCTCCCCCAAACCTAAATCACAGGACCCACTCTTTGAGACTTTGAACCTCTCCTACAAGCCTGACATTCTTTCTTCCCCTCCCATAGTCTGTTCTGGCCTGTCCAGAACAGCATCCAGAGCTGCTTCACACAGACCCTGCGATCAGGAGGGCTGCTTTCATCTCCAAACCTGACGACAAGCTCCCACTGCACCTCGGACTGGCACCACCGTTGAAAGGAGCCAGCCCTGCTGGACAAGCCAGAGAGAATTCCAGAGATAAGAACCTGGGTCTCTGAAAAGCTCTGGCCTCATAAAGAATCTCCTGCTGAAGGAGGGTAGGGCTGAAAGGGGAAGGGATGCTATCTCCTGATTCTCAGGGAGTAATAATGTGAGGTCCCGGTGCCCATGGGATTGCTCCACGAATGGCTCCCTTTAGTCCACTCATGTAAAGTCTTGCCCAAGGCCACTGCTCAGTGGAGAATCCGCCAAACCCATGAGAAGCAGCTTCCCCTTGTTGAGGTCTGGGGCCCCTTTAGTGACCAAAGGATGTTAGCTCCCCGCTGTCCCTGAGCATCCTATCCAATCTCCTGAATCTCTGCCCTTTGTATCGCTAACCCCCACCATCCTCACCTTTCACTTGGATCACTCCTCATAGCTCTTGGCTGGGTCTCTTGCCTCCACGGTAATCCTCCAATCTCTTCTGTACACTCTGCGGGGACACTGCCCTACAAGGGGGTGGGCAACTGAGGTCTTTGGTCAAATCCAGCTTGCTGCCTGTTTTTGTACAACCCATGAGCTAAGAATGGTTTTTACATTTTTTTAATAGCTGGAAAAAATATTATTTTGTGACACGTAAAAATGGTACGAGATTCTAATTTCAGTATCTCTAAAATAAGGTGTGGCTGGGACAGAGTCATGCTTGTTTGCTTATGTATTGTCTGCGGCCACTTCCACATCACGATGGCAGAGTTGGGTAGCTGCAGCCTAAAATATTTCCTATCTGGACCTTTACAGAAAACATTTGCTGGATCAAAAAATCCAGTCATGCCATTCTCTGCTTAGGACCCTCCAGTGGCTCCTTGTGGTTCTCCACAGCTAACCCCTTCCTCTCTACCTCTCCAGCCTCATCACCCGTCCTTCCAGTTGTCTGCCCAATCTGGACAACTAACCCTTCGTCAACCCCACCACAAACCGCATCGCTGGGCTTGTCTTATGCTGTTTACCTTTCCTTGGCATGCTTCTCTTCTCCGATGGCCGTCTACCATCTTAAGACTCAGTTGAAATGCTTCCTCCCGTTTCCCTTCTCCGAACCATGAGAGCGAACCCATTCCTAGTATGCCACAGGAAACTCCTCTCGTGGCTCTACTGAGCTTTTAATAACAGACTAATGACTTACTTGTGCCAGACCAACTACTTCCATTATAAATATCTGTCCAGTTATGTGGCCTCTGCTCACTCACTGTGAAAGAACAGGCCACAGCCCTAGTACAGGGCTGCATGGGGTAGGCACATACGCATTTACCAGAAGGGGTCTGTTTAGCATTCTGTACCTTTACTTGGCTAACAGTGTGGAGGAAGAAGATGCTTATATATTTTCCAGATATTAAGTATCTTCTTTTTTTTAAGAGAGGGAGAAGGAGGGAGACAGAAAGAGGTGGGTAGAGGAGGGGCAGGAGAGGCAGAGACAGAATCTTAAAGCAGCCTCCATGTCCAGCATAGAGCTCGATCTCACAGCCCTGAGATCATGACCTGAGCTGAAATCAAGTCAGAAGCTTAATGGACTGAGCTACCGAGGTGGCCCTCTTTTTTTTTTTTTCTTTCTTTAAAGTAAGTTCTACACCCAACATGGGGCTTGAACTCATGACCCCAAGATTAAGAGTCAGATGCCCTACCAGCTGAACCAGTTAGGTACCCCCCAAGTATCATTTATATAAACCTCCAGCATCCATGATAGATCAAGCACCGACATGTATCTTAACTCATTTAATCCTTTCGAGGCAGGTGATACCTTCGTTCCACCAATGGGCAAGTTAAGTGGCAGAGCTGGCATCTAGAATTGGTCTCCCGCCCCCTGAGTTCTGAGATTTCTCCAGGAGTTCATCCACTAAACCACTGCTTCAAAGATGTAACAGATGCTCATAGGCTTCCTGCTGTCTTCGGGGCCACTGAGCCTGTGCTAAGTGGATCTAGAGAGGGGCGGTTTTGTTGCTGCCTCTCAAGGTAGACTGTCTGGGTCAGGATCAAAGTGTGACCCTGCTCTTCCTATGAAAACTAAGTACCGGTTTTGTGATGTCACTTCTGAAATCCGCTGCTCTGAGGCTCAGGCTTGTTCTGGACAAAGTTGTTGGAAGTCTGGCCTCCGAGCTGAAGGCAAGGCAGAGACAGCCAAACTAATGTTAACTGTTAATGCACCTGCCTTAACAAAGACTCAAAATGTCTCCAGAGGGCTGCTGGGAAAAGCCCTGGACTGTCCACATACTTGTGATGATTTAAACCGAAGTCCAGAGCTCAGAGACATGGAGAGCCAATACAGTGCTCCTAGCCTGGGAGAAAGCAACACAGGAAAGGTAAAGCCACCTGAGATCCTTTCTCAACCAAAGAGGAGTTAGGGCTACACTGGTCAATACACAGAGGCCACAGTGTGAACCGGGCAGAGGAGGAGCTTGCTCTCTGTCCTCTACCATCATGGCATATCTAGCTAAACTGTCACAAGACAGGTTCAGTGATGTAGTATGAGCCACGCCCCTGAACTCCAGAAAATGGAATTCTGTAAAGCACCCTGACCATTTCCTAGGTTTAGAACTGATGGTATTAAGAACCCCCAAGATAAATTCAGCTGGATAGACTATGAAAGAGCTTTTGGCAAAAGACTCGGATAAGATAGCTGGGTTTAACACAACACGTGTGGGGGCGCCTGGGTGGCTCGGTGGGTTAAAGCCTCTGCCTTCGGCTCAGGTCATGATCTCAGGGTCCTGGGATCGAGCCCCGCATCGGGCTCTCTCCTCAGCAGGGAGCCTGCTTCTTCTCTCTCTCTGCCTGCCTCTCTGCCTACCTGTGATCTCTCTCTCTGTCAAATAAATAAATAAAATCTTTAAAAAAAAAACAAAACAAAAACACAACACGTGTGATTCTGGATACGTCTGGTCTTTGGACTGAGAAGTTCACTTGTGTCTTTCCAAAGACTGCGACCAGTTTGGATTAATCTAAAAAGTGAGGCACAAGCTGATGTTGCCTTTTTAGGAAGAGTGTGGATAATTGAGACAACTGAGGTTATGACTAAGTGCCACTTTTAGGCTAAAACTCTGGTTTGCTCAAATCAAACCCAACGTCCTGGCCCTCTGAGCAATCACAGTGATGGCGGAGCCTCTGCAAATACTAACCAAATCACCAGTGACCATCTAGTCAGAGATCTGGCTGTACTGAAATGCTTTATACAGACAGAATAGAGGACAAGGAGATTTCTGACACACTCATGCTTTGGACGTATCAGTACAAGATAGTATGTGAGACTGTGCGTGAGTCCACCAGGCAGTTGGGAACAAGCATGATTTATCTGCTGGCAAACAAATCTCCATCACACCTAATCATTCTTTTATCTAAGTGCATCTTGATCTTCTCAGTCCTGGACATCAAAGTAGTCAATTACTGGTTCCTTGGTTATTTTCTGTAAATTACTGCTTGCAGGATTTCTGAAAAGCAAACAAAGAATGATCAATCTTTTCTTGTTTGACGGAAATAGACTGAAGTCTACAGAAAGCTAAGGATCAGCTGATTTACCATTTGCAAAGCTTTGATAAGAGAGCGGGGCCCTCGTGAGCTTGGAACTGTTTAAAATTTGGTGATGGGCTCACAGGGGTTCACTATATTAACACTATTGTCTCTACTCTAAAAATTTTCCATGATAAAGTTTTATACTAAAATAAAGCAAACAAAAGGGGAAAAAAAAGCATGGCATAAATAGGCCAAAGATCCCTCATGGTTATGATGAGGTGGTACCGGACACAGCTGTGGAATAACACGTGGAATACCTTTGTATTTCCAAAACCACTGCCCACGTGGATACAGAGCCGGGCTGGCCAGAATCCAGGCCGTACAATCTCCAGGGGTGTAGCCCAGAACTACATTCATCTAGACAATCCTTGCCAAGGTTATGCCCAATGGGCAACACCTCACTGTCCTATCCCATCCTTGGGAACACCTACTGCTAAGGCCACCACGGTGACCCTGTAAAACTGCCCTTTCTGCCCTCCCAGAGGTTTTGTCTAAGAGGTTCTGGTAGGGCTGCTGTGTGGAAGGCCAGAACAGCATCAGGGGACCCTGCTGGGTTTCAGAGCAGCTCTCGGCAATGCTGCCTCAGTCACAATAAGGGAAAAAGGGATGGCGCTCCATCCTTGCTCCTGAGACCTGCTGCTTGCCAATGCGGTTTTCTTTTCTCTTTAAATTATGAACACATGTTTTTGTTGTAAAAATTATTCAAACCATATAGAAGAAGGTCAAAACACAAAAGTTTCCACCTTCACTGCAACCCCAGCCCACTATCTGACGTTTCCCTCCAGAATAACTTTGTGAATCATGTCATGTTCCTAAATCCTCTGGTATGACAGACTGAATCCACTTCCCAGTGTCACCACCTACACTATGGAAGTTATGTCCAGTGATTTTTCCCCAGAGAAGTGGGCACAACGAATATCAAACTTGGGAGCCCTCTGGCATGAACCGATGTCTGACATTCCAGCCAAACCTTACTTATTTGAACCAAGCACCCCAAGGGCAGGCCCGAGAGGTCGCCAATGGCGGGTGGAGTCCCGGACAGTTCAGCCCCTGCTGACTCCTCTGAGTACAGGACCTTTGGAAAGCAGCTGAAGGATCCTTACTTGTCAGTCTGATGTCTGTGATGAGGAATTGGTGGTGGAGGGCGTGACTGCATTTCCCTTTCAAGGACCCCTGTCAGCGTGGTAGGAGGACAAATGGACTTCCCTCTGATAAAAGTCAGAACACAAAATATTGAAAAGTGAGAATTGTGGAGACAGGCAGACCGCTGGAAATCTAGTCATAACTGATTGTGCTGCTGCTGAGTGCTCCGATGTGACCTGTCTCCTCTCAGGCACTGTCACCTTCATTTAATCCTCCTCCTTCCATCCACCTCTGTCTGGGCCTGTTAACTGCTCCCTCTCATCCCATGCTTAAGTTTTCTTCATTAGTAAGGACCTACTCTGTCAGGTTCTGACGGTGATCCTATATCGTCCCTATCATTTCCTGGCTCACACTACAGCCTCAGTTTCCTCTAATGGTAAACATTGTTTATGGAGAATGCCTTGAATCAGAATCCAGCATTTTTTTGTTTTCATCCTACCAGGAGGACAAGGGAAAAAGGGACAGACAGATGCGATGGGCAGGCACTCAACCCAGGCCCTGAGGGTCTCTTCCCTATGCCTGAGGAAAGGCTGTCTCCAGTGTTGCTCATGAATCGGGGTAGATAAGGGCCTTGCATGTCTTTAGGCACGTCTGTCCTGTGTACTGAAGCATGGGCTTTGCTGTCTAGTTCAGACTTTATTTATTTATTTCTTAAAGATTTTACTTATTTGACAGAGAGCACAAGCAGGTGTAATAGTAGGCAGAGGGAGAGGGAGAAGCAGGCTCCCCACTAAGCAAGGAGCTCGATGAGGGGCTCGATCCCAGGACCCTGGGATCATGACCTGAGCTGAAGGAAGTCACTTAACCGACTGAGCCACCCAGGTGCTCTCTGGTTCAGACCTTTAGATCAAACCTTTTGATCATGTCAAAAAGGTTAGCCCAGAAGCAGATTTTCTATCTATTCTTCTAGGAGAGGAAGTAAGGCAAGCAAATGTTGACAGACTTTGCTTCTGAGTTCCAGCTTGCTGCACCGAGCAGTTCCTCCTGTGACGGAAAGACCAACCCACCTGACTGCAGTGACCACGACATTGCGCTTTGGTTCACTGTCATAGCTCACGCTCTCCAGGCCATACACTTGGGCTAAGTCGTGGATGATCCGGCGGTGGTCTCTGTTCATGGGAGGGAAGCAGTGGCTCTTCTTACTATTCTTTCCCTGTATTGAGGGAAAAGATGACCGATTGATAAAATCATCCTGAAAACAGAATCTACTTACAAAGGCCCCTCCCACCGCACCAAAAGAGCTGGGTCGGCAAAGAGGTAGCTGAATTTTAGAGGCCTATTTTGTTGGCTGCTAAGCAAGCCAAGGGGTTTGGGAGGATGAGGTCTGATGCGCTTCATCTATTCTGTGAACCACAACAGTAGCAGCTGGCCAGGGTTAGGGATCAAGGTAAGTGGAAAGAAACTAAGTGGACAGTATAATGGTTCCTTCTAATGGGCTGGTAACTGGCGAGTAAGTGATACACCCAAGAAATGACTAAGTCAATTGAAGACATAGAACAAGAGTCTCATTTCTTATAAAAGTATGCTCTACACTAAAACTAATGTGCAAGTACAGACACACTAACAGGGAAACACAGTTGCGTAGGTTTGCCAGTTAGGAGAGGAACAATGATTCCATTTTCTCCTTCACGTTAGTACCCTGGGAAGTGGGAACAGAAGGAAGAGAGGGAGAAAGGGCGGGGCCTGAGGGAGACGGGGGGGGGGGGGGGGGGGGAGGAACTCTACCTTCATCAGACGTGGAACCAGTGCAAGCACCTCATCCGCCCTCACGGTGCCCACCCACCCTAAAAGAGAGAGCCACCCTGGGGTTGGCTGCCTCTGACTAAATTCAAGACTTTTTCCCTTCAAGCTCCCTCTAGGACAAAGGCTTCACTCTCTTGAGGGAGTCTACCCCACTACTCTTCAGCTCCAGTCATTCAACTTTCGATCTTTACCCAGGGGTTTCTAGCCTGCCTTGAGGTAATAAAGAACCAGTGGGCCCTATCATACAAGAGCCCCCCAGAGACCATGTCTTCCTAAGGGCCCCACAGTCGCTGGGCTGTCACTACCAAACACCTCCGGCTGTCCAGAGCTTCTTCACCCAATCTTAGCCACTGAGCTAAGATTTGTTTTATTTACACTCAGTTTGATCGAGGATGTCTTTGCTGAGCCAGGACAAGGCTTCCATGGACAATATTATAATGGCTGGACTTTTGGGAAAGATAAGGATCACCGAGAAGTTGTGACTTTTTCCTATAACCACTCTACACTGATGGTGTTTCTGGGACTTGATTTTTTTTTTTTTTTTTAATCAAGCTGGCCTTAGAGACATGTCCAGTTGGATGTTTTGACTTCAACCTTATTCACGGCCTCCACGAGAGCTTCCATTTCTTTTTCAATGTCACTGACAAACTTTAAATCCTTCCTGAAATGAGAAATCACCAGTTAATTTCATCTGTTCCTGCTCTTTGAGAATCCCTTCCACCCACGCTCTCGGCCTGTAAACAGCAGACAATGAACAATGTGGGCGGAAAAATGGCAAAGGGCAGGAATTGTCAGATAACACAACACTGACTATGACTAACAAAGGAAGAGGAGAGAAAACAAGTATGAGAAAGGAGAAGACGAAAGGAGAAAGAGCTGTCTGAAGGGCCAGGAGACAGGAGGAAAATAAGAGCTGTTACTGCCCAAGTGAGGGCCCACGTCAGCAGCCAGAAATCTCTCAGCTCAGGCTGGTCCAAGCCCCAGGGAAGCCCAAACTTCTCCCACATGGTCCACACACCCACAGCCCCTAAACCCCACACGCAATTCTTCAAGGGGACAACTGTGAGAAACCAAGAAAGGATTTTTATTAAACATCATAATCTGTTATGATATATATATATAAACTTTAACTGGCTCAATCACAGAGGAGTACGTATTAGTTACTACATCTTAAAAGACCAAACACTCTTACAAGCCACAATTAAGAAAGCTGGTAACAGGGGAGCCTAGGAGGCTCAGTTGTTAAGCGTTTGCTTTTGCCTTAGGTCATGATCCCAGGGTCCTGGGATCGAGCCCCACATCGGGCTCCCCGCTCAGCAAGAAGCCTGCTTCTCCCTCTTCCACCCCCCCTGCTTGTGTTCTCTCTCCCGCAGTGTCTCTGTCAAATAAATAAATACAAAATCTATTAAAAAATAATAAATATATATAAATCTGTCAAATAAATAAATATAAAATCTATTAAAAAAAAAAGCTGGTAACAAGTTACCTACATACCTGGCGTCCTCTTTTAAACTGTCACTGAATTTTGATCCTGAAGAACGTACATTGAAAGGATCAGAATCCTCACTAATATGAAATGCCTCTGCTAACCGCCTGAAAATAAGGGAGAAGTAGTAAATAAAAGGAAAGAAAGGAGAGAAAAACTTCTTATAGTAACACAGACTGCCCACCATGTCCTAAGTTCTTCACACATTAATGATGCCATTTCAGCAGACGCCATTATTAAGAAAGCAATAGCAACAACTTGGGAGAAGACATGATTTTGTCTTCCTAGAAGAAAATAAGCAAGACAAATCTATGTGGGTGTGAGTGAACCAAATGGGCTGATAATGGCAGCCTGGGTTATCTAGTGAAGAGAAGGGGGCAGGGAATGAGAGCACTGGGAGTGGTCAGTGGGAGATGGCAGTCTCTGAGGTTTCACCTAAACATCAGATACAGAAGGTGGACACATACACATTAAAATTAGAATTATCTTACAGAAAAATCTGGAAAATGAAGGGAAGAATCCCATTAACAACCTAAGCACTATTTGAGTACGCTTCCTTTCAGATTTTTTTCCCTTTAAGTCATTGCAATTAGTGTTTATAAAACTTGGCATCTGGGACCTGGAGCAGCTTGGAGGTGGTGAATAACAGCTCTTCAAGTCTACAATAAAAAAATGGCCTCCAATAAAACTACATTGCAAAAAGTGGGAAAGAAACAGAATGGAAAGAGTAAAAAAGTAGAAGAGACAGAGCCTGAAGAATTTGTGGTGGAAAAAGTAGTGGACCGATGTGTAGTGAATGGGAAGGTAGAGTATTTCCTGAAGGGGAAGGGATTTACCGATGCTGACAATACTTGGGAACCTGAAGAAAATTTGGATTGTCCAGAGTTAATTAAAGTGTTTCTTAATTCTCAAAAAGCTGGTAAAGAAAAAGATGGTACAAAAAGAAAATCTTTATTTGACAGTGAGTCTGGTGACAGCAAATCAAAGAAGAGATGCTGCTGATAAACCAAGAGGCTTTGACAGAGGTCCTGATCCTGAATGAATAATTGGTACCACAGACAGCAGTGGTGGAGAATTAATGTTTCTCATGAAATGGAAAGATTCTGATGAGGCAGACTTGGTGCTGGCAAAAGAGGCAAATATGAAGTGTTTTCAAATTGTAATTGCTTTTTATGAAGAGAGACTAACTTGGCATTCTTGTCCAGAAGATGAAGCTCAATAATTGTTTGCATTGCTATATATGTGTGTGTGTGTGTGTATATATATATACATATATATGTATATATATGTATATATATATACACACATATATATATGTATATGTATGTATATATATATGAAATAACATTCTAATGGAAATCAAGTTTGATATGTTTGTTTTGAAGTAGTATTGGGGGAGTCCTTGGGGTTTTTGCATCTATAGCACTGGTTACTTTGGACAAATAAAAGCTTTATGTAGTCGCTTCATTAGAAAAGGAAAAAAAATAAAAATAAAACTTGGTATCTGGGGCACCTGGCCGGCCCAGTCAGTGGGGCATGTGACTTGTGATATGCAGGTTATAAGTTCAGGTCCCACAGTGGGTGTAGAGATTATTTAAAAATAAAACCTTAGGGTGCCTGGATGGCTCAATCGGATGGGCATCTGCCTTCAGCTCAGGTTTTGGTCCTGGGATTGAGTCCCACGTCAGGCTCTTTGCTTGGTGGGGAACCTGCTTCTCCCTCTGCCTCTGCCCCTGCTTGTGCTTTCTCTTTATCGCTCTCAAATAAATAAATAAATCTTAAAAAATAAATAAGATCTTAAAGAAAATAAAACTAAAAAACCCCAATTTGATACCTTTTTTCACCTATCATTATATAATTGGCATTTCTCATATTACTATTTGCTTTTCACATTTATTGTTTTAGTAGCTGCATCATCTTCTAATTATGTATTTACCGGAATTTACCTAAACATTCCCTAGTTTCTTTAACAGTTCCCTAGTTTCTGAATATTTTAAGTGACATGATATCAGTGGGCAAAAAACTTTTAAGGTTATTTCTCTGGAAAATATTTCCAGGTGTGGGATTAGTGGGTAAGATGGTCAGACTCATGAGCAACACAGTCTAAGAGCTTTCCACAACTGCCCATTTATGGTTTGACTGCCAGTGGATGAGTCTCATGGCATCTCAACAACACTCAGTTATGTCTTTCTTTTGTAAAGAGAGAGAAAATTCAAGTTAGCACTTAGTACAATTTTTGTTTATACTAAGACAGGGGTCTCTTGCAAGTTTAATGCCCTTAAGAATCTGGTTTAAGCTTAATTCTAAAATTTGAGAAATTTTTGAGAGATTTTCTTCATGTTTTGATTAGTTGGCCAAGAATTCAAATTTAAACACCAATAAAACATATATGTGGGCTGAATTTGGCCTGCCAGTTTCTCATTTCTGCAACAGAATATATATTTGCAACTTTAGATGGTATTTTTTTAAGATTTAATTTTTTAATTTTTATTTTTTTTTAAAGATTTTATTTATTTGACAAAGAGAGAGCACGAGCAGGGAGCGGTAGGCAGAGGGAGAGGGAGAAGCAAGCAGCCTGAAGCGGGGCTCAATCCCAGGACCCTGAGATCACGACCTGAGCTGAAGGCAGATGCTTAATTCACTGAGCCACCTAGGTGCCCCTAAGATTTTTAATTTTTAAAAAATAATCTCTACACCCAACATGGGGCTCGTACTCACAACACTGAGATCAAGCTCTCATGCTCTAGTGATGGAGCCAGTTGGGCAGTCTGTTTTTTTAAATTGGCATTTCTTTTTCTCCTAGGTCAGTGGGTATTAAGAAAGAATCTCTATATGGTGAGGACCACCGTACGTCATCACTCTAAAATGGAGGAGAGATTCAAAAGGCCTTCAAAAACAGAGAGCCAGTTTTTTTTTTTTTTTTTTTTAAAGATTTTATTTGAGAGAGAGAGAGTGCACAAATGGGGGAAAGGGAAAGGCAGGCTCCTTGAAGCCCAATGTGGGGCTTAATCCCAGGACCCTGGGATCATGACCTGAGCCAAAGGCAGACGCTTAACTGACTGAGCCACCCAAGCGCCCTGAGAAAGCCAGTTCTAATCAATAAATTTACTGAGAATAACTAACAACTAATTTAATTCTCACAACTGCGGGAGGTACATACTGTCACTGTTTCCATAGATTTTTAAGAAAAATAAAGCTTCAAAAGAAAACATGACTTGCCGAAGGTCACATAGCTAAGTGATTTGTGAAGGCAGGATTCAAATCCAGGCAATCTGACTCTAGTCTACTATATAAATTGTTTCTCAACTACACAAAAGTGCACTTCCACGCTTTAGAGACCTTCTGTGTCATCACTACAGCATTTCTGAATACTCATGACTCAGTTCACCTTTTGCAACTGAGAACACTGTGACTGACGGTTCCTAAAGGTCAAGAGTTTTGGACGGCAGTTATTACAGAGTTACCATAAGGGTCAAACCGAGGGAAATTTGGGCAGTGCTATTATTTATTACATACCTCCTATGCATTCAGCCACTTAAAGAGGTACTGTTGACAATAGTGAAAAGTCAAATTTTAAGATAAAACAGGACTATACTTTGTTTTTAACTACCTTGAGAAATTTTCAAAGTGACAAAGTATCATTTTATAATGATAAACCATCGTTAAAACGTTCAAAATACTGTAAGGCAAAAATGCGTTTAATACATCTAACCTACCAAACATCATAGCTTGGCCTAGTCTACCTTAAATGTGCTCAGAACATTTACCTTAGGTTACAGTTGGGCAAAATCGTCTTACACAAAGCCCATTTCATTTTTTAAGATTTTATTTATTTGAGAGAGAGTGTGTGTGTGCATGCATATGCGAGAGTGGGGGCAGAGGGAGAGGGAGACAATCTCAAGCAGACTCCCTGCTCAGTGCAGAGCCTGACATGGGGCTCAACCTCATGACCCTGAGATCATGACCTGAGCTGAAACCAAGAGCTGGGCGCTCAACTGACTGAGCCATCCAGGGGCCCCACAAAGCCTATTTTATAATTAAGTGTTGAACTCATGTAATTTACTGAACACTGTACCCAAAGTGAAAAACACGATGGCTGTATGGGTACAGAATGGCTGTAAGTGTATGGGTTGTTTACCCTTGGGACTGCATGGCTGCCTGGGAGCTGCAGTTTGCTGTCACTACCCAGTATCATAAGAGAGACTATATGCATATTGCTAGCCTGAGAAGAGATCAAAATTCAAAATTTGAGGTATGGCTTCTACTAAACGTGCATAGCTTCTGCACCATTGTGAATTAGAAAAATCATAAGTCAAACCACTGTAAGTTGGGGACTATCTGTATACCAGTTCCCCTAAATTCTTCAATTGTTAACATTTAGAGGGCTATACCTTTTAATCAATCTCTGTCAGAACCAGGAAGTCTGCTGGTCATTGAATAAATGCCCCTTAATCTAATAAAGAATATCCTCAAATAACTAACAGAAAACATCACACTTAGTGGTGAAATATTCAAAGCTGTCTGATGTCACGAATGTCTATTATCACAACCTTCTACTGAACACTGTACTGGAGGCTCTAGCCAGTGCAGTAAGGCAAGGAAAAGAAAAAAGTTAAGAACTGTAAAGAAATAATACTACTATTATTGGAAGAGGACATGAAATAGTAAATAAATTTAGCAAGGCTGTGAATACAGGTCTTACAAACATCAATTCTATTTCTATACACCAGCAATAGGCGATTAGAAAATTAGTGGGTTTTTTTTTTTGTTGTTTCCTTTCTCTGGATTTTATTATTTATTTTTATTACAGTATAGTTGGCATACAATGTTACTTTAGTTTCAGGTGTACACCATAGTGATTCAACAACTCTATACATTATGCTGTGCTCACCACAAGTATTTCAACTATCACCATACATGGCTATTATAATACTATTCACTATACATCCTATGCTGTACCTTTTATCCCTGTGACTTATGTATTCCCTACTAGAAGTCGGTGCCTTCCCCTGACCTTCGCCCATTCTATCCATCGCCCAACCCTTCCCTCCTAGCAACCACTTTTATTCTCTGTATTTATCAGTCTGTTTCTTCCTGTTTGTCAATTTGTTTTTTTTGTTTTTTTGTTTTTTTTTTTTTTAAAGATTTTATTTATTTATTCAACAGAGAGAGAGAATCACAAGTAGGCAGAGAGAGAGGGGGAAGCAGGCTCCCTGCCAAGCAGAGAACCCGATGCGGGGCTCGATCCCAGGACCCCGAGATCATGACCTGAGCTGAAGGCAGAGGCTTTAACCCACTGAGCCACCCAGGCACCCCTGTCAATTTGTTTTGTTTTTTAGATTGCACATATAAGTGAAATCATATGGTATTTGTCTTTCTCTAACTTATTTCAATGAACAAGACACACCTTCTAGTTCTATCCATGCTGTTACTCAATACTTTTTATTTATTTATTTATTTTTCTTTCTTTCTTTTTTTTTTTATTAATTTTTATTAACATATAATGTATTATTTGCCCCAGGGTACATGTCTGTGAATCTTCGGGCTTACACATTTCACAGCACTTAACAGCACATACCCTCCCCAATGTCTTAGTGGGGTTTTTTTGAAAATTAAATTTTAAAAGTGATACAGGAAGGGGGAGGAGAGGAGGTAGCTGAGCAAAAAGAAAAAAAAGTGATACAACATAAATTACCATTTAAAAAAGTGTCAAAAAACATCAAATAACAAGGAACAAATCTACTGCAAGATGTACAAAATCTGTATACAGAAAACTATAGAGTATTATTGACAGAAATCAAAGAAGACAGGAATAATTGGAAGGATATACTTTGCTTATGGATTAAGAGACTTAATATTATAAAAGTGTCAAATCTCGGGGCGCCTGGGTGGCTCAGTGGGTTAAGCCTCTGCCTTTGGGTCCGGTCATGATCTTGGAGTCCTGGGATCGAGCCCCACATCAGGCTCTCTGCTCAGCGGGGAGCCGGCTCCCCCTGCCCCCCACCTGCTTGTGATCTCTCTATGTCAAATAAACAAACAAACAAATAAATAAATAAAAATTTTAAAAAAGTGTCAAATCTCTCCCAACTGAGCTATAAATTAAATATCAATTCAATAAAAATCTTAGTAGGTTTTTTTCTGGCAGATATTGATATGCTAACTCGCTCTAAATGTGACAGGTAAAATGCTACAGCTTCTAGACAATAACAAAGTATCATCATGACCTCAGGATAGACAAATACTTCTTAAACAGGACATAAAAACATCAGTCACTAAGGAAAAGACTGATAAACTGGACTACATTAAAATTAGATACTTCTGCTTATCAAAAGATACCATCAAGAGAGTGAAAACTGAAAGCATGAAGTACAGGAAAATACAATATATAAAACCAGCAAAGGATTCACATCCAAAATAAATAAAGAACTCCTACTAATGAATATGAAAAAGACAACACAATTACAAAATAAGCAAAAGAGCTGAATAGGCACTTCACAAACAGGGATATCCAAATTGCCAATAAACATATAAAAAAGTATTCAACCTCATCAGTCATCAGGGAAATATAAACTAAAAGCTCAATGACATCTAGGTATAAATTCACAAGAATAGATTAAAATTAAAAAGACTGACAATTCTAAGAGCTAATAAAAGTGTAGAGCAATGGGAACTATTATTACCCTGCTGGTGGGAGTACAATGTGACACAATCATTTTGGATACCGTTGCGTAGAGCAGACTAAAGTTGAACATATGAATACCCTATTAATCAGTAATTCTACTCCTAAGTTTATAACAAACAGAAATGAGTATGTATACACAGCAAAGGGAACATATGGATATTTTTAACAGAGTGTTATTTCTAATAGCCCAACAGTGATACCACACACATACCTATTAATGGAAGAATGATAAATAAATTATATTATCTTAATACAATAAAATATCATGGAGGAATGCAAGTGAACAAAGTATTGCTACACACAAGAGGAATATCACAAATGTCATAAAAGAAGCCAGACAAGAATAATGCAAACTGTAAGATTTCATCATTTTTATAAAGTTCAAAAATAGACAAAACTAATCCAAAGTGTTACAAGTCAGGATAGACATTTTATCTTTGTGGAGTATATGAAAGTGTTGTGGTAATTTTCTATTTCTTGACCTGGGTGCTGATTACATCACTGTATTTACTTTGTGATGACTCAGTGATCTGTACACTTCTGATCTTTCTATATGTATGTTATACTTTAATATAAAAGGTCATTAAAAAAATTTTAAGTTTCTTATCTCCATTGGAATCAGGAAGTCTGCCAGTCAGTGAATAAGTATGCTGTGGCATATGATGTTTACACCATGCCCAAAACCAACAAGCTCATGTTTCAGAAATATGTTGAAATCACCTAAGTGGTTTATCCTTAGATATGTCAATTCCTGGTCACTGAATTTCTCTTGATTTCCAACAGCAGCAAAAGACTCAGAGCAGGTGCTGAGTGAATGCTTGAATGGTCACTCCCTCCTATTAATTTCACAGAGCTCAAGAACAAGTAGATAAAAAGCAGGAAATGACTTACTTTTTCCTTTCCAAGGCTAAACACTCCTCATCACACTCCAGCCTTGAGAAACAAATGAAATAGATAAAGTCAGGGCACAGATTTTCACAGCTCCTACCCAGCAGTTAAGTTCTTTGTCAACCTGGAAACAGAGCAGACTCGGGCCAAAAACATGGTTGTGTGAGGTCCCTCTCAAGGACAGGTGGGCAGGCCTCTGGGTTATGGGACTTGAATCTAGTAGAAGTCCTCAGAAGGGCCTCAAAGTGTCTCCAAAACACTCCTAATGACCTTCTGACAGCCCCACCTCCTTCTCTTGACACAGCTGGTTCTCTGTGGGTTGGGCTGGAAACACCTAGGTCTCTGCTCCCTCTGGCTACTGTTTGAAGAGAGGCCCAGAAAAGTCTCCTCTAATCATAACTATATCTGAGTAAGATTTGTGGAATTGAAGTGAGTGTGGTCTCTTAACATCAAATGTCTGTTGGAACACTTGTGTGTGCAAGGCTTCGCTTTGGAAGACAGACAAATGAATGGTTCCTGGCCTCTGGAAATTAATTCTAACAGAAGACATACATTTTAAAAATTACCTGGCTTGGTGAATTTCCTTCTTAGTAATTAACTTGCTGATTTCCACTGAATCGCCAAGCTGCATGTCTGTTATTTTAGAGGCCATGGAAATAGCAGCTATTCTGAAGTATTAAAAAAAAAAAAAAGGGAAGAAAAGGTATTGTAGTTTCACAGGAATGTCCTAATACTAGGTATTTAGAAGACTTCAAATTCAATCTACGCTGGACAACTCGTGGGCCTCAGAAACCCACCTACTATGAACTACCCACACACTTATGTCATACCTCCTCAATTAGATTCTAAGTTGCTCCATTAGAAGCAATGAGATAGTCTATTCAATCCCCCTTGAAGATCCAGGCCAATGCCTAGCATTTGGTCAGTATTCAAACCCACTGATGTCAGAGCCACTCTGATGTCTTCTTCGTACTCCAAAAATCCTATCTCCATGACACATCTCTGCATGTAATCAGAGACACACACAACCACCCCTCCCTAACACCTTCATCTCCTTACTGAGATCCCTTTCTGACCACCCAGTCCCAGGATTTCAGGAGGCTGCATGGACAACTCAGAGAACAGCCAGAAACGCCCACTACAGAGGAGGGGCACAGGACTTATGCTGGATGTGCCACTGCAAGTGGCGGGATGCTGAAGCAATTCATGCAACTTCAGGACACCATCCTTTCTGATCCCGTGGTGTAATAAGACCAGAAGGGAGAGAGACAAAGAAAGAGGAGGAAAAAGATAAAGGTTATTTTACAAACGAAAGTTAGGGAAGGAAAGGGACACAAAGCTTGTAGTACTTATTTATTTTAAAAAACTTTCCAGGGGGCACCTGAGTGGCTCAGTCAGTTAAGGATCTGATTCTTGATTTTGGCTCAGGTCGTGATCTCAGGGTCAGGGCACTGAGCCCTGTGTTGCGTTCCGCACTCAGAGGGGAGTTTTCTTAATATTCTTTCTCCTTCCATCCCTCCAGCCACCCCCAGCTTCTGCACGAACTCTTTCTTCTTCGAAAAATATTTACTTATTTATTTGAGAGGGAGAGCAAGTGAGCGCAGAAGTGGGAAGGAGACGGAGAGAGAATCTGAAGGACTCCACGCTGAGTACGGAGCCTGACTCGGGGCTCCATCCCATGACCATGAAATCACAATCTGAGCCGAAACCAAGAGTCGGACACTTAACTGACTGAGCTACCCAGGTGCCCCTGCATAAGCTCTTTCTAAAAAAAAGAAAAACTTTCCAAACTTGACAAAGTTGCAAGGACTCAATAATAGACACATGTACACACATGTGTACCTTCTGTAAACTGAGATCCGCCACTGTTAACATTTAAGTAGCACTAACCTTTGGTAAGTACTGGAAGCTTCGGAGCAAATCATCATCTCTTTTCTTCGTCCACATTCACACTGCAGCTCTATCTGAAATAAGATTAACGTGGAGGGATTTTTAGCACATGCAAACCATGGGAATACGCAGGTTTCACTTTTTTTTTTTTTTTTTAAAGATTTTATTTATTTATTTGGCAGAGAGAGAGAGAAACAAGGCAGAGAGACAGGCAGAGAGAGAGGGGGAAGCAGGCTCCCCGCTGAGCAGAGAGCCCGATGCAGGGGTGATCCCAGGACTCTGAGATCTTGACCTGAGCTGAAGGCAGAGGCTTTAACCCACTGAGCCACCCAGGCGCCCCAGGTTTCACTTTTAAAGCCTCTCTCAAATCAAATCATGGCAGAGGATACAGACAGTGTGTGGTTATCCTTCAGGATGGAGGAAGCTAACCAGGCGTGCAAACTGATAATGGAGTAGTTGACACAGTAGGAGGGAACCGTTCACTTTTTTTTTTTTTTAAAGATTTTATTTATTTACTTGACAGAGAGACACAGTGAGAGAGGGAACACAAGTAGGGGCAGTAGGAGGGGGAGAAGCAGGCTTCCCGCTGGGCAGAAAGCCTGACTCGGGGCTCGATCCCAGGACCGTGGGATGGTGACCTGAGCCAAAAGCAGACGTGCTTAACAACTGAGCCATCCACACGCCTGGGAACGGTTCATTCTACCATGACTCTTTCTGGGAACTACTCCTAGCCTTAATCCTACCTGAAGGGGAAGGCCTAGAATGAGTTTTTACCACTGAACTTGGCCAGACCATCCAAAGCCTAATCAAGTCCACCTCATCCGTCTGCTTTCATCTCCCCAGGGAGGCCTTGCTCAGACCCCTCAGATTAGGCTAAGTCGCTCACTCACGTGCTCTTATAGCACCCGCTACCAAGGTGTAACTTCTTGTTCACTACAGTCATAATTCATTATCTGAGTAAGTAGGCAGTACTGTCCCATCTAATTGAAGGGACCATGTGTCTCCTGTTCACTGGTAGAGCCCCAGTGCCTAGCAAAATATCTTGCACAAAACACTTATATATCTGTTGAATAAATGGAGCAGGTAATCAGAGTCTGTCTTTAGAATCTGCTCTAAGGGAGAGAGAGCAGGTCAAGTGGCAGTGGGAACCTCCTGAACTAAAAGGCCATTTTAAGCTGGGCAGACAGAAATCTGTATAATTTACTCCACCTTCCTCTTGCTAACTTGAACTTGCAGTTCCTTGCAACCATTGACCTCTGATTAGAACGTGTGTCCAGGGGCCTCTGCAAGCAGTTCTGGACTCACGACCAGCCCCAGAACCACAATCAATGCCCTGTCTGGAGCCAGAATTACGCACCTTGGCTTTACAAGCAGTGATGGGGCAGGGTGAGCTGGGGTGGCAGGGCGCCATACACGGGTGGCCACAGTCAGCTCTGGGGGTGGTACAGGGCTGCTTACAGGCTTCGTCCACAAGACACTCTCCTTTGTGACAGAGTCTCTGACACTTGTGCATCCCACACGGTAGCGTGGCACTGCAGGGTAATCCGCAAGAGATATCAGCTAGGTGACAGGGGATGTTGCTTCGTAACTAGGAGAGAAAGAAGTAGCCAGATTCTTATCTCCATATGGGATTTGAGATGAGTTTTAACTTTGTATTTAAACATTTCTGAATTTTCAAAGTTACTTTTATCAGAAAAAAAAAATAGGCTGATCTTCAAAATTTGAAAGGTTAGCTTGAAAATAAACAAATCTGAACTTTAACAATACTTGTTATGATTCAAAAGAATTTGTGCTAGCAACCAAGTGTGACTTAAGACATACAGTTCCCAGGGTGGGTAACAAGTAAATGAAACAAGATAACTAGGGAGAATCTGAAAATGCTATGACCAACTGAGAGGATCAGATGATTCTCCCCCCCACCCCGCCCCAGCAAACAGCTAGGGCACTGAGCTGACACATGAACCCTGAGGGTTGGGGACACCATGACCCATGGTTTCAAGACTGCTGGTAGGGCCATTTTTTTTTTTTTTTTTTTAAGATTTTATTTATTTGACAGAGAGAGATCACAAGCAGGCAGAGAGAGAGAGAAGCAGGCTCCCTGCTGAGCAGAAAGCCCGATGCAGGGCTCGATCCCAGGACCCTGAGATCATGATCTAAGCTGAAGGCAGAGGCTTTAACCCATTAAGCCACCCGGGCGCCCCGAGTAGGGCCATTTTATATAAATAAATCATCAATTCTCCTCACATCTCCTGACGACTCATGGTCTCCATAGCTTTAAGCAGCTTTGTCATTTAAAAAATTAAGGAGCAACAGGCCATGAAACCCCAAATTCATTTTTTAAATCACCTTCTTCCAGGATTCCTTACTCCAGGAAAAAGATGCTGGAATTTTATTTCTGTGGGACCAAAGGTTATTCTTATATACTCACTCAAATTCTTTTGAGAACCCTCAAAATGAGGAATATACTTTGACTCTAGTGACACATACCTTTTACCCCTGAAGAGGCTTCCAAAGTCTAGGACATACATGCTTCTGATTGCTTTAGAATCATTTTAGAAGTATTTTGGTAGACTGTAGTTCCTTATCACTAAAAACTTACTTACACTACTGCCAGGGTCTAAAGATAATTTTTGCACATGCTATATCCTTTGTTGTCCCTTCCCCTCATTACTTGCCTGCCTTCTTGTTATCCTTCAGAAGGTCACTTCCTCTACAAACACCTTCTCTGCGTGTGGGCTCCTTCCATCCTGCTCAGTACTTTGTACTTCCCCTGCCACTGCACTTATAACTGTTTACACGCCTGCCTCCTGCCCTAGAGAGAAGGCTCCACGAGGGCAGCAGTCACACCTGTCTTGTTCTCTTCTGAATCACCTGAACCAGGCCTGTTATACCTAGCACATAGTAGGTATACAATAAATATTTGTTGCATGAAGTCCAAATAAGCCATCAACATAAAGATAATAACATGGATGTCTTAGAATGGTTACTCTCAGAGGAAGTGAGATTTATAGAGATTTACAAGGACTATGACTTGAGAACCACTCACAGGAAATAAGGGGAGAAAATGTGTCCATTAAGATAAAGATACTGAAAGCACGCTGTCATAGATATCAAGAGTTTCCAAAAATGTTATGAAGTAAAAAGAAGGTTACAAAATAGCATAATCTTTTTTTTTTTTTTACATAGTCTCCACAGAGGGCATGTGGCTTGAACTCACAACCCTGAGATCAAAACCTGAGCTGAGATCAAGAGTCGGACACTTAAAAAAAAAAAAAAAGAGTTGGACACTTGACTGAATGAGCCACCTAGGCACCCCATAAAAACAGTTTGAACTTTTTTTTTTTTTTTTAAAGATTTTATTTATTTCTTTGACAGAGAGAGATCACAAATAGGCAGAGAGGCAGGCAGAGAGAGAGGAGGAAGCAGGCTCCCCGCTGAGTAGAGAGCCCAATGTGATGTGGGGCTCAATCCCAGGGCCCCCCGAGATAATGACCTGAACCCAAGGCAGAGGTTTAACCCACTGAGCCACCCAGGTGCCCCAACAGTATGAACTTTTAATAGAGTATGAGAAAGTGTGTATCACACATGCCTGATAATCTATGCATAAGAATGTTAAGAGTATTTCTTTCTGGATTACAGAATTGTATAGAATTGTATATTCTTAATTGTCTACAATGAATATGCATTTTTTAAAATAGAGAATTTTTTAAAAGTGCTTCCAAGGGTCTATAGTCAATGGTGCCAAATAAGCTTACAAGTTGAGAAAGAGGATGAAAGTCCTTCATAGTAGTGGCATTGCGGAGGCGTAGATGAGCCTGGAGGAAGGTGTTTTGATCCAGTGGCCAGGACAGGAAGCTGCACAGGGCACAGAGGAAGGAACAGTGGCAGCTGGTGGAGAGACCACCTCCACTCTTGGGACATTCTCACTGTAACACCTTTACCCAGGCTAGCAACCTCTTCCATGCTGGTTAACCTAAAAGTTGTCTCTGAACACAGCTCATGTTCTCAAGGCCACTGACTTTCACTTGATTGCAACCAGAGTAAAAATGATAGCAAAAGAATCTCAAAATTCTACCCATGGTATGATTTCATTTATGTGACATACCGGAAACGGCAAAACTACTGGGACAGACAATAGATCACTGGTTGCCAGGGCCTGGAGATAGAGGGCGAAATAACTATAGAGACATGAAGGAATATTTGAGGGAGAACAAACTATTCTACATCTTGACTGTGGTGGCAATTACAAGACTGTATGAGTGTTTTTGTCAAAATTCAAGGAACTGTACATTTAAAGGAGTAAATCCTACTTTATTTTTTTTAGATTTATTTATTTTAGGGAGAGAGAGAGAGAAATCATGTGAGCAAGGGGAGGGGCAGTGGGACAAGAGGAGGGAGGGAGAGAGAAGGGAAGAGAGAGAGAGAGAGAGAGGGAGAAGCCTGATGCAGGGCTCTATCTCATGACCCTGAGAGATCATGACCTGAACTGAAATCAAGAATTGGACGCTCAACTGACTGAGCCACCTAAGTGCCCTGTATTCTTCTATTTCTTCTACCAGCATTTAGCCACAGCGTGGTGGTGGGTAAGTTTTATTTTATGCAAATTATATCTTAATTAAAGAAAAAAAAGGAAAATAGTGGCAAAAGCAAACCTCTGCTTCTTGGAGTATACTTTTACTTCAAGAAACAATGAGACTAACAATTCTAAAAGTAATTCAACCATAAATCTCTAGCTGGAACAATAAACACTTGACAGAGAAAACTTACCTCATGTTTTCCCATGCACCATTTCTGAGTTAGGAAAGTACAAGGGGGACACTTCTCTTCACTATGACAAGAATGATACACTGTTAAAAGAGAAAGGAAATTAGGAATTATGTTTAGGAATAATGTTCAGATAAAACCACACAGACTGGGGCGCCTCGGTGGCTCAGCTGGTTAAGCATCTGATTTTAGCTCAAGTCATGATCTCAGAGTCCTGGGACTGAGGCCCATGTCAGGTTCCCTGCTCAGTGGAGAATCTGCCCTTCTCTACTACTTGTGTGTGTGTGTGCTCTCTCTTAAAATAAATCTTTAAAAAAATAATAAGGCCACATAAATTACTATATATGTTATAATGATATATAACATGGAACTTTTAAGTTTAGAAGCTGGGTACTTTTTATTTTACTAAAGATTTTATTTATTTATTTATTTGAGAGAGACAGACAGAGCAGAGGGGGAGGGGCAGAGGAAGAAAGCTTGATGTGGGGCTCAATCCCAGGACCCTGGGATCATGACCTGAGCCAAAGGCAGATGCTTAACAAAGTGAGCCACCCAGGTGCCCCTGGGAGTACTTTTCAAAATGGAAAATAGGAAAGTAAAAAGTAGGTGCTTTATATTAAAGTACTGAGGGATGAGCATGAGTGAGAAAAAGAAACCCACTTTGAGGCAACACAGACACGTGAACAGAGAAGCAGAGAGGGAGGCAGTTTTTCCACTCATTTCCTTCAGCACAGCCCCTGGCCTGTCCATTCTAATCAATCATTCTTTTGGCCCTATCTTACATGGCAACTGCTCACTTTTGCTTAGCTATCTTTGCTACTCATTCCATCTGACATGCTCTCAATTCCTCTCAATTTCCTTGCTGCCTGTAAGAGGCATCTTTACTCATCTCTTACAACAAAGCCTTCCCTGGCTGACCATACCCGACCTTGAGCTCTCTTCTACTCCCTAATGTCTGAGGTCTTTTGCAGATGGTTTGCTACCATGTTTTCTGGCCCATCTTCACATAATGGTTGGTTGTGTCATGTGCATGTAACTACCACCCTCTTCCTCTTGGGAAGAACATAAGAATCTCTAGGTCATGGGCTACTTTTTTCTTCCTCTGAACCTTTCTGTGTCTGATGCCATGTTGGATATACAACACTCAAGACAAGTTAAATGAACGTTGAATAAGAGCAGGCTAAAACAACACACCTCATGAATGGTTAAGTTCTCACTATGGACATTAACCACCAAGATGTGGACTTCATCTGTATCATCTTCAAGTGAGTGTAAAGGAGGAAATGGGTGAGTATTGGCTTGGGCACTTAATTCATGCTGGTGTGAACACTGAAGTACAGGCTTGCAGACTAAGCTGGGAGGGCCATCCGAAGGTCCCCAGGAAAGGAGGGACTTTTTACTTCATGAGGAACTTACTTAAAATTCTGTTTTACTCTATTAACTTAAAAAACTGAGAACTGGTTGAACTGGTTGTCTACCTGTCGGTCTGATTCATGTGGCGAGATTTAGTGGAAGTGCCAAATCTGGTGACCAGAGTTATTTCAGGTTTGCCTCTGGGACTTGGTAAAATGATGAGCCCAATATGGTCCCAGAGGAAAGTCAGTAACTAGACTGTACAGAAAATGGATGATGTTAAGTAGCTATTGGCCTGGTGTCTATAGCAGTTTATGAGAGAAGAATTGGAAACAACTGTCCAGCAACATGAGACTAAGTTATGGCCCACCCATGTAATAGCACACTCCCTTAACTATTAAAAAATTTATACTGTAGAGGGGAGCCTGGATGGCACAGTTGGTTGAGAGTCAACTCTTGGTTTTGGGTTAAGACTGTTCCCGGCATTGCATCGGGCTCCACACTCAGCAGGGAGTCTGCTTGAGATTCTCTCTCCCTATCCCTCTGCCCCTCCTACTCATGCACTCTCTCAAATAAATAAATCTGTAAAAAAAACTATATTGTAGAAAAATACTCATTGATAAGAAGAGAGATTCAAAATGCAGTAAGAGGGGAAAATCTAGTTAAAATAAATTCAGTAGGATCCTACTTTTATTTTATGCAAAGGAAAAAAACGCCAAATATGTATTTTTGCCCATGGAAAAAAAGCCCCGAAAAACACTAGTATAGGGGCGCCTGGGTGGCTCAGTGGGTTAAAGCCTCTGCCTTCAAGCTCAGGTCAGGAGATCAGGGTCCTGGGATTGAGCCCCACCTCAGGCTCTCTGTTCAGCAGGGAGCCTGCATCCCCCTCTTTCTCTGCCTGCCTCTCTGCCTACTTGTGATCTCTCTCTGTCAAATAAATAAATAAAATCTTAAAAATAAACATACATTACTTCCATTACAACGGCAACAACAAAAAACAAGTAACTTTCAATTTTGTAAAAAGAAGCTCAACCTTGAAATATACATCCAAATTGGAGGCAACAAGAAAAGAAGAAAAGTTCCTGAAAAGTAAGACCAGCTGAAGATTCTCCCAGCTTTTCGGGTGTGTGTGACATCCACAGAGTACAGAGACGGAGGGCACTGTGATTCCTAGCTGTGGTCCAGATCATAGACCCACTTTCACAGAAGCAGCCCGAGAACAGGGAATAAGGGGTGGCAATCACAACATGACCCTAGAGCAGTGAAGACGGTCATGCTACCTCCGAAACGACACAGTGCGAGCAGGCTGTGAGGTGCGGAGGGAGGAACTAGGACCCACCTGGATGGTCACACTCATGGACTCTGGCGCAGGTCTGGGTACACTCAGGGGGTCTGGTACCACAGGGAACTGGTGGGTAGATCACTGACGCACCACAGTGGCAGGTTAGTTCATCAAAACCTGATGGAGAGGCAGGTGAAACAAAACAATCTTTTTGAGTTTGGGATGTGCACACACATATTTACACAGACACAGACTACACATTTTTTTTTTTTAGGGGACTGCTTTTTTCACAAAAGATTTTTATTTTATTAAAGTTGAGCTGTAGTAAAGGAGCTGACAGGTATGTTAGTTGCAACAAACTCTAAGTCCATGAGTAACCCAGGACACTTTTACATGTATTTTATAGACAACAGATCTGTAAGCCATCTCTTTTGAAGAATAGGAGACTTCTACTAAAGATACAGCTTTTTTCCCAAACTCCTTTGTTAGGAAAATGGATAGAGATTATGAAAGCTACAGATAACTAACAAACATACAAAAATATACATGTGAATATACATCTCAGAGAGCCACTGAAGCCATTCAAAAAAATTCTTTTTTTTTAAAGATTTTATTTATTTATTTGAGAGAGAGAGTAGGGAGGAGCAGAGGGAGAAGCAGGTTCCCTGCTGAGCGGGGAGCCTGATGTGGGGTTTGATTCCAGGACCATAAGATCATGACCTGAGCTTAGGCAGAAGCTTAACCAAATAAGCCATTCAGGCAAACACCCAACACACAAATTCTTATAGGTGTAATCAACATGTATCATGTTAGAAATACGAAGTTGAAATGAAGCACAGAGCTGCATCCAGGTTCATTATGCACAGTTCCCAAACTAAATCAAAATGATGACTCCCACTGAACAACAACAAGCAGCCCGCCCCAAGAGCTCTCCTGACTCCTAAATCCCAAGAGGAGACAGTTCTCCACAACTCCGAGCCTTGGTAGAGGCCAGGCCTTTGGCTGTGGTTCTCAACTAGGTCACTCAAGAGTCAGGAAGCCCAGGGCTCATAAGATGCTTCCACCCACCGTTCTTCTCTAATCAGTATTCTTTCCACCAAACCCTTCAGAGGCTATACAATGTGGCAGAAAGAGCCTTATAAATATAGTCAAGAGACTTAGGCTATGAGTCCTGGACCTACTACTTAACTTGCTAAGTAACTGTGAGCTGATAATTTTTTTTTTAAACATTTCATTTTGACAGAGAGAGAGAGAGATAGATAATGAGAGAGGGAACACAAGCAGGGGGAGTGGGAGAGGGAGAAGCAGGTTTTCTGTTGAGCAGGGAGCCCAGCGTTGGCCTTGATCCCAGGACTCTGGGATCATGATCTGAGCCAAAGGCAGACGCTTAACAACTGAGCCACCCAGGTGCCCCACAGTGAGTGGGGTGGTAATTTAACCCTTCTCGGCTTTCTTTTTTTTTAAATTTTATTTATTTATTTGACAGAGAGATCACAAGTAGGCAGAGAGGCAGGCAGAGAGAGTGGAGGAAGCAGGCTCCCCGCTGAGCAGAGAGCCCGATGTGGGGCTCGATCCCAGGACCCTGAGATCATGACCCGAGCTGAAGGCAGAGGCTTTAACCTGCTGAGCCACCCAGGTGCCCCCCTTCTCGGCTTTCTATTGGTGAGGTGGGGATACCAAACTTGGGCCTATCCACTCAACAAGCTTATTATGAGAAACAGCTAAAGGGAAAGGGGCTATGTAAGTTCTTTTCATGGAATCCATGTGTGTGATTTATTTATTTGAGAGAGAGAAAACAATCAGCGGGGAGGACCAGATTCTCCACTGAGCACAGAATCTGATGTGGGGCTCAATCTCAGGATCCTGAGATCATGACCTGAGCTGAAGCTAGACGCTTAACTGACTGAGCCACCCAGGCGCCCCTACGTGTGTGATTTTCATTGAAGTATTGACACAACTCTTTTTGAAATGAAGTAGGCCTAGCATTTTAGCAAAGCCATTTTGGGAAATCTTGATCTAAGCCAATCTTTTAATGTGGCAATTCGCAAAGTGTGCTCTGTTGATTCCTAAGAGTCCTTGAGCTCCTTTCAGGGAGTCCATAAGGCCAAAATTATTTTCATAATAAGACTAAGATATTATTTTTTTTCACTATGCTGACATCTGTATTGATGGTACATACAAAAGCAACAGTTAGTAAAACTGCCAGGGCTTTAGCACAGATTAAGGCAGTAGTACCAAGCTGTAATTATGGTATTTTTCACTCCCAAGCACTTAGAATAAATAAAAAATGCTAGTTTCACTTAAGAAAGTCCTTGATGAAAAAAAAAAAAAAAGTCCTTGATGAAGCAATAAAGAGGAGTCCTTAAATATATGTCTTTTCCATAATCTGTGAAACAGAGTGGGAAATCTGCACAAAGCACTTTTGTTGCATACGAAAATATAATCTGATTGTTTTAAAGAACTGCACTTGTTGGAGCTATGAGCTGGAACACCATTTTTACTTGAAAGAATGACTGACAAGGGGCCCTGGGGTGGTGCAGTGGGTTAAAGCCTCTGCCTTTGGCTCAGGTCATGATCTCAGGGTCCTGGGATCGAGCCTCACATCAGGCTCTCTGCTCAGCAGGGAGCCTGCTTCCTTCTCTCTCTGCCTCATTATGATCTCTCTCTGTGTCCAATAAATAAACAAAATCTAAAAAAAAAAAAAGGAATGACTGAAAAGCTATGGTTATTTAGACTTGGGTATTGGGCATACATTTTATCAAAAATTACCAAAAAGAGCCCATCATTTCAGGAAAACCGACTTTGTTGCTAGTGATAAAAGCTTTCAAGCTTTAAAGTGAAAACAAAATTTTGGAAAATATGTATTTACCACTATGAGCTTGACAATTTCCTAATATTTTTCCCAAGATTTTTCTGATAAGATTGGTAGTTATATTAATGAATGTAAATGTTTAACATTATAACAAAATTTTTCACCAATTCAAAAATTTGCATATCTTAATAATTCATTTCTAAATGATCAATATTCGATGCTATCAAGTTGTGCATTGGTAAAAGATCATTAAAAATATGAGAAAAACCAATGAATTTTAACATGACAGAGAACAAAAACTAAAACCCTAACTCAAGTCCTTTCTGAAATGTGGTTGAGTTTTGGTATAATTTCAAAAAAAAGAATATCCACCATTATTATACTTTCTTTTTCCACTATGTATCTATGTGAGGTCACAGAACAAAAACTAAAACCCTAACTCAAGTCCGTTCTGAAATGAGGTTGAGTTTTGGTGTAATTTCAAAAAAAGAATATCCACCATTATTATACTTTCTTTTTCCACTATATCTATGTGAGGTCAGATTTTTTTCATTTCCTTCAACTCTATACTGCAACACATTAATGTAGAAACAGATGTGAGAATCCAACTATCTTTTATTAAATCAAGCATTTAGTCTTCTAGTTAAAAAAAAAGTTTTAAAAATATGTCACTTAAGGGTGCCTGGGTGTCTCAGTTGATTAAGCATCTGCCTTCAGCTCAGGTCATGATCCCAGGGTTCTGGGACTGAGCCTCACCCACGCTGGGCTCCCTACTCAGTGGGGAGTCTGCTTCTCCCTCTGCCCCTCCCTGATGACTCATGCGCTCTCTCAAATAAAATCCTAAAAAAAAGTCATTTATGTTAACATCCAATGAGTGTATTACTTTTTCAAAAAAGATTTTTATTAATTTATTTGTCAGAGAGAGACAGTGAGTGAGTACAAGCAGAGAGAGCTGCAGGCAGAGGGAGAAACAGGCTCCCCACTGAGCAAGGAGCACAATGTGGGACTTGATCCCAGGACCTTGAGATCATGACCTGAGCTGAAGGCAGACACTAAGCTGATTGAGCCACCCAGGTGTCCCTATATTACTGTTTTTTAAATAAGATTTTATTTGTTTGAGAGAGAGAGAGAGGGAGAGAGAGAGAATGAGTAGGGGAGGGGCAGGGGAAGAAGCAGGATAAATAAAATCTTTTTTTTTTTAAAGATTTTATTTATTTATTTGACAGAGAGAGAGAGAGAATGAGAGAGAGAACACAAGCAGTGGAAGTGGGAGAGGAAGAAGCAGGCTTTTTGCTGAGCAGAGAGCCTGATGCAGGGCTCTATCCCAGGACCCTAAGATCATGATCTGACCTGAAGGCAGAGGCTTAACCCACTGAGCCACCCGGGTGCCCCTTGATTTTTTAAAAAGATTTTACTTATTTATTTGACAGAGAGAGAGAGACAGAGAGAGGGGGAACACAAACAGGGCGAGTGGGAGAGTTGGAGAAGCAGGCTCCCCATTGAGCAAGAAGCCCAACGTGGGGCTTGGTCCTGAGCCAAAGGCAGACACTCAATGACTGAGCCACCCAGGCACCCTGTGACGGTCCCTGGTAATTTTTAAGAATGTAAATGAGTCCTAAAACCAAGTTTCTAAACAACTGCTAATAATATAAAGAAAGAAGACTGTCGAGGACAGAATCTGTCAATGATATTTAAGAGTAATCTAGTAATGAACCAGATCTCATCTTAGCATTGTTGCTTACGTCCGAGGTTTGTACATTCAGGGAAGACAATACAGCACTAGAATAACTTTTTTTTTAACGTCTCAACATATCTGAAATACTTAGGCTTAGTTCAGTAATCCATACCAAGTTAAGTAAGTCAACCTCTCACAATACATTATGCCTGAACTTCTAGAAAACTCTTATAATAAAAAAAAAAAAAAAAAAAAAGAAAACTCTTATAATAATAAAGCATACAGTGAAGACACTCACTGGCTTGCCAGCATGACTGGCAGTTCCCACGATGACAAGGTTCTTCACATCTATGAAGGCCACAACGGAGTTTCCTCCCACAAATCAAAGGACACTTGTGCTCCTTATCCTATGAAGAGATTCATATTTGTTCATAAAATTATCTCCATTTATATTTTCCACAAACAACAAGTAGAGTAATAAAAAAGAAGCTCCCCACATTTATGGTGAAATGATGTCTGGGATTAGCTTCAAGATAATCTGAGGCAAAAAAAAAAAAAAAGATAATCTGAGGCAGTAGGTGTGGATGTGGATGAAATAAGATTAGTTAAGAGCTGATCACTACTAAAGTTGGATGTTGAGTATATGAGACTCGTACTAATCTCTCTGCTTTTGTATATGTTTGAAATTTTCAGTAATAAGAGAAAGTCTTTAAGCCTTCAAATACTGATTTATAAGTAAGTCTTGATACGTTGTCCAATTTTATCACTCTTTATCTTGTCAATATGTAAACTCTAAAAATGACATTATGTAAAATATACATATATAGGTGAGTGTACACATGCACTACTTTGGTACTGGTACTGTGTTACACACATGCACAACATGGTAACACAATACTGCCAGGTAGTGCTCCCTTTATTTAGTTCCATATAAGTGAATTATTCAGATAACTGAAACTCGCTCCTTTCAAAGTGTCCTATTCATTTTGCCTACTGACCTGATCCACATTGTATGTGAAACCCAAAGCCTGAATTGCTAAGACCAGCCCAATCTGTGGTTGGGAAAGCTCATAATCTCCTGCAGAGGACTGTATGCTCATCTGGTGATCCTGGGCTCTGGAGCCTGAGGCCTTCTGTCTTTCTGCCTTCTCTTCTCCCATACTGCCACAGGCTAACCTGGCTAGGGCCTAAAACGGCCTGTCTCTTTGGGCAGCTCTCTTAACTGCTGCCCAGGGGCTGCTCCCAGTGATTTCTAAATCTGGGCTGCATTCCAGATGGCTGAGGCTTCTAGATGCCCAGCCCCTGGAAGAATGCAATCTGAGTGTACCTAATGATAGGTCCACTTACCACACAGCAGATCTCATTACATTTATGCCGTCCACACAACCGTTTCTTGTTACACCGCTTATCACACATAAATGTAGCATCTGCTGTGGCCAATTAAAAAGAAAAAAAAAAAAGGGCAAGGATATGAACATTCATTCAACAAATATTTGAGTGACTATAAGCTGAAGAAATACAAATATAATAATGTAAATAAGTTAGTTAAGGTGAAAATACATATAAAAAGATATTTTTCATTTGTCAGATTGTCAAAAAAGGACAATGAAGACTGATTAATATTTGGTATGGGTGGAGGTGTAGAGAACAAGGCACACTCAGTGGATAGGAGTATAAATTTTTGGTGTACATATGTATCTATCAAAAATTTCAGTGTTAATTCTATCTTAAGGAATAATTTCTACATATATACTTTCAAAAGTGGCTAAGAAAAAAAGTGGCTAGAACCCCCAAAGCACAAGCAACAAAAGAAAAAAACAGAAATTGGGCTTGATCAAAATTAAAAAATTTTGTGCACCAAAGACACCATTAAGAAAGTGAAAAGACAGCCCACATAATGAGTGAAAAGATTTATAAATAATCTATCTTTAAGGGTCTAGGATCCAAAATACATAACTCTAACAACTCAACAACAAGAAGAGAAATTACCCAATTAAAAGAATGGCAAAGGACTTAAAAAGACTCTTTTCTAAAGATTACAAATGGCAGGGGCGCCTGGGTGGCTCAGTCGTTAAGCGTCTGCCTTCAGCCCAGGTCATGATCCCAGGGTCCTGGGATCGAGCCCCGCATCAGGCTCCCTGCTCGGCAGGAAGCCTGCTTCTCCCACTACCATTCCCTCTGCTTGTGTTCCCTCTCTCGCTGTGTTTCTCTCTGTCAAATAAATAAAATCTTTAAAAAAAAAAAAAAAAAAGATTACAAATGGCAAAGTACATAAAAATATGTTCAACGTCACCAAGGAAATGCAAATCAAAACCATAATGACGTATCACTTCATATATATTTAGGAAAGCTATAATAAAAAAAAAACAACATAAAAACCAAAACCAAAACCAAAAAAAAATAAGCATTGGAGTGAATGTGGAAAAACTGGAACCCGCATACATTGTTGAGGGGAAAGTAAAATGATGTAGCTGCTATGGAAAACTGCTACGGCAGTTCTTCAAAAAATTACACACAGAATTACCATATGATCCAGCAATTCCACTTGTAGGTATATATCCAAAAAGATTCTAAACAGGTATTTTAACCAGAATTTGTGTATAAGTGTTCACAGTAGCACTAATTGTAAAAGCTGAAAGATCGAAACCACCCAAGTGTCCGTCAGCAGATGAATGGATAAATAAATTGCAATAGATCCACACAATGAAATATTCAGTCATCAAGAGGAACAAAGTTCTGATATGTGCTACGACATGGATGAATCTCGAAAACATGCTAAGTGAAAGAAGCCAGGTATAAAAGGTTATATATTATATGAGTCCATTTATATGAGACACCCAGAATAAGTAAGTCCATAGATACAGAAAGCAGATGAGTGGTTCCCAGGGGTTTGAGGGATGAGTGAGTAGGGAGTGAAAACTTAATGAATACAGGGTTTCCTCTTGGGGTGATGAAAATGTTTTGGAACTAGACAAAGGTGATGGCTGCACAACACTATGAATTTACTACCGGCCACTGAATTGTATACTTTAAAAGGTTCTGTTCTATGTTATGTGAATTTTATCTCAATTTTTAAAAATGGGCTAGGTACTGAAGTGTTTATGAGTGAAATAATGTTCGAGATTTGTTTTCAAAGCACTCTAGTGAAAATAAAAAGTAGAGCAGGGAGGGATGGATGAAACAAGACAGGAAGAATGTTGGTAACGGATGATGGGTGACAGGTGCTTAGGGATTTATTATACTAATCTTTCTACTCTCACTTCTGGTTAAAATTTCATCATAAAGTTTTAAAATGTCAGACAAGAGAGCTACTGCAATATTTGTAACAGGGAAAAACTGGAGACAACCTGAATGACCACCTAAAGGGCAACGGTGAACTACATTGCGGCATATCCACATACAGAATACTCTGCAAGAGAGAGAGCTATATACATTGACAGGGAAAAATGTCTTTGATATATTATTGAGGGAAAAAAACAAAAAACAAAAAACAGATCCAAAGTGAAAACGGCAGGTTTAGTATAAATCTAAGTTTAGAAGAAAAAAACAAAACTAATGGACATGTGGGTACATCTAAATGAATAGAGAAAAAGATCGAGACCCATATCCAACAAACTAGTAACAGTTTCATCAGGGAAGTGCAACTAGGAGGAGAAAATTGGGTTGGGGTATATTTTCACTTTTTACTCTATATTGTTTTCATTTTTTTACTATAAAAGTGTCTTAGTGTAGTTTTTTCAAATTATGTTTTTAATAACCAGAATTTTGACTGTGGGCTTAAGACAGATATTTCTAGTTACCTCCAAACAACCACCCCCCACCTCCTTAAGGCTAACAGAGCCTTAATTTTGTTCAGAAGTTGGGTGCCCATGTGCTCCTCAGTTCCAGGTATGACTGCAGAATAGTCTATCTAGGCTGCTAATTCCATTCCCCTTGTTAATGTCCAGTTTAGGCAGGAGCATTTGATACAAAGTATATTGAGAGCCTCTCAGGACTGTTTTCCTTGAAGCTTGGGGCATCTGGGTGGCTCAGTCAGTTACAGATCAGACTCTTGATTTTGGCTCTGGTCATGATGTCAGGGTTGTGAGATTAAGCCCCAAGTCCAGCTCTGTGCTCAGTGGGGGGCCATCTTAAGATTCTCTCTCCCTCTGTGCCTCCCCACCCCACTTGCTTTCACTAGGGGGACAAAAAATGAAGGAAGGGAAGCTTAAGAATCTCTTTCCTTTAGATGCTCTTGGATAAGGTATGTGGACTTGCTGTAGCTAACTTACATCCATGAGGAGAAAAACAAAAAAAATCAGAGAAGCTGACTTGGTGTCCTGGAATCAGTGAGGCTAGAATTACCCAAACCTGGACTTGTTCTGCCTCCATACGTCCTACTATGTGAAATAGTTAACTCCCTTAATGCTGATATTACTTTTCCCTGGGTTTTCAACACCTGCAAACAAAAGCATCCTAACCCAATACAGCTTTCTTCCTGGCCAGAATAAGCTTTTATTTTGTACACATTTAACTTGAATCACTTTTCCAAAGAGGTTTTCAGGTGGCTTAAACAGAAGACCATGAGATGGTTAGCAAAGGATAGACTCATAATAGCATGGAATGTCAGGATCAAGGACAAAGGAAGAAAGAACACTGTAGCCCTTAAGGTTAAGAAGGCTGCTGGTTGAGTACCTGTTCCAGGTACACAACAGTCATATCAATCAAGCCTTATGGGGATCAAGCATTAGCGTGAGTGTGTAAAAAGTTTGCTGTATTAGGTATTATTCACTTTCACCCCCAGTACCACCAAAATTACTACCATAATTTTATTATGAAAATTTTCAAACATATAAAGAGGTTGAAACAACTTTATAGGGACTATCCACATGCCCATTACTGAAATTCTACCATTACTTTTTCATGTATCTACCATTCTATTCATCTTAATATTTTATGCATTTCAAAGTCAGCTGCAGATGAGTACACTTACCTAATTTTAGTATTTCATTAACTAGAATTCAATTTATGATTTTTACTTTTCTTTTGAGGTAAAAGTTATATACAACGAAATGCACAAATCTTAAGTGTACCTTTACTGAACTGTGACAAATACATAACCCAAACCCCTATCAAGATAGACAACAATTACTTTTATCCCAGAATGTTCCCTCTTGTCCCTTCCCAGTCATACCTTCACTTTTGAGACTGGTACATGGAAGCTCCTATGGAAAAAGGAAAAAAAGACATTGGTAACTCCTTTAGGAATAAATGAAACAACACAACTATAGTATAATGCTAAATGTAGCATGTATATCCTAAATATCCTGTACTTCTCTGGCAGTCACTTATTGACTAACTGTATCCGTCTGGAACTAGGTTAGCTCAGTCTCTATATTCATATGCTTTACTCATGACAGGGCCCCAGGTTTACTGACACTTCATGCAAATATAATTGCACAATCTTTGTGGTCTGGCCTAATTTAAAGTAGATAAGGAATTATAAAATCTGAATGGAAAGAGGGGCTGCCAAAGGTATACAAAACAAAGAAAAATAACTGCCTGGTAAGGGTAGACAGAAAAAGCCGTGAAAAGCAGAAAATGTGAAAATATGTAATAATCTGGTACCAGAAGCAAATAGCTCAACACATTTAAGAGCAGCCCTGACATTGCTGAAAAGAAGAATACAGTAGTTGTCCGGCGTTCAGAGTCCTACGATAGTAATTATGTATGAATGACCCCAAAGATCACATGTAACTTGCTGAGGCATGATCCCGAATAAGAGGTGTGGAGAGGGAGCTGTTTGGGAGGAAGTCAGTCACCTGGGGGAGAGGGAGCTTGGCTGCTCACCATCTACATCTGAATTTGTCTTTGATGTTATTCACAGGTTGCTAAGTACTCAGAAACCAGCAAGATGATAAAAATATGCTTTCTTAGTGAAAATGATCCTGAAAAAAGAGGCGGCTACTAGAGTTGAAAACAGAAGTAAAAAGGTCTTAAGAAATGGAAGATTCTGGCTAGAAAGATGTTTTAAATTAGTTGGCTGGGTTGGATGATAAGAAAAAGTTCCAAAAAAAAAAAAAAAGAAAGAAAGAAAGAAAAAGTTCCCCATACGTTCTCTAGCAGAAATTTCCTGCGTAGCCTCATGAAAACTGCTTGAGCGAATGTTCGAGTTAATGCAAACACTGGATGATTATAGAGTAGCAATGACATGCTAGAGTGGTATTTGTAATTGCAGAGAAAGGCAGAGCTCCTACAGATTCCTAAAATCAGTACGAATTACCAACAAAAACTTAAATACAGTACTTTTTGTTAAGAGGTAGTAAGATATAGCACATTTTTCAAAGACCCCCACCAAAGTGCTTAAAAGAAAACCACCATTGAAGCTTTAAGAAATAAGTTTTACTTATCTAGAAAATTCATTTCTAGGGGCGCTGGGTGGCTGTGTCAGTTAAGCATCTGCCTTTGGCTCGGGTCATGATCCCAGGGTCCTGGGCAAGTGCCCTGGAGTTGGGCTCCCTGCTCAGTGGGGATGCTGCTTCACCCTCTCCTCCTGTCTCTCCCTACTCATGCCTTCTCTCGCTAGCTCTCTCTCAAATAAATAAAATCTTAGTTAAAAAAAAGAGGAAAAAAGAAAACTCATTTCTAATAGAACGAACGAATGAACTTTTCTAATAGAACTTTTCTAAAAGAAAAGTCCATTCCATTACAAAAGACATTTTATGAAAAATTTGGCTAAACAGTGTGGTGATGATCAACAGTCTCAAAGAGATTCTTCACTTTGTCAAAGGTTTCAACAGAATTCATACTGATAGTGAGTGCCTCCAGCAATTTTAGAATAAAACTTATTTGCAAAAATTCTATTTACACACAGCTTTTCATGAGTATACTCACTGCCATGGGGTCCACTATTAGAGGAGTGAGGGAGGACAGTGAATGAGAAGCAAAAAAGCAGAGAAATGGAATTGCTGGGGAGAACGAAGCAAGATGGCAGTAGCCATTTCTAGCTCATGCATCCCAACCCTGCCTGTACTTCCTGGTCAGAAAGAGCACCTCTGGGCATTACTAAAATTGTGATTACTACATCACAGTACTTCACAGTCTTCAAGGTCCTATAGCTGACATTCAAAACACCTCTACTGCCTCCATGTACTCTGTAGTTTCTTTCAGAAAAAACAAAAACAAAAACAAAAAAAAACTGCACACACACACAACTTTGCCACATGTAAACTGCATTATTTTTACATTTTTATTCCAAAGCTTACCTAGTAAGCTAGCTCCCAATTTATGGACTATATCCTCAGAATCATTTGCAAGTCAGCAGATACCCAGACCTTGGGCTTGGTAGCAGTGAATATGCACTGAAAGTGGGTCAGAGATGACAGACTGATACTTAGAATGTTCTCCGAGGTGGATTACCCAAAGACTTTCACAGCAGGGCTCCTGCCTTTGGTTACAAGCATAGGAATGGTAAAAATGGTAAGATGTCCCTTTTCTAACAAAGAGACCAATCAAAATTGCCCTGGACAGAAAGTAGAAATGGACAAAACAGTTGTATAGTTAAGAATTAACCTTTCTCAAAGGGCAGTCTGGCCTCTGCCACTGGCTTCAGGGAGGTAATCTCTAAACCCTTGGAATGTCATGCCTGATAGGAGGAGTGGCGCTGCTCGTCTGAGGCCTTGGGTCATCACACAGTGTGACATAATTTAGGGTTCAGGCTGGCCATACTGAAAAGTCTTAAGGTGGGGACTGGCTACACCATGAAGACCAATGATGTGCTTCAGGGTGGGACTCTGGGTCACACAGTAACTGTAGACCTCTGGTGACACTGAAGATTGAAATCAGCCACATGGACAGTCAACCATGTGTACACAATGGAGCCTCAGTAAAAACTGCACACCCAGGCTCGGGTGACCTTTCCTGGTTGGCAATACTCCATGCATATTATCACCAACTGATGCTGAAACCAACACTTTTCCAACTCCATAGGGAGAGGACAATTAGAAGCTTCATACTTGCTATTTCTTGGACTCTGCCCTGCATGTTTCTTCCTTTGGGTGATAGTAATTTGTATCTTTCCCCCATAATAAACTGTAACCATGATTATAAAATAGCTTTCAATGAGTTCTGCTGAGTCCTTTTAATGAATTATCAAACCCTGAGGGTGGTCCTGGGGACACTGGACTTACAGTTGGTATCAGAAGTTAGGGTGGTTTTGTGGACTATTCTAATTAGTAAGTGTCTAAGCTCTTGCAGTGGGTATCAGAAATGAGGGTGATCTTGTGGACTGTGTTCTCTCCAACTTCTTAGTTAGCTAATTCCTTGCAAGAGTACATTTGCTGTATGCTGGCATCTAGCATTATCACCACTGGTATTTGGTAGAGCTATCGGTACACTTGTTTAGCCCAATCACTGGTCTCTGAGCCTGGAGTGCTACTTCCCCCAACCCCCAATACTTACCCTATAACTGGCCCCTGGCTGCTGTCAGCATATATTGGCAGGACTGAATGAATCATACATAGTATGATATGAATAAATCATTATTATGTTATTTTATTCCTCCCATCCCATAATCACTAATTTAAAAGGCATGGGTGATAACTCTAACATTGTTTATGATTTACCTTTGTTCTGAAAGAGCATCTGCAGGAAATAACTGATGTACGAGAGCATGGTCCACAGTCTCCTTCATGGCAGAGTTTTTCGCAGGTATGAATGAAATCTTTAAAAAAATGAAAAGACCTAGGAATAAACACTGCAAGTACTCATCTTCAGATTCCCAAGTTCACTAGCTGCACTGGTCTTCTAATTCTATGCCCTGCAACTCCAGAATCAGACTTGCGGGAAGAAGAATGTAGTCAATGCCTCTTCCCTTATCTTTCCTTCATCTGGCAGGCTGGGCCTTTTATGGCAAAGACAGTGCCCAGAATTAGTCACTAGAATATTCTCTGGAATGCATAATGCTTTGCCTAAGAAAAAAATCAGATACTTCTGACTTCTTCCTTTAGGCCTCAAGACTCAAGGCTAGACTTGAGGATATCCTTAAAATTACATAGCCATGGATGACTTTACTAAAGTACTCTTGACTCTGAAAATATGGGGATCATAAACAATCAGAAACCATGATCCATAACCTCACTGACCAGCTCTGCGACCATCTGATGATAAGAGGTCCGCCAGTCATTCTGCTAAACTAGGTTTAGGACAAATCCTGTTTTAAGGACCCCTTGGAGATCAGCCACAGTCCCTTTTGACTGCTATTTTAATGTATTTCTTTCCATCCTTTTATTTTTCAGCCTAATTTCATTTTTAACTCTAAAGTCAGTTTTCTAAAGATACCACATAGTTGGAAATTGTGCTTTTAAAAAAAATTTGGTCGGACAGCCTCTGCTTTTTCATAGTTTAACCCATTCACATTAATGTTATTGTGGATACAGCTGGATTATATCTGCCATTTAACTTTTACTTTTCTGTATGCCTCATGCCCTTTTGTTAATCTCATCCTCCTTTACTGCTTTCTTCGGCATTAAGTGAATATTTTCTAATATAACATATTTTTCCCTTAATGGTATTTTCCACTATTTTTAGGGGGGTTATTTTATTAATGGTTGTTCTAGGGCTTACCGTATACATCTTATCAGAATCTACTTCAGATTTATACAAATTAATTCCAGTGAGATACAGAAGACTTATTCCTATATAGTTCTATTCTCTCTTCTCTTTTATACTTTATTGTTATATATGTCTACATGTTACAAGCCCACAAATATATTATTAGATTACTTTCTATAATTTCTATTAAAGCTGAGAAAAGGGGGCGCCTGGGTGGCTCAGTCAGTTAAGCGTCTGTCTTTGGCTCGGTTCATGATCTCAGGGTCCAGGGATTGGGCCCCTCATCGGGCTCCCTGCTCAGCGGAGAGCCTGCTTCTCCCTCTCCCTCTGCCTGCCTCTGCCTACTTGTACTCTCTATCTCTGCCAAATAAATAAAACCTTTAAACAAACAAACAAAAAAAGCTGAGAAAAGGAGAGCAAGCATATATTCATAATTTGTTGTATTTATCATCTTATTTACCGTTTTTGGTTTTCTTCATTTGTTCCTACAGCTCTGAGGTACCACTTGGTATCACTTCCTTACTCCAGTACAACTTTGATCCCACCCACACCCTTTGTGCTTACTGTCAGATGTATTTCCACATCTTGTAAGCCCAACAACACAATGACATTATTATCTTATACAATTGCTTTTTAAGTCAGTTGCAAAGAGAATATGCATTTACACTGTCCTTTAAAATTATGTAATTACTGTTACTCTTTGATTTTTCACATGGATTTGAATTTATATCTGGGTTTACTTGCTTTTATCCTGAAGAACTTCCTTTAGTATTTATTGTGAAGTGACCTACTAGCAATAAATTCTGTTTTTATTTTCATTTTTGAAAGATAGTTCTGTTGGATAGAAGCTTCTTGGTTGACAGTTCCCTGCGCCCTCCTTCCCCCAAGCATTTTGAATAGTTCATTCCAGTGTCTTCTTGTTGTGATGTAGTGTTCTCCACTGTTTCTGATGAGAAGTCTGCTGTTAATCTTATAGGGATTCTCTTGTATGTGAAGAGTCATATTTCTCTTGCTGCTTTCAAGATTTTCTCCTTGTCCTTGGCTTTCAGCTTTTTACTTGTGTCTAGGTGTGAATCTCTCTGAATTTATCTTATTAGGTAAACTGAGCTTCTTGGATACATAGATTAATGGTTTTCAATAAATTTGAAAAGTTTTCAGTTATTCCAATACTTTTTTTGCTCTCTACTATTGTGGTATTCCCATTACACATATGCTTATGTGCTTAAAGTGCCCCACATTTGTATGAGGTGCCATTCATTTTTCTTCTTTCTACTTTCTCTCTGTTGGGCATAAATTGCACAGCACTCTGATCCAATGAAATGTGGGTAGGGGTGGTCTTTGAGTTAAGTCTGTGAAGTCTGTTCTGACCTCAGAAGGGCTGGGCTTAGCTATCTCTTTCCCTGGTTCTTCCCGCTGAACTAGCTGGCTCACATTTTAGCTTATTGCCCTTAATTAAGAAGAGTATTATTTTCTAAAGGGCCTTTAGGTCTCAATTTCTCTACAGTGTTTCAAATTAAAGTCTATTCCTTTGGGAGACTACTTTGTAGGTCTCTTTTCTTATGGACTACCTTTCCCCCTGGAAAAGTCTCAGTCACTTACTCTTGGTGCTGAGTAGGGCAGTAACCTCTGGTCTTCTTGACTTGTTTTTCCCAGTGTGGAACGTCTGCTCTAAAAAATGAGCTGTGGTGAAGATGACTGGGGCCCCAACAGCCTACTGTGACTGGTGTAAGAACTGACTTAGGGGTGGGGCTGCATGGAAGGAGGCCCCAAACCTCTCAGGTGTGCTTACCAGAAATTTAACCTTTTCAGCTTGGAGTTAGAGGGGATGAAAGATGCTGGCAGTCTGCTCCTCCCACTGAGATATGTAACCCTTGGCAGGGAGCTTAAGGGTAGAGGCAGCCTCATCTTCCTGGCATGCCTATCCTGAGTAGAGCTTTTGTTAAGCTGAGCTCGAGGAGGAAGGAAGGGAGTGGACTATGACTTAAACGACATGAACTCTTGATGTTCTTACTGAATTTTATATTTTCTTTATAATAAATACTTCTTCATTTGATGTATGCCCATAGGGCAATTTCCAGAAACTTCAAACGATTGCTTTGTAATAATTTTCCCTAGCTTTGCCTGTTTTGCTGGGAGTGGGTCTATGTAGCTCATGTTCCCATCATGAAAGGAGAACTCTCCCTACTATCTTGTACTAAAGCTATCTGTCTAGGATGGAAATTCCTATCGAGTGAGCTACTACAAGATCTCAGCACGCTTTCTACAGATAAGCCAGATCTGAACAAACTTGACAGCCATTGTTTTCCCTAGTCATGGGCTTGTCTTTGAGCTTCTTAATCCAACTCAGCCTAATTCCTTACAAATTTTCCATGAATAAAAACTTGTTGAGATAGAGTGGTTACCCTCAAACCCCTTCATCTGGTCTTGTCTGGGCCTGTTTATACGGACAGTTACTATCTTTCTGTTGCTCGAGTCCCCATGCACTACCCATTTCACATTTCCTCCTTCTCTCACTGCCAACATATCTTAGCCCCACAGTGCGATTTCTGGTCATCATATATGAAATTATTACAAAACTGACCCATGAGCTTTCTGAATAGCTTTCATGAAAAGCTCTACCATCCTTCTTGATTTTGAAGCCATCTGATCTCCACTTTTCAGAGGTCATCTGAAGATACATTTTTACAGCAGGCAAAGAGAACAAACAGACAACTGATTTGCCTAATGCAGTAAAAATATATATTAAAATATGAGAAAAGAGTATTTCTCCTCTATATACAATTTTAAAGTCACACTGTAAAAAATAATTAGGTAGGGTGTACCCACCAGTTTCTGCTGGTTCTGGAAAAAGTACAAAATCTCTCTTTTTGATAAACATGGAAACCAAACCTAAAGATTTTAGCTCTGCCAATTAGTTACAGGAACACCTCTCTTATATAGACTTAGTTGCCCATGTCCATTTTACACAGCCTTTGAACAGTCACCCAGGAGAGAAGATGCCAAGTCACTGTAAAACTACACAGGTATATTCCCTAATGATGGCTTCAGAATATCTCAGAACTCAGACTATTACTTTAAAGCTAATTCCAACAAACTTTTTCTGGTTTCTATATCCAAATAATCAGAAGCCACAAGTCAGAAAAAAGGGAGAGTCACTAATGGTAGGCACACAGACATACTAAAAGCAATTACAGGAAAATAAACAATCAAAAGCTTTAACAAGTAGATAAAACAATTCAAACTGCACATTGGTGTAGGGAAATTGCCTGAGAAGCCTGAGGAGGCCCTAAGGGCATCACCGTACCCAGCATAATACAATAACTGATGTTCAGGAAAATGATGACTGTGGGTCAATAAAGAGGAAAGAAATTATCTTCAGGAACCTCTGTTTAAAGAAATAAAATGTAAATTTTAGAAAACTGTCCTTTCAAAATGATTCTCAGGAGGTCTTTTCTCTCAACTAGATGGGAAACTTATCTATAGAGAAAGTATTTCTTGAGTACTCCAAATGGCTAAACTTTTATTGTACTTATTAGCATTTTAGTTCTTAAATATCTCATCCATAGTTATTTAACATGTTCCTATTATATGAAAATGCCTTTAAACACTCACCGACCCCCGGATTGGTAAAAGGATATATGGTGTTCATACTACGGCAGGCTACTAAGAGAAATTATAACCCACCCCCACCCCCACCCCACCAACCCGCACGGGATAGTGTGTCACAACTGTCCTGAGTTAGTAATAAAATACCTGAAGCAGAAGGAGAGATCCCCTGGGCATATTTGAGTTTTTACAAGTATATTTTGAGGAAGAAAGAAAAAATGCCCACACAAATTTGATCATTAATATCTTCAAAAGCCTCTGATATTATAACTGAAATTTAACACTATTCTGCTTATATAGTCACTGCTACCAAACATTTCCATTCATATTTTTAGAGACAACTTTATGCCTGCTGGTTACCTAAGGAACCGCACGGCAGAGGCTTGCCGCACACTTTTCCACAGGAAGGGACAGGATCCATGCATGTTTTCCGACCACTACTTCCAAGTTCTAGCAATTGGCTGAGAGGAGTTTGGCCACAAGGGCAACAGCGCACGAGCTGGGGGAGCCGTGGGCACGGCTGGCAGGGCTGAGGGTGGCACACTTGAGAACATGTATGGTTCCCACATTTCAAGTCCCTGTTAAGAAAAACAACAGACTATTATATAACTGTTGCATAAAATACGGCTTTATTCTGTGTGAGAAAAACATAAAACCTTACTTGCCACATATCTTTAAACAGCCAAAGTCGCCAAATCCATCAGACTTTCCTACATCTGTTCCACATAACACATCTCGGGAAGTGCTGCCACAGTAGCATACTTGGGGACACAATTGCAAAAACAAAGATTAGTAAACTGTATGGGTTCTTAAAATATTCCAAGCAATCTATAAGAACCTAGCACAAAATGCTATTCATTAGTGTTGATCAGACCCGATGCAGAAACCAATGTGGCTTCTATAGCGGCTCTAAGACACACCTAAGAGGCTTTATCATAGGAAGAAGTAAAAAAGGCCTTGTGAGACTGTTGGTATCCCCTGGTGCCTCTGCAGCACATCCCCAAAACAGCATTAAAGTGAAACAACCTTCTAAATTAAGAGACTATCTGGCTCATAAGGCCATGGCTGAGAACCATTCACACTGAGGCTCCCTGGGGTCCTCAGGAGAGGTTACAGGAGATGGAAACTAAGCTGGTGACAGTTGTGGAGGAGTTGAGGACTGAATCCCTACTGTCTTCACTCCAACCCAAACAGCATAGATTTAGTACTTTATATATTGGGGTTCACATAAAATGCTCAGAAAAACTTTGTATTGCTAAAAAGGAATAAGAAAAATCAATGTAATATAAAATCCTTAGTAATCTATATTCTACTACTATCAGATTTGAAGTAATCATGTTTGAGTATTAAAACTGAGTAGAAAGCTTGAACTCAAGACTTATTTTGCTAGATAAAGAACCCCGTCCAACATCTATATATCTTCCTGTGGGTTCAAGAAATAATGAGTTCCTTTATATCTTAAGGTCAGCAATAAACACGTGTTATATTTAAGGAGTTATGTTTCTGATGTATTAATATGTAATAAAGTGTGATAAGAATTAATTTTCATCAATTTATATACTTTTTTTGAAGTGTCACTTCACACTTTCAATTTATAATAAAGACTTAGCCTGTTAAAATCAATCCGTGCAAATATACTTGGCCCACACAATAAATGCAGACCAAAAGACTAGAAATTAAATTGAAATCCTGCAGACTTAATGATGCTCTCCTTCTTTCTCAGTATAACTTCGGTAACTACTTGCACAGAAAATCGACATCAAAATGATATCTTAAAATCACATATTTAGGGGCGCCTGGGTGGCTCAGTCGTTAAGCGTCTGCCTTCGGCCCAGGTCACATCCCAGGGTTCTGGGATCAAGCCCCGCATCGGGCTCTCCGCTCTGCGGGAAGCCTGCTTCTCCCGCTACCATTCCCTCTGCTTGGGTTCCCTCTCTCACTGTGTTTCTCTCTGTCAAATAAATAAAATCTTTAAAAAAAAAAAAAAAAAAAAAAAAAATCACATATTTAGTAAAAAATAAAATAGAATACTTTTAACTTCAAACATTAGAAATAATGTTCATAAATAAAACACTGTATTGAACAGACCAAAAACTTTCAATAAGACACGAGAAGCGGGAAAGCCTCAAATCAATAAAGACCTAACCAAGACTCTTGATTTTTAAAATCTACATTCCATCTTCGAGTAAGTACATTTGTAGTTTCATCTCCTGTCCTAAAACTGATTCATTCATTCAATAAAGATTTATTGGATGGATACAGATGTAGGAAACACAATCAATATTTACGGAATCAACAAATTGGTAAATAAACCCTAGTAACTGGGAATTTCTGAAAGGAGGCTTTTCGTATGTATGTATGCATGTATTTATTTTCTTTAGGAGGTTTTTCTTTGCTAAGTTTCTGCTCAGACAGAAGTGAAGTGCTTTTTTTGGGGCGGGGGTATAAGCAGATAGCTGTGAACAAAAGAATTGAGGGTCAGAAATAAACCCACACCCATATGGTCAATTAATCTATGACAAAGGAGGCAAGAACATGCAATGGGGAAAAGAGTCTTTTCAGTAAATAGTGCTAGAAAAATTTAACAGCTACATGTGAAAGAATGAGACTAAACCATTTTCTTACACCATACAGGGAAATATCCTCAGAATGAATTAAAGACATTAATAAGAGACCTGAAACCATTAAACTCCTAAAAGTAAACATAGGGAGTAATCTCTTGGACACTGCCCTTAGCAACGTATTTATAGATTTGTCTCCCCAGGCAAGGGAAATAAAAGCAAACGTATACCACCTGTGACTAAACCAAAATAAAAAGCTTTACACAGCAAAGGAAACCATCAACAAAACAAAAAGGCAATCTAATGAATAGAAGATATCTGAAAATGAGAGGTCTAATGAGGGGTTAATATCCAAAATATATAAAGAATTTACCTAACTCAACACCAAAAACACAAACAATCCAGTTAAAAATGGGTCAGAAGATATACACATTGCTGACAGATGCTTGATATCACTCATCATCAGAGAAATGTAAATCAAAACATGCCATTGAAAATGCCTCATATTAGAAAGGTTAGGATGGGGCGCCTGGGTTGCTCAGTCTGTTGGGTATGTCTTCCACTCAGGTCATGATCCTGGGATTGAGCCCCACATTGGCTCCCTGCTCACAGGGAGCCTTGCTTCTTCCTCTCCTACCCGCTCATGCTTTCTCTCTGGCTACTTTTCTCTCTCAAATAAATAAAATATTAAAAGGAAAAAAAAAGATAAGGACTAACAAGTGTTGGTGAGAATCTAGAGAAAAATGAACCCTTTGGGAATATAAATTGGTACAATATATTTATTGTGTGTGTGTGTGTGTGTGTGTGTGTGTATGGACTATAACTCTGGTGGGACTATAAATTGGTACAACTACTGTGGAAAACTGTATGAAGGTTCCTTAAAAAACTAAAAACAGAAATACCATGATCTAGCAATTCCACAACTAGGTATTTACCCAAAGAAAACAAAGACACTGATTCCAAAGATATATGCACCCTATGCTTGTTGCAACATTATGATAGCCAACATATGGAAACAACCCAAGAGACCAAATAGATGAATGGATAAAGAAGATGTGGTACGTCCACACACACACACACACACACACACACACACACACACAGGAATATTACTCAGCCCTAAAAAGAATGAGACACTCTGGGGAGCCCAGGTGGCTCAGTTGGTTGGGCTACTGCCTTCGGCTCAGGTCATGATCCTGGAGTTGCGGGATTGAGTCCCGAGTTGTGCTTCCTGCTCAGTGGGGAGTCTGCTTCTCTCTCTGACCCTCCTCCTCTCATGTTCTCTCTCTCTCAAATAAACAAACAAACAAACAAATAAAATTCTTAAAAAAAAAAAATGAGACCTTGCCATTTGTAACTATATGGATGGACCTAGAGGGTACTGGGCTAAGTGAAGTAAGTCTGACAGAGAAAGACAAACACCGTATGATTTCACTTTTATGTGGAATCTAAAGAACAAAACAAATGAATCAACAAGCAAGCAAAAAACCAAACAGATTCTTAAATACAGAGAACAAACTGGTGGTTGCCACAGGGGAAGTGGGTAGGGGATGGATGAACCAGGTGAAGGGGATTAAAAGGTACAAACTTCCAGTTATAAAGTAAGTCATGGAGATGAAAAGGACAGCATAGAGAATACTGTCAATAATATTACTACAATAGCGATATATGGTGACAATCTACTTATTGTGGTGAGCACCAAGTAATGTATAGAGTTGTCAAATCAATATGCAGTACATCTCAAACTAATGTAACACTGTTAATTCAGTTCAGTAAAAAACAAAAAAGAATCAAGGATCAGAAAATTGTGACAATAAAAACAAATGGAGCCCCTGATCAATCAGGAAATAACCTGAGCACAGCATTAAAAAACCCTGTTATGTATGTGAAGGCACAAGAGACAGCAGTATGAGCTGGTGACAGAAGATCTGGGTGGTCACTGCTGGTTGAAGATTATTAGGGAACCAAAGGCAGTCTGGAAGAAGGTCTCTGCAGCCAGCTTTAGCCTATTCAGCAATTTTGTCAACACATGAATGAACCCCTGGGAGGAATGCTTATTAAATCTCTAGATAAGGCTGAAAAGGATCCTAGAAGAATTACAAATGAAGAGGATAAATAAGCCATACTTGTGGCCATAATAACAGTCTCCTAGATATTTACTGCAGACAAAAAGTTTGTCTGGGTTTGATTGAAATGGGTTTGAAAAAATTTCAACTGGGTTTTGAAAAATCACCTACACAAAAAAAGAAAGGCAGAGACTGGGATCCATACAAATTCATACAAAAAAGACATGGGTGAGTTAGCTGACAAAAAGCACAATATGAATCAAAAGCTAAATATGGTCCACAAAGGAACTCTCCCAAACCATAGTCTATACTGCTAAGACCAAATGGCCAGTATATACTTCACTCCTGCCTTATCTCAAATGGATTTGAGGTAGCATATAAGGATATATAAAATATAACAAAGAAGTATAAATTTAAAGATGTGAAAAGCGGAACAATGGCAGAGATATAGAATAAATCGTAGCTAAAATAAAAGTACACTATAAAGACAAACATTAGGCCCATTACCCGGAGTTCCTAGGATAAAAGGATCAATCATCTTTGAGGAAAACCAACTAATCTTGGAACTAAGGCCAGACAGGAATTTCTCCCAAGAGGACCCATAAAGAGAATAGTTAAGTAATATACAGCACAGTTCCTTACACAAAATCCCCATAGTACACAACATAAAACATTTCATAGGGCTGTTACTTATTTTAACTGCCAACATAGATCAATAACATCACACCAAGGTAAACTTTAATAAAATAAAACCCTATAGGGCACCAATACATGGTAGCCCATGATCCCTGCAGATCAGGGGCTATTGTAAAAACAGAAGAATCACACAGTATGTGTTTCTTTGTGGCTCACTTCTTCACTTAGCATAATGTTTTGGAGATTCATCCACTTCATAGCATGTATCAATATTACATTCCTTTTCATGGCTAATTAATAATCTGCTATATGGTTACATTTGTTTATCCATTCATCAGGTGATAGACATTTGTTTTTGGGGGTTTTTTTTGTCTTGTTTTGTTTTAAAGATTTTATTTATTTGAGAGAGTGAAAGAGAGAGTAACAGAGATAATGAAAGAAGAGAATGAGCACAAAGGGAGAGGGAAAAGCAGACTCCCTGCTGAGCAGGGAGCTGACGTGGGGCTCGATAGGGGGCCATGACCTGAGCCAAAGGCAGACACCTAACCCATAGAGCCACCCAGGTGCCCCAGGTGATAGATATTTGAATTGTTTCCACATTTTGACTATGATGAATAGTACCGCTATGTACATGCATTTATAAGTTTTGTGCAGACACATTATTTCCCCTTTCAGTTATATGACTAGGAGTGGAAATGCTGGGCCATATGGTAAAATTCTACATTTACCCTTTTAAGAAACTACCAGACTGTCTTCTAAAGTAGTTATACTATATTACTCTTATTGTGGTTTTAATTTACCTTTCCTTAGTTTATTTAAAGGTGTTAAGCAACTTTGATGTATCTATTGGATATTTTTTGTTTGTTTGTTTTTAAAGATTTTATTTATTTGAGAGAGAGAGAGAGAGTGCACAAGCTGGAGGGAGGAGTACAGAGAGGGAGAAGCAGACTCCCTGATGAGCAGGGAGCCCAATGCCGGACTCAATCCCAGGACCCGAGATCATGACCTGAGCTGAAGGCAGATGCTTAGTTGACTGAGACCTCAAGGCACCCCTATATGTTTTCTTTTGTGAAGTATCTTTTCAAGTCTTTTGCTCATTGCTTAAGTTGTTCCTCTTTTTTTGTTGTTTCGTAGAAGTATTTCAAATATTCTGAATACCATCTACAAGTGATCTATTCCTTTTCTTAATGGTATCTTTCAATGAAGAGAAATTTTTAATTTTGATTAAAGCTCAATGTATTGGGGCCCCTGGGTGGCTCAGTCACTAAGCGTCTGCCTTCGGCTCAGGTCATAATCCGAGGGTCCTGGGATCGAGCCGCGCATTGGGCTCCTTGGGAAGCCCAATGGGGAAGCTTCTCCGCTTCAGGCGGGAAGTCTGCTTCTCCTTCTCCCACTCCCCCTGCTTATTTTCCCTCTCTTGCTGTATCTCTGTCAAATAAATAAAATCTTAAAAAAAAAAAAAAATAAAGTTCAATGTATCAACTTTTTCTTTTATGGTTAGTATTTTTGTTGCTTTGTCCAAGAAATCTTTTTTTTTTTTAATATTTTATTTTTATTTATTAGAGAGAGAGAGAACACAAGCAGGCAGAGAGACAGGCAGAGACAGAGGGTGAAGCAGGCTCTCTGCTGAGCAAGGAGCCTGATGTGGGACTCGATCCCAGGACCCTGAGATCATGACCTGAGCTGAAGGCAGCTTAACCAACTGAGCCACCCAGGCGTCCCTGTCCAAGAAATCTTTACCTAACCCCAAAGTTGTGAAAATATTCTCTTATAGTTTATTCTGGAAGCTTTATGTTTCTGGGTTTTTACATTTAAGTCCGTGACCCATGTAGAATTAATTTGTGTATAAAAAGTAAGACAGAGGTGGAGAGTTTTTTCTGTTTGTTTGTTCTTAGTTATTTAATTGACAGAGAGAGAGACAGCAAGAAAATATTGCTGGGGCACCTGGGTGGCTCTGTTGGTTAAGCAAATGTCTTCAGCTCAGGTCATGATCCTAGAGTTCCAGCATCCAGTCCCACATTGGGCTCCCTGTTCAGTGAGAAGCCTGCTTTTCCCTCTCCCACTTCCCCTACTTGTGTTCCCTCTCTCGTTGTCTGTCAAATTAATAAATAAAATCTTAAACAAACAAAAAGAGTCGAACACTAAACCAACTGAACTACCCAGGCATCCCTCTAGAGCCTTTTCAAAAAGTTACTTTTAAAAAAATTTCCCAAACAAACAGTATTCCAAAATCTACTGTCCAAATTCTACAGGACAATGACCTATACTGGTAGTATGAAACTAAATGCTAAAACTAAACACTAAACTAAACACTGAAACCATCCAAGCATTAGTGTATAAGTATTAATGTATCTCCACTTCTCTCTACCCAAGGTACAGAGTCACTAGAGACCTTGTAACTATAGGCTTGAGGCCAACCTATTGCATCAAGACAACCATAAATAAGGTTCCAGAAAATACACAAGTATCACTGGCTGGAGTGCCCACCACTTACCCTGGTTCAATATGATCCGACAAGGCTGGCACTGACCCCCATGGCACAGCTCGGCACAGTGGTGCTGACCACAGTTCAAAAGATTCTCACATGGATTGGAACAGTGTACTGAGGCAGCCTGACCACAGCGAACTGTATGCCTGGAAAGAAAATAGATGTATAAATCTTATTTATTTATTTATTTATTTGAGAGAGAGAGAGAGAGATTACAAGCAGGCAGAGAGGCAGGCAGAGAGAGAGGGGGAAGCAGGCTCCCTGCTGAGTAGAGAGCCCGATGTGGGCCTCGGTCCCTGGCTCTGAGATCATGACCTGAGCCAAAGGCAGGCTTTAACCCACTGAACCACCCAGGCGCCCAAAAATAGATGTATAGACAGTGTCGGTCTGATGCTGGACAACAAATTTCTGTTGGATAGCTAAACTAACAATGAAGCCCAAAGTTTATCCCCCAAAACTATGAAACCTTTCTCTTGTCTTCATTTCCCTCACTTTTCCATTTACCTCCTTTAATCCTCATTCCTTAAGGAAATAAAAATTTCCTTTATTTCCTTAATAACTCTCCTCCGCTCCACTCTTTCTTTTTTCTCCTGCTTTGCTTTCCTTATTTCCCATCCTGACTTTCTCTCTACCCTATATTCTGACCAGTGAAGAAATGAAGTTCCTCTCTGTAGATTTCTTCACTGAGTTCCCATGAAGTAGCATGCAGGAGGGGAAAGAGCCAGGAGCTCCCACAGTATCTTACAGATGGAGGTGGGGGGCAGGGTGGAGCAGTGAAGGGTTAGTTATAATGTATACACTAAGACTGGAGGTACAATGGCATTCTCCTGGGATCTGGTACTCCAGTATTTTGTGTAGTTATAATACTTAAGAACTATACCATATACGACTTTGATTCAGGATGGGAAAATCATTCTGGCTTTGTTCCAATAAGCATCTTATATTGGCTAGAAAAGGATATGAGGCTAGTGCTTTTAGACAACTACCTTCAGGTCTCTTTCTAAGGTAGTGGTTTGGAGCTTGGGGTCTACTCTCTTATTTTTTTAATTTAATTTAATCTTTTAAAAAGATTTTATTCATTTATTTGACAGAGAGAAAGAGATCACAAGTAGGCAAAGAGGTAGGCAGAGAGAGAAGGGGAAGCAGGCTCCCTGCTGAGCAGAGAGCCCGACTCAAGACTCGATCCCAGGACCCTGAGATCATGACCTGAGCCAAAGGCAGAGGCTTTTTTTTTTTTTTTTTTTAAGATTTTATTTATTTGACAGTGAGAGGGAGCACAAGCAGAGGGAGTGGTAGCGGGAGAAGCAGGCTTCCTGCCGAGCAGGGAGCCCAATGCGGGGCTCGATCCCAGGACCCTGGGATCATGACCCGAGCCAAAGGCAGATGCCTAACGACTGAGTCACCCAGGCGTCCCAAGTCTGCTCTCTTATAAGAAGAGTTTTATTCTATCCCCTAATTTCATCTCAACTACATATTTTGTTTTAAAAAGTCACTGTTACATACACAGATGATGTTTCCAGTGTTCAGCATCATGGCTAACATCAACCCTGGGAAGTGAACACTAGTATTTCTATTTTGTGGTAAGAAAAATGAGGCTCAGTGAGACCAAGCAACTTGCCCAGGTCAACAACTAATTAGGGCACAGCCCAGATATGACCTGGTCTTTCTGACCCAGAGCCCTTACATGTGATTCTCAGGCCACACTACCATCCTTGTAAGTTCAGACAAATGTGATTCACTGATAATTGGCTTAGTCCCATTTTGTCTCGTGGTTCGGAAATCATATGGGTCTTACTGGGCTTCAGAAACATTCCATAACTGTCAGTGATCCTTGCCCTGATGACAGAGAACTGGTATTATAATGAAAAGAGGGCGGGCTCTGGGGTTACTTATTCTTTCATTTAACAATATTCATTGAAAACCTCCTTGATGCCAGATTTAATGCTAGGTACAGGTAAATGGTCCCTGTCTCCTGAACCTAAATAGATCTGGGTTTACTCCATTTCATTCACAGACAGGTTAAGAAAAAAATCCCCGTCATCTTGGCATTCACCTGAAATAGGTAATCTCACTATGCAAATAACTTCTTAATCACTCATAAGACAGCAAAACAGGGGAGCAGAGTAAACTACTATTTAGTAGTAGTTTAGCAAAGTAAACTACTATTTACAAAAAAGTACTATTTAAGGGCACCTGGGTGGCTCAGATGGTTGGGCGTTTGCCTTCGGCTTGGGCTGTGATTTCCAGGTCCTGGGACTGAATCCCATATCAGGTTTCCAGCTCAGTGGAGAGTCTGCTTCTCCCTCTCCCTCTGCCTCTTCCCCTGTTTGTGCTCTCTCTCAAATGAATAAATACAATTTTTTTTTAAAAAAAGTACTATTTATTGCCCACTACTTATTTATACCTACAAATTCTTACTTTAGAAATTCACACATAAATCATCAATGTGAAAAGTCTTTAGAGAGCAATTCTAACTTTACCTGGTCCGTCCACATTCACATGTTTTAGTCATAAAGGCAGGGCAAGGTGGGCAAGGTCCAGGATGGCAGAGACTAAAAAAGAAAGGCTTAGATTAATAAATCATACTCATGTATCCAAACCTGAACAAAGTTGCTCCTACTGGGTCTTACTGTGAATGTGCGAACAAATAAACCTACCATGAAATGTTTTAGTATTTGCCTAAAGTTGATTAAACTATTTAAATAAAAATACCAACAATGTTTTCATATGTTTTCTTTCATATATGAAGAATAGATGGCATTATTATTTTAGAATATTTAATCAGAAAAATAAAGCCCAAGTCAAAATACTGTTTTTATCTGGTTCTGACAGTCAAAGATGACATTTCCAAATATGGTCTTAGCCCACTTAGTAGATGTTTTAGGGCCTCCTTTCCTTTTAGACATGGTGTTGATCACCTAATCTGCATAACTTTTGATGTTCTCTGGTAGTCATGAAAGGAGGCCATTTCTGCGAAAGAGTTCAGGAAGAGGGTGCATGCAGAGGGTTAATTTATTATTGAATTTACCTAAAATGCCAACTGAAGGAAGGAACAGTTTAAACAGATAAGTCCCTGGGTTCTGAGGAAGGACCCATGGAAGGAGTAAAAGAGCAGGCAGCAGGCCAGGCTGTGTGTAGCCCAGTCTGCACAGCTCCCCTATCAAGGGGAATTCCCCAGCACCTCCCCAACATCCTGACCCACAAGACCCCTGGCCCAACATTTACCCCTGCTCTATGCAGCAGAATCACCAAGATAACACTTTGAATCTGTTTTACTTTTAGATTTGGGTAATAAAAACAATTACTTGTTTATTAAAAACAAATACTTACCGTTACTTGACCATTTACCATATGCCAGATTCTGCACCAAGCCTCTTAGATGCATTAATTTAATATTCATAGAACTCTAAGTACTGATGCTCATATCATCATCATTATTTTACAGATGCAGAAAGTGAGGCTTAGAAAAGTTAAGTAACTAGCTCAAGGCCACACAACTGTTAAGTGACTTGACACCAGGAATTATTTGTCTCAAGTCCAAGTTGTAGAAATTTGTCCTCTGTAACTAATCAATTGTTAGTATTGGCTATTCCTCTTCTTATTTAGATGCTGACTGGATACACTGTAAAGCTGGCTACTTATTGGATAGAAGGGATTTAGGACCTAAAAACACTGTGCAACAGGACCCTACACAATTGCCTTTTCACAGACAAAAGTCTGTCCTATTCCCTCTTTTGGACCTGGATATCACTGGGGGATATTTTTTCTTAGAAGCCAGCAGTATAGTACTGTGGAAATCCCTTCTCCATCATGTCCTAGCGCTATGACTTTGGGCAAGATACTTGGCCTTTCTGAGCCTCATCGATAAAATGGAGATGATAATTATTCATATATCACCGGGCTGTTTTAAGGATTCAATGAGTTAACTCTTGCAGAGAGGCTGGCCGGGTGTAAGTGTTCAGTAAATGGTACCATATTGCCCTTCACCCCTTCCTGCTACATGCTAACCACCAGATAGATGTACTCAGAGTCATGAGTGAAGTGTGTCTATCGGGAATCCCCAGGGGTCTAGCGTTCCAACTTACAGGTTACAGGAATGCGGGCAGTCCTGGCCAGGCTGTTTCTTTCTACAAACCTCACCACAACTATGTGGAATTTCATTTCTGCTCCATTCAGGATTCTTCACCTTGCCTAAAACATATCAGATCAGAGAGTCAATGGTATAAACTTCAAATGCATCTTAGTCTTTAATGAAACAATACAATATAGCCAGACAGCATGAACTTCAGTGTGGTTTTCTTTTTCTTAAGATTTTTTTTTTTTATTTGACAGAGAGAGAGAGAGAAAGATCACAAGTAGGCAGAGAGGCAGGCAGAAGGCAGGGGGGCGGGGGGAAGCAGGCCCCCTACTGAGCAGAGAGCCCGATGCGGGGCTCAATCCCAGGACCCTGAGATCATGACCTGAGCTGAAGGCAGAGGCTTTAACCCACTAAGCCACCCAGGCGCCCAGTGCAGTTTTCATTAGGGTGACAAACATATTATCCCACATCCTAAAATAAAAAGATGACTGTAATGCTACTCATCAAAAGCTTCACGGAGTATGACAAATCCTAAATTCTAGATTACCTGGAAAAGAGAAATAGGTCATTTTTACTTAGACTAACTTTGACTAACAGACATATTTAATCTAAAACAAAAAAAACCCTACAAGGTAAGCCTTTTGTAAATGGACCCTTGAACAGATACGGGAATATCTGCCTTAAGGATCTGACAGAAGAAATAAGGGAAGACAACAATGGGGCGGGAGATAGGGGAGCAGTAAGAGATGGAAAGGACAAAAATCCCCTGTACAGTAGGAACGTGCCAAATCTAAAGCTATGAAGTAGGCATAAGAGGGCTCTAATTTTATAATTAGTGTGTATCTGGAAATTTTTAGTGAATATCTTCCATGAACTTAGCACAGAGGCAAGAAGTGTAAAATTGAGGCACAGGACTCCTCCATGCCCTTGAGGAACTCATCTTTACTTGGGCAATTTACGCCCAAATCATGGCCTGTCCCCAATGTTTGGCCTCTGCTTTTCTATCTTGTTTCTTTCAGAAAACTTATTCATGTTGAGAGGTTCGTTATACCTAAAGGCCTGAGTCCCAAATCTACATTTTCTTTCTTTTTCCTCACCCCGCCCAAATCTACACTTTCTGCATTGCCCTAAATCCTCAGTTCCAGTCCTCTCTGTACAAACATCTGCTGAACATCTCTGTGTGAGATGTCACAGTCGCCCCAAACTGTCTACATTTACAGTCAAAGTTAATATCTTCTCTCTTAAACCCCTCCTCCTTCAGTGTTCCCTATTTCTGTCAGCAACACCGGATCACTGCTGGAGTCACAGATTTAAAAACAAGAGTCATCCCCAACTCTTCTTTTTCTTTCCATAATCTACTTAATCACCAAATCTTCTCATTTTCCCTACACAGTGTGTCTCACCTCATCTCCCCTGCTACTTCTACTCTTGTCTGTTTGCCAGGCTCACATCCAGACTATTAGAAAAACTTCCCTGCCTCTGTGCTTTCTTGCTTTAACACAGTGTCCTGGTTTCCCCCTACCATCTTTCAATGGCTCCATCTCTTTTTGCTGACTCTAAATGATGCTTTGTTTTTCTTCTGCCAGGGTTCTCCATTAGACTCTTTTCACTCCTTACCCTTCTATCCACTACTCTCAACTGCAACTATCATCCCTAAGTCCTGATCTCTCTTTAAATATCCCTGACTCCCAGGGCACCTGGGTGGCTCAGTTGGTTAAGTGTCTGCCTTTGGCTGGGGTCATGATATCAGGGTCCTGGGACTGAGCCCCACATCAGGCTCCCTGCTCAGTGGGGAGTCTGCTTCTCCTTCTCCATCCACCTCTCCCCCAGCTCATGCTCTCTCTTTCTCTCAAATAGTAATAAAAAATTTTTTTTTAATTTTCCTAACTCTTTGTTGGACACCTTCTCATTGGAGGCCTTGTTCACTCATCCCATTCAACATTTATTAATTGAACTCACGTCCCCATCAGTCCCTAGTTCTTTGACTTGCCCTTTCTGTCCTTGGTATCATCATTTCCAAAAGCATGAAACTTTGGAGCCACATTTGGGATCTTCCCTTTCCCACTGCTGTTAATTTCTGTTTTCCTTTGAAATCTTGTACTCCCTTTCTTTCTCTTCCACTCTAACGCCCATTACAGACTTCTATTATTCTTTACCTGGGTTCTTACAAAACTCCCAAATGTTTAGGCCCCAAATATTCTATTCACTCCCACCAGACTAATCTTTATAAAGAATCACAGGGACACCCTCAGTGGCTTTCCACAGCCTGCCAAATGAAGTCCTTGCATCTAAGCCTGGCATCAAGAAGTCAGCCCTGGGGCGCCAGGGTCGCTGAGTTAACCAGCTGACTCTTGATTTCAACTCAGGTTATAACCTCAGGGTTATAAGATCCAGCCCTACAATCGACTCTGTGCTGGGTCTGCTTAAGATTCTCTCTTTCCCTCTGCTTCTGCCTTGCTGCTGGCTTTTTATGTGCACAAGTAATGTCTCTTAAAAAAAAAAAAAAAAGTCAGCATTGCCTTTCAAGTCCTTTCCTGTGCCTTCACCTTTACAGATCCTGGGCTTCATAGCCAATGACTCTCCCTTCTTCTAAAAGAGCTTAAGTCTTATTTTTAAACTTCTGCTTATACTACTTTCCTCAACAAATCTTTTCTCCTACCAAGATTTTATCTAGTTTTTAAGCTCAGTTGAATCGTACCTCCTTTTTTAAGGGTTCCCTAATTCATCTAGCCCAAAGTGATAATTCACCCCAAAGATATCTCACAGTTCTTTGGATTTATAGAACATCAAGTTAATTGTGTCTTAGCTCTTAGACTGTAAACTCTGGGAAGTCGATAAACAGTCTTATTCCCATTTCTTCGTGGTGTCTGCTACTAAGTTCTCAATAAAGTATATTACATTAATGGTCTCCCAAAAGAGCAAAGTGATGCAAAGTCATTAGGTAAATATAAGGCCATTATTTGCAGTCCCACACCATTTTACCTTACTCAGATCATCTTGACCTTCACCCTACATTCTTCTACCTTCTTAAGGCCTCATATCTAATTTGTCAGTGAAGGCTTTAACAAGATTTTTAATTCCACTGTGGTGCTTTATGTTTAAAAATCTTTTAAAATAAAGTAATTAAGCCTTGGTATTAGTCCTATTTGTATAGTTTTACATGGATTTTTTTGCTTTGCTTCCAGTTTCATGTTGCCTTTCTACACTTGATCTTAGCCAAAAGGCTGAGAAGCGATCATGCTGCCTTTCCAATAGTACATTCCAAAATATTCATCCCTTCAACAAATACTATTTTAGTGTCTTTTAAGGCTCAGATTTTGGCAATAAAACATAAAAGATCATAAAACACAAAAAATAAAACATAAAATTCCAAATAAAAGTGTGGCCAAAGTGGGAGAGGGATAAGAAAGGGAGGCTTCCTTTGGAAAACAATTTTTAGGGTCTGATCTGGAATGGATGAGGAGTCAATGATGAAGATTTAAAGAAAAGATGGGAAAGAAGATTTTAGATGAGTTCACCAAGAGACTGAGTCTAGACGTAGAAGACTTCATGGTCAATGACGAACGTTTAGTGAAACTGCTAGTTAAGTAATGGGAAAGAAGAAATATGGGCAAATTAAAGCCTGCAGAAATAAACAGGAATAGCTAGTCATTTCAAGAAAGGAATGGTCAAATGCTCCAAGAGCTGCTGTGCTGACAAAAAGGTTAAGAATTTATAAATCAGCCCTGGATTTGGTCAGGCCACTGATGACTTCTGAAAATAGATGCAGCAAGGTGATGAGGACAGAAGCAAAAATGCAATGGTTTGGGACACCTGGGTGGCTCAGTGGGTTGAAGCCTCTGCCTTTGGCTTGGGTTGTGATCCTGGGGTCCTGGGATCGAGCCCAGCATCGGGCTCTCTGCTCAGTGGGAGCCTGCTTCCCTCTCTCTCTTTGCCTGCCTCTCTGCCTACTTGTGATCTCTCTCTATGTCAAATAAATAAATAAAATCTTTAAAAAAAAATGCAATGGTTCAAGAAGGGAGACAGATGGTTAAGAAGCAAAATTTGAAAAATCAACAACTATTTGAAGGTTAGCCATTAAAAGGCAAGAAAAAAAAGTAAAAGACATCGTTGGGGTGCCTGGGTGGCTCAGTGGGTTAAAGCCTCTGCCTTCGGCTCAGGTCATGACTTCAGGGTCCTGGGACCGAGCCCCACATCAGGCTCTCTGCTCAGCGAGGAGCCTGCTTCCCCCCCTTCTCTCTGCCTGCCTCTCTGCCTACTTGTGATCTCTCTGTCAAATAAATAAAATCTTAAAAAAAAAATAAATAAATAAAAGACATTCAGCAGCAAGAATGAGCATCTGGATTGCAGAAAGTTTTTCCTAACACATAGAGGAATTGAGTTATTTAAAAACAGGAAGAAGTATTCCATAAAGAGGGAGAAAAGAGTTTGTAATGCTGGTTTATAGAAAGTTTTTCTTTGCTATAAAGATCCCAAAGACTGGGGGCACCTGGGTGTCTCAGTGGGTTGAAGCCTCTGCCTTTGGCTCAGGTCATGATCTCAGGGTCCTGGGATCGAGCCCTGCATTGGGCTCTCTGCTCAGCGGGGAGTCTGCTTCCCCCCTGCTCTCTGCCTGCCTCTCTGCCTACTTGTGATCTCTCTGTCAAATAAATAAATAAAATCTTTAAAAAAAAATTAGATCCCAAAGACTGATTTTCTGGGTTAAAGTATTTTTCAACACTACTCTTTCTTTATACTGCTCAAATCTGGAATATCAAAGCTATTACAGTAAAGGATGAGAAAGAGCCCATCTTTATACCTGTCTCCACCATCTGGTCAGCTCTGGTCTAAAGGTAAGATCAAGGAGACCAGCACCACTGCTCAGAAGTAGCATGAGCCTGGTGGGCATGATGAGAAGGCCCAGGTCCAGAACAGCTTGCCAAGAGCACAAAGGCCTGTGACTCTGGTTGTGTGATGGACCACAGGCAGATGATGTCGGTATACTCCTGAACTTTGAAGTCTTATCAGGAATTTCTACAACAAGCCTGGTACATCACTTCTTCTGGGCTGGAAAATGAGTTACAATGCATGAAGTGGAAGAGACTCAAGCGAAAGCAAAAAAACTCACCACAGAAACAAGTGTAAATATTAGGAACATGTGCAGAAACATTCTGACAGGCAGGGCACCTCCAACCACTCTGGCCATCTGTCAAGAAAAATGAGAAGAAACCAAAATAATTTCCTTACAAAAGCACATATAATTTTTAAAAATTTAAACCTAAAGGAAGCCTTAATATTAAAGCAACATTAGTCATTTCATTGACTAATAACATTAGTCATGTTAAAGATATCAGACAGTAAGGATATCAGGATATTAAGAAACAAATTCACGATACTGAATGCTCTGCTTAAATATTACATTTGGACTTATATTTATAAGGACTTTAAATATAGTTATCAAGCAGGTACCCATTATTTAAATGTCAATTGAGATATAATTGAGATATAACATTAAGGTGTACAACATGCTGACATGATACATTTATATACTATAATAAGATTATCACAGTCACATTAGCTAACACCTCCATCACCTCATGTGATTATCAATTTATTATGTCGTTCTAGTATTAAAGTAAAACATTATCTAAATCTTGGCTTAAAAAAAAGGACAAAATATTTGAGTACATTCAGGAAAACACAGATGTCTTTTTTTTTAAGACTTTATTTTTATTTTTTTAAAGATTATTTATTTATTTATTTATTTGACAGAGAGAGAGAGAGAGAGAGAGAGCGCGAGCGAGCGCACAAGCAGGCAGAGAGGAAGGCAGAGAGAGGGGAAAGCAGGCTCCCTGCTGAGCAGAGAGCCCAATGCAGGGCTCGATCCCAAGACCCTGAGATCATGACCTGAGCAGAAGGTAGAGGCTTTAAACCACTGAGCCACCCCTGCGCCCCAAGACTTTATTTTTAAGTCGTTTCTACACCCAACACAGGGCTCAAACCCACAACCCTGAGATCGCGTTGTATGCACTACTGACTGAGCCAGTCAGGTGCCCTCAGATGTCTTAAATTAGAAGAATCATAGATCAGAAAACAAGTTATTTTTTTTAAAGGAAATTTTGGAAGATTTTTATTTATTTACTTATTTATTTAAAAAGCTTTTATTAATTCCCTAGAGAGAGTGTGTGTGTGCAAGAGCAAGCGGAGAGGCAGAGGGAGAGGAACAAGCAGACTCCCCACTGAACGCAGTGCCTAAGGTGGGACAAGATCCCAGGATCCTGAGATCACAACCCCAGCCAAAGTCAGAGGCTTAACTGAATAAGCCACCCAAGTACCCTATTTTATTTATTTTAGAGAAAGAGAGAGAGCATGAGCTCAGGGTAGGGTGGGGCGTACAAAGGGGGACAGATTGGGAAAGAGATAATCTTTCAAGCCGACTCCATGCTGAGCACAGAGGCTCAGCTCTGTGGGGCTTAATCTCACAACCCATGAGATCATGACCTGAGCTGAAATCACAAGTTGAATGCTTAGCCAACCGAGTCAACCAGGCACCCCAACAACTGCTTTCTATAAATCTTCTAAAGCAAACTACACAGGAAATTTTTTTCTGTAATTGATACCTGGATAAGAGCTACCATTTTCAATAAATGTGACTGATTGATTTTGTTATATCCCAAATATATTTTAATATTGTTATGTTAAGCTGTTTTTTAAGTTTCCCTCTTTAAAAAATTTTATTTTATTTTCACTTTTTAAGTAAGCTCTATGCCCAACATGGGGCTTGAACTCATACCTCTGAGGTCAAGAGTTGCATGCTCTAGCAACTGAGCCAGCCAGGCACCCCTTAGTTCTTTATTTAAGATCTACAGCTTCATACTAGTCATCTGAAACATGTGTTCAAGGAAACATAGCAGATAAAATATTCAAGAGGAATTAGTTATTTTTATTATTTTTTAAAGATTTTATTTATTTATTTGATAGAGACACAGCGAGAGAGGGAACAGAAGCAGAGGGAGTGGGAGAAGGAGAAGTAGGCTTCTTGCAGAGCAGGAAGCCTGATGTGGGGCTCCATCCCAGGACACTGGGATCATGATCTGAGCCAACACAGATGCTTAATGACTGAGCATGTGACTCTTGATCTCAGGGTTTTAAGTTGGAGCCCCATGTTGGGTATACTTAAAAATAAAATCTTAGGGATCGTGGGTGGCTCAGTTGGTTAAGCGTCTGCCTTTGGCGCAGGTCATGATCCTAGTCCTAGGATGGAGTCCCACATTGGGCTCTTTGCTCAGTGGAGAGCCTGCTTCTCCCTCTGCCTGCCACTCCCCCTGCTTGTGCATGCGCTCTCTGACAAGTGAATAAAAATAAATAAAAGAAATAAGATAAAATCCTAAGGAAAAAAAGCTAAGTTTAAAACCTGAACATATCAAATCAGTGAGAATAAATATTCAGAAGAGAGAAACAACTGACCTGCTTGAGATGCTGGAGACCTTGCCCATTTCTTTATGCAGTTCAAATGAAACACGTGGTAACAGCTCTGACAACTCCACACTGGTGCTGTGACACGAACCAATTCACAGCACACCATGCACTCATATTTTTCTGTAGTTAGCTGTTCGATTAGAGAACCTGTTTTAAAAAACAAACAAATTAAAAAAAATAAATAAATAAAAAAAAAAAATAAAAAAATAAAAAACAAACAAATTAATTCAAACACAGAAAAACATTCCTTACTTTAGTCAACCAAGGATCAGCAAGGCATTTAAAGGAAGTCTCTAAACACAAAGATTTTCAGTATGTCTGATTCAGAGTAAGGTGGTTGTTCAGTGTTTGGGGCCAAGAAGAAACAGGAGCATGCTGAGGAAGAAGACTTAGGAAGTGGACATTCAAGTGGGGAGTCGCACAAGTGGGCAAACAGTCCCAAGAAACTGCCCAGGAATTGCCCAGAGTAGCCAAAGGCTCCTTATAACACAGTTTAAGCATCCTCAGAAGCAACAACTGTGGCACCTTTTTCTGCCTTCTCTGAATCTGATCCAGACCCATGGATGCAGGCTGGGAAAGAGCTTACAAGCTGCAGTGGTCAGCCGAAAGAAACCTAAGCCTGGACAGGTTCCAACAATCCAGGGTGGTAACATCTCTTCTAGTAGCTGCCATGAAAATCTCATCTCTTCTAGTAGTTGCCATGAAAGTCTTTAGTTGATCTACTCAGAAAAGATATTCTTGGTGTTTACCATAACCCCATGGTAGGGTTACTAGACTGAAGGAGACACAGACCCTGGCTCCAGAAGCTTGGTATCTGGTGAGGGAGATCAGCATCATAAGAATCCGGATTAAGAATCCAGACAGGGGTGCCTGGGTGGCTCAGTCGCTGGGCGTCTGCCTTAGGCTCGGGTCATGATCCCAGGGCCCTGGGATCGAGCCCTGCATCGGGCTCCCTGCTCGGCAGGAAGCCTGCTTCTCCCGCTACCATTCCTTCTGCTTGTGTTCCCTTTCTCGCTGTGTTTCTCGCTGTCAAATAAATAAAATCTTAAAAAAAATAAATAAATAAATAATCCAGATGGATTCCTTAATACCTTCACCCACTTCCAGATTTTTCCTCAAACATGATCTCAGCAAAGCCTTTCCAGATCTGAGGTAAAGTCAGGTATTCTCAGAGATGTGTGTGTGTGTGTGTGTGTGTGTGTGTGTGTGTGTGTGAGAGAGAGAGAGAGAGAGAGAAAGAGACAGAGAGAGAGACAGAATTTTTTTCAATCCATACTTTTTTTTTTTTTAAGATTTATTTGAAGGAAAGAGCATGAGCAGGGAGAAAGGGAGGGGCAGAGGGAGAAACAGACTCTCTGCTGAGCAGGGAGCCTGACACGAGGCTCAATCCCAGGACCCCAAGATCATGACTTGAGCTAAAGGCAGAGGCTTAGTTGATTTGAGCCACCCAGGCGCCCTTTCAGTCCATACTTACAGCATTTATTTCATAATACTATTATTTCATAATACTATTTTATTTGTTATTGGGCCCAAATAGGTTTTAAGAATAAAATAACTAACCTTAAATACATCATGCCAAGTGCTGCGTTTAAGCACTTTACACATATTTCTCTCTCTCTCTTTTTTTTTTTTTTTACATATTTAATTCTCTTAACAAGGCTGTACTATAGGTACATAATTTATTTATTTGCCAGAGAGAGACAGACCACAAGTAGGCAGAGAGGCAGGCAGAGAGAGGGGGAAGCAAGCTCCCTGCTGAGCAGAGAGCCCGGGCGGAGGGGCTCTGAGATCACGACCTGAGTCGAAGGCAGAGCCTTTAACCCACTGAGCCACCCAGGCGCCCCAGCTTTCTGTTTGTCTTATTTAATGGCAAAAGAAATACAAAACACAAGGAGTATAAGGTCTGTGAGACAGGGCCAGGGCCTTGTCTGCTTTGCTCATTGTTGTATTTCCAGTGCCTAGCCATTGGCAGGTGCTCAGGAAATATTAAATGAATGGATGAAGAAATAAATGAGTATCATCTAGTCTGTTCTATAACCTCTCTCTGCTGAGCAGGGAGCCCCATGTGAGACTTGGTCTCAGGACCCTAGGATCTTGACCTGAGCCGAAGGCAGCCGCTTAACCGACTGAGCCACCCAGACGCCCCAGGCTTCAGTAATTTTTGAGATAGCTCCTTTGTTCTGACGAAAGCCTGTAATAAAGATTTTGTGTGGCTGATAAAGAGAAATCTACTTGCTTTAGGTAAATGATAAACACTTCAAAAAACTGGATTATATTAAAAAAAAAAAAAAAAACTAAAGAATCAGACTTAGATTCTTTCTTAAAAGCAGGGATACCCTACCCTGCATCGGTTAACATCTCTGAATAACAAAGTTAATCACATTTCCTACCATTTAGTTTGCTACATGTGGAAGATTCTGAAGGGGTAAATTAAGTAAAAGAAAGCTCATTAAAGAGTGAGATTATGAGTGAGTCATCTACATACAAGAGCCTGACTGGGCAGAGGAGTAGTTTGTGAGAAATACATTTGGATTAAATTTTGTAGAAAGTGCTTATTGATTGACTGTCCTAGGACAGAAATGAGTTAAAAGTAAAGGACATAAAAAAGTGAGGATGGGAACATACATGAGAACCCAATGATTGACTGTTGTTTTGTCTTTTTGTTTCTGTTGTTCATTAAGTTTATGGCTTGTTAATAAATAATTATTGTTTTATATGTGGTGTTTCTAAATCTAGTCACAGTGAAATTGACCACTAGGATGCACATACATATAGCAATGTGGGAACAATTGCCAACTTTGAATAACCCACAAGGCTCTATTAAGTCCTCTCCAAAGGCTGTTTCTCTCACATCCCATGTGGAATCTGACAGTAAATGTTGCTAGCACTACCTTCAGAATATATCCAGAATCCAATCCCTGCTGCTATTACCATGGCCCAAGCCACTATCTGTTCACCTAGATTATTAAAATGGCCTCCTAACTAGTCTTCCCACTTCTGCCCTTTTCCTACTTCAGTCTATTCTTACCACAGCAACCAGAGGGAGCCTTTTAAAATGCAAATTAGATGATGCCACAAAAGTTCAGAACTTGCCAATGGTTCCAACTTAACATGTCTGGAAAAGCCAAAGTCCTTACAACGGCCTTTATCACTTCCGATCCTCACCTGCTATTCCTCTTTCCCTAAGTCACTACTCCAAGAACACATTGGCCTCCTTCCTGGTCCCAGACTGGCAGGCAGATTTCTGCTTGAGAGTCTTTACAACTTGTTGCTCCCTCTACCCAATACTTCTCCCTAGACATCAGCATAGCTCAGTCCCTTATCATCTTCAGGTGTTTACTCAAAATGTGATCTCCTCAAGGAGAAGACTGGCCTTGGCCATACTTTTTTTTTTTTTTATTTGACAGAGAGAAACACAGCGAGAGAGGGAACACAAGCAGAGGGAATGGTAGCGGGAGAAGCAGGTTTCCTGCTGAGCAGGGAGCCTGATGCGGGGCTCGATCCCAGGACTCTGGGATCATGACCTGAGCTGAAGGCAGACGCTTAACGACTGAGCCACCCAGGCGCCCCTGGCCTTGGCCATATTTTAAAAAATTGCAACCCACTCCCTCAATATTCCCTATCCCTTTTCCATACTATATTTTCCTCTATACCACTTGAATCTTACAGATTGTTTATTTTCTCTACACCACTTATACATCCTATCTTATATATTTTACTTTTTCCATCTTATTTCCTAACTCTACACATAGAATGTATACTCCTTCCCCCCCACCCCTTTTTTTTAGAATGTACACTCCTTGATGGCTGAGGTTTTTACCTCCACTACTGCTTGGGATAGAGTGGGTACTCAATGATATTTGTATGAATGAATGAATGACTGAATGAGTGAACGAAAAGAAATAAAAATATAGCAAAAGGTTCCAGAAAGACCTAGGAAGAGAAACAGTATAATCCTTTCACCAATAACACTTCAATTTTATCAAAACATGTATAACACACGTAAAATATGGTACTGTCCCAGAATAGCTCTGTGTTGGTAAACTATCAAATTTCAAGCCCCAGACTCTTGTCTGCTGGCTGCCAGCCCTGGCCTGACCACTGGCTTTTCTTCAATCTTTTGATTGAAAATATTCTCTTCCACTAGGGTTTCCCCATAATTACTCAGTCACAACTGTGTCTACTCTATACCTCTACTTTGAAAGCATGTCAGTAAAGAGAATGATGTGCCCACTGAAATAATCAGAAGATACCTGACTGAACTGTTAATTGACTACAGACTTCTCAGATATACCAATAAATAACTGTTTAAAAAACCCAAAAGTAATCCTGCTTTGAAGAATCCAAGAGTACACTGTGATTAAGTTAAAAAAGGGGAAATACCATTTAAAAAAACAGACGTACACTAAAAATAATCTGATATCTGGAATTTATGTTAAAATCTATCACAAAAATAAAAAATAGATAAAAAATGGGAGACTGTGAGGTGCCTGAGTGGCTTAGTCGGTGGAGCGGCTGCCTCGGAACAGGATCCCATGGTCTTGGGATCAAGCCCCACAGGGGCTCCGCGGGGAGACTGCTTCTGCTTCTCTCCTCTCCCTCTGCCTGCTGCTCTGCCTACTTGTGCTCTATCTATCTCTCTGTCAAATAAATAAATAAAATCTTTAAAAAAAAAAAAGAGGGGAGATTGTTCAAGTATTAATGTTTATCTCTTTTATTGCATATTATATATTTAGAATAAAGTGCAAGGATTTCTTAATGAGTGGGAAAATATCACAACATAAGCAAAAAGGTGAACGTTGTTTATATTGCATGATTTCAACAATGTAAAACTGAGCATTAGAAAATTCTATAAGAAAATAGAACAAAAGGTTAAAGCTGGTTATATCTAGATGGTGGGACTAGAGGTGAGTTACCTCCTAAAGTGACTTTAAGTTACCTCATTTAACATGAGGCAGCTGTTTTTAAAAAGCTAATACATGGGCTCCAGGCTCAGTGTGGAGTTTGCTTGAGATTCTTTCTCCCTCTGCCCCTCTTGCCCATGCTTGCCTTCACTCTCTCTAAAGTAAATAAATCTTAAAAAAAAAAAAAAGCTAATACAATATAAATATGGTGAACATGTTCAAGATGGTTATGCTGAGGAACTCCTGGGTGGCTCAGTCGGTTAAGCATCTTCCTTCGGCTCAGGTCACAATCCCAGGGTCCTGGGATCAAGTCCTGCATCTGGCTCCTTGATCACCAGGGAGCCTGCTTCTCCCTCTTCCTGCCTGCTCTCCCTGCTTGTTCTCGCTCTCTGACAAATAAATAAATAAAATCTTAAAAAAAAAAAGATGGTTTTGTTGAGTCTGAAGCATATTTCGGATACATTTATTTATGTGAGTCTGAAGCTTGTGGCAGAGCTTAGGGACTAGAGGTAAAAGTTTAGAAGTCAGCACAGCACAGAGGCAGTAACTGAAAGAAATGTAACCAGTTGTAATCTTCCAATGAGACCTTAATCAAGTAAGAAGAACAGAGAGCCAAGATAAAGCCCTAGGAAACACCAACATTTAAGAAAGAGGTGGCGGAAGAGAAACTTTAAGGACACAAGTAGGAAGAACCAAGGAGAACAAGGAGGATCAGAAATGTGTGATATCAAGGAAGTAACATTTCAACAAAGACTCCTTTGCCTAAAACGCAAAGGGAAGCCCAGGACAAGGAGTGAAATACATCTGTCTGATGGGTGTGGCAAATAGGAAGGCATTAAAGACTTATCAGTAGCTGTGGGTCAAGTGGTGATGATGGCAGAAGACTGAGCAGTGAATCAAAATAGGGAAAAGGAAATAGAGTGGTGATTCTTGATTAGACTGGAATGGAAGGAAACACGGTGGGGGGGCAGCAGCCACAGGGGCATATGACAAGGGAAGTTTTCTTCTTTCCGAGTGTGTGACAGACTTGGGAAGAGAGCTTCAGGCTGAAAATTTGGAATGATACATGTGAAAAGGCTGATGTAAGAAAACAAAGGAGATTTCAGAATGAATGAAAGAAAAGGATAGGCACAAATGTCTCTGAGTTTGCATGTCTCTGTGAAGTAAGAGGCAAAGAGGTCCACTGAGTTTGAGGGATAGGAATGGCAAGAAGATCTGAATAAGACTGGAAAAGATTTGGTGTAGTCTTAGATGAAAATAAGAAGGGCAGCTGACCCTTTCCCATATAAGGGGAAATGGGCAGTACTGAAAGTCAACTGAAGTTGGAGAATCACCAATTAAAAATATTTACTGAAAAAAAAAAAAAATTTACTGAGAACCTACTGTGTGACAGGCATTGTTTAAACACTGAGATTAGGGGTGCCTGGTGGCTCAGTGGGTTAAAGCCTCTGCCTTCGGCTCAGGTCATGATCTCAGGGTCCTGGGATCAAGCCCTGCTTCGGGCTCTCTGCTCAGCAGGGAGCCTGCTCCCCGCCCCCCCTCACCCCCCTTCTACTTGTGATCTCTCTCTGTCAAATAAATAAAATCATTAAAAAAAAAAATAACAACACTAAGAATATTCAGTAAACAAACCAGACAAAAATCTACTTAGGAAGTTATTACCCTAAGGGGAGGGGGTAAACAATAAACAAATAATGAAATATTATTGAAATTATATGAAAAAATGAGTAGCATCATCAAATATTGAAAAGTGTTATGGAGAAAAATAAACCAGGGAATGCTGGCGGTGGGGGAAATACTAGAGTTCCAAACAGGATGATCAGGAAGACTTCCCTGAGAGGGTGAGTGAGTCTGCAGCAGAACCAAATCTGTACTATCAAATGATTTCCTGGAACAGCACTCTGTCAGTCAGAGGGAGCAGAAAAGGTAGACTGCAGCATCAACCCAGGGTGGGGATTCTGCCAAATGGCTTGGCAGAAGGATAATACTTTAAAATTACATTAAGGCCCAGCCTGAGGAGGCAAGAATGAGAAACAGCTGATGATACAGTTAGTGGGTGGAACAGATTGAGAATGCCAGAGGACAAGAGGTTATGGTCAGAAAGTAGTAGTGGGTGTGGAGGGATAATGAAGGTGAAGGTCACTGTGGCTGAGAAGATCAAAGAACCGTGAGAATGGTATAATCCATACCATCACAGAAGTCTCGAAGAATAATAGCAGGATTTATGGTAAATCAGTGGTTCTCAAATAAGAGTCACTTGGAGGCTTGATAAAAAATAAGACTACTGGGCCCTACTCCCAGAATTTCTATTTATTAAGTCTGAGATGAGGCTCAAGAATATGCTTTTCAGCTGCTGGTCTGGAGCTATACTTTGAGAACCACTGTGGAAGAAGAAAGATATAGGCAGGAGGCATTAATAAAGGCCGCTAGGGCTGGGAAATCAGAGGCTAACACATGACAAAGATAAAGAGACGTGGAAGGTGATGTAGCCAAAAAGTGATGTAGCATTAGTTTCAAAGAAGCAGGGATTCTGCTTCTACAAGGTAGAAGCGTAATAGTTCATAAAGGACATTGGGAGAGGAGCATGCTCTTCTGGTCTTCCAGAAACTAAGGCAAGTGGGACAAAGGAAAAGAGCACACTCTGAACAGGCTGTAAGGAAAGGGGTGAACTTGGAGAAGGCCACAGATTAATTAAAAGCAGGAGCAAAGGGGCGCCTGGGTGGCTCAGTCGTTAAGCATCTGCCTTCAGCTCAGTTCATGATCCTGGGGTCCTGGAATGGAGCCCCGCATCGGGCTCCCTGCTCAGCAGGAAGCCCTCTTCTCCCTCTATTACTCCCCGTGCTTATATTCCCTTTCTTGGCTGTCTCTCTGTCAAATAAATAAATAAAATCTTCCAAAAAAAAAAAAAAAAAAAGGTAGGAGCAGAGCAGAAACTGACTAAGGATATAGGGGCTCCTTTACCAGAGAATGAGGGATCCAGACAGTCTGGGAGAACAGGAGCAGGGCTCGTTTCTCTCGGTATAGAATGAGAGTAAGCAAAGACCACTCTCAAGCAACCATGGAGACCTATATTTGGGGTGACCCTATCTTTTCCATTCTAATCAAGCTTTCACCTCCACCACTCCACCAAAACTGCTCTTATCAAGACCAATCACCTTCACACCATCAAATCCAACAATCAGTATGAAGTTGTCCTCTTGCTGGACACATCAGTAGCATTTGGCACAACTGATCACTCCTTTCTCCTTGACTTATTTTTTTTAGTTTGGGGTTTAAAACATGGTTCACTTCTGTGATGCCTGGGTGGTTCAGGTGGTTAAGTGACTGCCTTCAACTTCAGTCATGTACCCAGGATCCTGGGGTCGAGCCCCACATCCGGCTCCCTGCTCAGAAGGCAGCCTAATTCTCCCTCTCCCTCTGCCCATTCCCCCTGTTTATGTCTTCTCTCTCTCTCTCTCAAATAAATAAATAACAAACAAATTAATAAATACTTTAAACAAACAAAAACATGGTTCACTTCCTAGTTCAATTCCTACTCATTCTCCATCTCTTTTGATGGGTCCCTATTTTCCAACCTTGAAAACACTGAGGTATAGGAAGGCTGTTCCCTCCAACCTTTTCTTCTCCAACTACATTCACACCTTATGTGACCTCTAGTCTGTTAGAGGACTCCATGCTAAAGTTCCTAAATTTAAATCTCCAGTCCAGATCTCTGCCTAAATTTTTAACTCCCTACTTTAACTCCTAAATTCTCTTAATTTTCTAAACAAGAAGTAGACAAAACAAGACATATCCAAAAACACCTTTTCCAAGAAGGAAAGACTAAGAAAATTTTTCCAACAAGAAGACTAAGAAAGACTGAGAGGAGACCAAGGAGACATGATGGATGACTAATTTCAACGTGGTATCCTGGACTGGATGCTGGAACAAAAATAGGATGGTAGTGGAAAAAATGGCAAAATCCAAATAAAGTCTACAGTTTAGTTTATACCATTGTTAATTTCTTGGTTTTGACCAAGGACCAGAGTTGGTTATGTAAGATATTAACATTAGACAAAGCTGGACAAAGGACCTATGAGAATTCCCAGTAATATCTTTGTAACTTTTCTATAAATCTAAAATTATCTCAAACTAAAGAGTTTTTAAAACACTTTGAAAACAACTTTCAAAAACACTTTCAAAACACTTTTAGGGGCGCCTGGGTGGCTCAGTCATTAGGTGTGTCTGCCTTCGGCTCAGGTCATGATCCCAGGGTCCTGGGATTGAGTCCCGCATCGGGGGATCCTGGGGTCGAGCAGGATCGAGAAGCCTGCTTCTCTCTCTCCCACTCTCCCTGCTTGTATTCCCTCTCTCACTACGTCTTTCTCTGTCAAATAAAGTCTTAAAAAAACCAAAACAGAACAAAACACTTGCAAAACACGTTCAAAAACAATACCTTTTCTCTCCCAGCAGTTTTACCACTTTAGAACCTGGCAATTCTGTTTTTGGTTTTTAAGATTTTATTTTTAAAATAATCTCTACAGCTAATGTGGGGCTCGAACCTACAACCCAGAGATCAAGAGTCGCATGCTCCACCGACTAAGCCAGCCAAGCACCCCAGCAATTCTAATTTTATATTACTCAAACACAAAAGCCTTGGCTTGGTCCTTGACCCCCTCACTCTCTTGCAGCCAACATCTAGTCTACCTGCAAATCCTAAGTTTTATCTTCCAAATACATCCAAAGTGTAATACTCTTACCTCATCTAATACTACTACCCTTGTCCAAGTCTCCATCATTAACTATGTGAATTACTTCAACAGCCTCCTAACTTGTCCCCTTGCTTACTTAAGAGCCAATTCTCCATACAGCAGGCTGAGTGATCATTTTAGAATGCTAGTAAGATCATGTCATCCTTTTCCCCCAAAACTTCCAGCTGCTTCTCATCCTAATCAGAACCAAGTCCAAGGGCTTCACATGATCCAGCCTCTGTGACTTTTCTGACCTCTTCTACTGTCTGCCTCTTCTGTTGCTCACAATGCTCCCTCCCCGCCCCCACCTGAATCTAAACTTGCTTCTCCCTCTGCTTGGAATACTCTTCAGAGAGCCACATGGTGAGCTGCTGCATTTCCTTCTGGTCTCTATTCAAGTGTCTCCTCACCAAACAGACCAACCTAGTTAAACAAGTGCCCCTATTACTGTCCTTTTAACCTGCTTTATGTTTCTCTTTAGCCTTTACCCACCATCTGACATATTAAATATTGGTTTAAGAGCTTTCTGCCTTCCCTACCAGAATGTGATTTTTACTCGTAATGTACCCCCAGAACTGAGAACAGTGCTTTTACATAGTATTGATTCAATGAATGTGAATAAAATGTTCTCAAAAATATGTAGGGGTGTGAGGCCAAGAGAAATTTGTTAGGCAGAACTCTAAGATGGCCTCTAAGACTTCCTTATGCATACAGGTGTGTGTGTCCTGTATAATCCCCTCCCCTAGAGTGGGGCTGATCTAATCAGGTGAACCCTTTAAAAAGAGCCTAGAGCTCAAAGATAAAAGTCAGAGAGATTTGCACAATCTGTAGCACATGTTTTCTTATGGACCTTGAAAAAGAAAAGTACCATGTGTAAAGGGTCATGTGGTAGGAAACTGCAGGTAACCTCTAAGAGCTGGATGACCCCCCAGCCAATAGCCAGGAATAATATGGGGATCATATTCTACATTCTATAAGGAATTATACCCATAAGGAATTATACCCTACAAACAACCCGTGAGCATAGAAGAGAATCCTATGACTCAGATGAGATTGCCTCCCTGACCAAATTTTAGTCCTGTGAAGCTCTGAGTAGAGAACTTGGCTAACCCATAACCAGACTCCTGACCCAAAGAAACTGTGATATAATAAATTTGTGTTATCTTAAGCCACTACATTTGTGGTAATTTGTTATAAAGCAAAAGGAAACTATGAACTAGCCTTAAGAATTCAAAAACAACACTAGTATATCATTACTTTGGTTCACATACAACTTGAGGTCCCAAGAGGAAGAACTGCCTGATGAAGCAAATGAGAACTAGAAGAACTATTAAGCCAGTGTAAAAACAGGCCCGGGCAGGAGATGACTTCATGTGTTGGGCTGGGAAATGTACATTAAACTGGAGGGAGACCAGATGGTGAAGTTCCATGAGGAAGAGCTACTGGAATGAAGTTGGTTAGCCTAGATGAAATATATACCTAGGGCAAAATGAAAAGTGTCTTCAAATACCACAATAAAGTTGATTTGCAATTAGGGGGAGGGAAACTGAGGAGAGGACTGGTTGCTGTGTTACTTCAGAGGGCAGAACTTGAACCAGGGATAGAAGGTATTTACTGGAAAGAAGTTTTCAGTTCAGTGTAAGGAAGAACTTTCCCAACAGCCAGAGCTGAGTACCTATTACATTCGAAGAGCTATGTTAAGCAACAGGGATACAAAAACTCTGGGTGCTCAGTTGGTTAAATGTGGGACTCCTGATTTTGGTTCAGGTCATGATCTTGGGGTCATGAAATTGAGCCCCACGTTGGGCTCTGTGCTCAGCAGGGAGTCTGCTTGAGATTCTCTCCCTCTACCTCTCCCTGCCCCTCTCTTGATGCTGGTATGACAGATGGACTGGGAGAAAGAAAGTGAAGGTGGCAAGAGTGGTCAGGACCTCTTGCAGAGAAGCAGACAAGAGACAAGTTCCTTGCAGGCTGGAACAAGGAGAGGTAGTGGAGATGTCACCATCCCCTACTTGTGCTTTCATGATTAAAACTAAATCTTGTGGGGCACCTGGGTGGCTCAGTGGGTTAAAGCCTCTGCCTTTGGCTCGGGTCATGATCCCAGGGTCCCAGGATCGGGCTCTCTGCTCAGCTGGGAGCCTGCTTCCCCCTCTCTCTCTGTCTGCCTCTCTGCCTACTTGTGATCTCTCTGTCAAATAAATAAAAAAAATCTTTAAAAAAATAAAAATAAATAGGGGCGCCTGGGTGGCTCAGTCGTTATGCGTCTGCCTTCGGCCCAGGTCGTGATCCCGGAGTCCTGGGATCGAGCCCCGCATCGGGCTCCCTGCTCAGCGGGAGGCCTGCTTCTTCCACTACCCTTCCCTCTGCTTGTGTTCCCTCTCTCGCTGTGTTTCTCTCTGTCAAATAAATAAAAAATCTTTAAAAAAAAAAAATAAAATAAAAATAAAAAAATAAAAATAAAAATAAATAAATCTTATAACCAAACATCTGTAAGACCCATATCTGCATTTTAAAAAACACTTACTAAATTCCTTGTCTGTTAAGAAAAAAAGTTTCCGGAGTGCCTGGGTGACTCAGTGGGTTAAAGCCTCTGTCTTCGGCTCGGGTCATGATCTCAGGGTTCTGGGATCAAGTCCTGCATCGGGCTCTCTGATCAGCGGGGAGCCTGCTTCCCGCTCTCTCTCTGCCTGCCTCTCTGCCTTGTCTCTCTCTCTGTCAAATAAATAAATAAAATCTTTTTTAAAATTAAAAAAAAAGAAAAGAAAAGAAAAGAAAAAAGTTCCCTATTTCTATTTCCTTATAATATATATGAACTATGTAAGTGGTTATCTACTGGGGAGGGGAGCAAGTGGTGGCAGGATCCATGCAGATAATGAACAAGGACAGAAAGAGATGTTTCATTGTATACCTTTTTATACTTTTTGGTTCCTGAACTGTGTGAATTTATTATATATTCAAAACATTTCCACTCTCTAGGTAGATTTACCTGTGTGCGTTTCCACATTCTTTAGCACGTGGTTCTGTTTGCCTCGTGGGAAAGATGTTACTTGAGGATCCTGCCTCCTTACAGCACATTTTTCTGGGTCAACCCTTCTGGAAGACTTGTTGATGACTGCCAAGTTCCCATTGTCACAGGCAGATTTTGCTGGTCTTTCATTAGGATTATCCTTTGGAACGGGGGCCATGTTGTTCCTGGGTCCGGCATTTGTAAGTCGTTGGCCCTCTTGTTTTGGTGGATTCCTGCCTGGTCGTGGCCTGGCCCCTTCCACTTCCCAGGGAGGCCTTTTCTGTGGGTATCTTCTCTGCTCATTGCGTCTGGCTGTATACCCATCCGATACTCCTTTCTTAAAGGATGTATCCAAAGAGTCAGGGTGGATAATCCCCACAGATTTGGTATTTTCAGGTCCAGCATCCTCAGATTTTGGAGTCATTCTGTTACCCCACTCACATTTGAGCTTTCCCTTGACTTTTGGTCCTCTACCATAGCTGTACACAAATTGGGCTGCTTTTTTGGGTTTTGCTCCCCTGGGATCTGCACCAACAATTTCCTTCTCATTCTCAGAAGGGCTGTGTTCCCTGGGGTTTGTCCCACCCTCTGACCCAGCCACACTTTCTAAGCCAGCTGCATCTGAGGTCTGGTCAGTGAGACTCTGTACCTTCTTGACTTTGATATGCTGTTTTTCACTCCTCAATTTCTGCCAAGGTTGATTCTGAAGGCCATGGCTCTTGAGTGATTTGTTAGAAGCAGAGGACTGAAAAGAAATCTGCTGACTTTTAGGTTTGCTTCCTGAAGGATAACCATGCTGATGAATAGCAGAGATGTCATCATAAGGGACTTGCCTGGTAAGGTGACAGGGAGGTGGCGAACTATAATTTCTTCTACCAATCCTATTAGAATCTAGTCTCCTTTGACTTCCACAACTTAGACCAGAATTTTTTCTCTCCTGAGGAATAAACTCAGCAGCATCCGTATTGAATTTAAAAGTACCTAGGACATAAGAAAATAGACATGCCAGTAAAGAAATTAATCATCACCCATGAAGCCCAGAAGACTCTAAGCCATTATCTAAACATTATTTTCCTAAAGACTTGTATAAATACAACAAGCTGTTAGTGAGGCCTACATTTCCTGTGAATGTGATGGGTTCAAGATGTTTGTGGAACACCGACCATTCCACGTCCAGTAACCTCACCAATAGCCACTGCTAAGAACTACTAAGTAAAACTGCTCACCTGGGTGGTCAAGCATTATTATTATTATTATTATTAAGTGTAAGCTCCATGCCCTATATAGGGCTTGAAATCACAACCCCAAGATCAAGAGTGATGTGCTGCGCCAACTGAGCCAGCCAGGCATCCTGATCAGGCATTATTTATATATGCACTTACTTTATCAAAAAATTTCAGGTCAGCAAACAATTTTGGGATGAAAATCAATGACCAGGTTCCATGTGGTCTTTCAAAACTCTTAAGGTAGCATTGTGTAATATCAAGTAAACAGGTTTTGGAGTTAGCCAAAATCAATTTGAATTCTGGCCCTCTAATTTATGATATGAGCTTAGGGATATCACCTGATTGCTTTTAGCCTTCATTTCCTCATCCATGACAAAAGATGATACTATTTCAAAGGGCTACTGTGAAATTTAAGATTTCATATAGATAGTACTTAACATAATGAGTATATTAGTTCCCATCTCTTCCCCATTTTAGGAATATATTTTAGGTTTTCCATATATAACCTTTACAATATAGTCCAGAATCTGAGTCTCAAAAATTAAGTATATGCCTCTTCAACCCACTCATTTTTCCCCCAATGTAATTTTTTGTTCCTGAAGCCCAAAGAGTAAATGATTTGCCTAAAGATACAACACTAGTTAGTAGAAAAGTCAGAATTATGTGTAACATATGGATTACACAGTTGACCTTTGAACAACACAAGTTTTGAACTATACAAGTCCACCTGTATGTCAATTTTTTTACAGTACAGTACTGAAAGTACCTAGGACATAAGAAAATAGACATGCCAGTAAAGAAACTAATCACCCATGAAGCCCAGAAGACTCTAAGCCATTATGTAAACATTATTTTCCTAAAGGCTTGTATAAATACAACAGGCTCTTAGTGAGGCCTATGTTTCCTGTGAATGTGATGGGTTCAAGATGCTTATACTGTAAACACATTTTGTCTTCCTTATGATTTTCTTGATAACATTTTCTTTAGCTTACTTTATTGTAAGAATACAGTATATAAAACATATATCATGCAAAATATGTGTTAATCTACTGTTTATGTTACTGGTAAGGTTTCTAGTCAACAGTAGGCTGTTAGTTGTTAAATTTCTGGGGAATCATAAATCATCAACACGCGATGTTTACGGGTCAACTGTACTATGACTCAGTGGGGCTTGGAAGACATGGGTTTATGTCCCTGCCATCCCTTGTATCTTTATGCAAATGACTTAACCCCAATTTTCTTATAAAGAATGGAGAAAGTAACAATCCTTACTTAAGAGTTGCTATGAAGAATAAAGCAAATTAATAACATACATAAAGTGGTTAAAATGGTGCTTTATTTTTGCTGTTAGGACTACAGACTATCTAAAACCCACAGACCTGACCTCAGATGGGTGCAGGGCAGAACCTGTGGGTTTCAGGTTTAATAATAAATACTAACATTTATTAGGTAATTAACATGTGCCAGGCACTACTCTAAATACTTTGCATCTGTTAACTCAATTAATCCTTACATTCCCAATGAGAAAGCTGAGACACTGAGAAAGTTACTTGCCTAAGGCCACAGAGGTGTTCCAAAGCAGACTCGGGATCCCACCCCAGGCTATATGGCCCTAAGGAGGACACTCTTACACTGCACTGTCAGAGGCTGCCCAGTGGGTCCCATAGAAACATATACTCAAGAACTGAATGAGATCATAAAGGTCATAGGGTAATCTCTCACTCAATTCAGGATTTGTCCTGAAAGCTTTCACACAGGCAATTCTGGGGATGGGGTGGAAAACCTTACAAAACAAAGAGGATTATAAAGATTCAGAAGGTAGCAAAGGAGATGTTCCAGAAACTTAAGAGAGAACATAAAGGTGGGAATGGGTATATTAGATCAAGTGGGTATCGTATAGTCTGCTCCTTTTTTTTTTTTTTTAAAGATTTTATTTATTTATTTGACAGAAAGGACAGAGATCACAAGTTTCCACAGAGGCAGGCAGAGAGAGAAGGGGAAGCAGGCTCCCTGCTGAGCAGAGAGCCCGATGTGGGGCTCGATCCCAGGACCCTGAGATCGTGACCTGAGCTGAAAGCAGAGGCTTTAACCCACTGAGCCACCCAGGTGCCCCTAGTCTGCTCCTTCTTAAAGAAGCAAAGTTAGAGGCAGAAGAAAAGTCAGTTAAGTTGTCCAGAATAGCCTGGGAAAAGGATGGGAAGAAGTGACATGTTCCATGTTAAGTGAGCAGTAAGGAGTTGATGCAACTAGAGAGTCTAGACAGGGCAGCACCTATTCATATACAGTATGCTTCTATTAGACATGAAATAGTAGGTAATGCCCTCAGAAAGACCCTTGAGAGATAAGAGGAAGGGAAAAAGGGCACACGAATCAGGAATCTGCACCTGAGACACAAAGATGTGAAATATCCTTCTTTTTCTCCTCAGTATTTTAAGTAGCTGGAAGTTACTCAGTAAATAGGATACAAGTGGTACCCTAGATCGAAGATAACATAGCAACATAGTAAGTATCCAACAGGTGAGTGAAGAAGAATAAGGGGAAATCCAAGAGATTATGAAGTCTAGAAATAAAGCTGGCATTGGAGAGTCTGCCCATGGGCAGAAAGATATCCCTGAACCTGTCTGTTGTTGAGGACAGGAGTGGGCAAGAGAACCAAACCCTGAGTGGAGGTGTCGGCTGAAGATGATGCTGAAATAAGAGCATGGAATAGGAACCAAGGTAAAAGCAAACTAAGGAACAGGAGAGGGACTGGAGAGGTCTCTGGACTAGGGAACTTCGCCATAGCAGATGGAGGGGAAGTTGGAACCTGGGGCACAACAAGGGAGGCCAAAACTGTAACTCGCAATTGGCCTCACCCAATCCTGCCTCAAACACTGAAGGGTGTAGAAATGGGCCAGAAGTGAGCCTGAGGGTGGGAAGATCAATGGATCCAGTTTTGAAGATCTGGGGGAAAAATGGGTGGGAGAATAACAAAACACCACACTAATCTAAAAAGGTTCCCATCCTGCAAGATTTAAAACCTAAATCAGGACTAGGGTTTGGAAAATGCAACTTTTCTGACCAAGACCCACAGTAAAAAGTACATTTTAGCAGCCACCCAGTACACAAACAAACCTATACTCTTCTTGGTGCCTGGACACCAGTAAGTGGCAGAACTAAGACTCAAATCAATTACTGTTTACAAACCACATGCTGCAAACTGCTGTCTTATTTTTCAGAAAGAGTGGATCCTGAAATCAAATCAACATAGTGGGTTGTGACAAGTAGTTTTTCAAAGAAAACAGAAAATAGAGTGTATTGCAATTAGTAAGAAAAAGCATTACTTCCTAAAACTTTTGGTTCTTTATTATACACCTATGTGCACTGAGTCAGGTGTAAAATGTTTCTTTTTGGTCTCTGCCCAAAACGTCTGGAGAACAAAGACATAAAGTACACCTTAAAGGAAATGGGAATGGATGCTATATTACATTACAGCCAACGAGGCTGTCCTACACACAAAACCAACTCCAAGAGAAGTGAGCTAACAATTATGGAACAGGTACGGTATAGGGCGGAAGCCTTCACAGGAATTAACTTATTTACCCCCAACCGATGGATGAGAAAACTGAGGGTCACACTGCGTAGCAGTCTGAGAATGGGAACTACTGATGTTCGGCTCGCGCTCGCCCCGCTGCCCCAGGACGCGCCAACCCGCCACGCATCGAGAGCCCGCCACCGTCACGGGCGGCGACTCGGCCGACGCCCGCCTGTTGATCAGTGCGGCCTCTGCCCCAGCGGGGCCGGGCTGAAGGCGGGACCTAGGACAGAAGGCGGGACCCCCTTATCGATTCACTGGGCGCCGGGACAAACTTGCTCTCCCTGGAAACCCGGCTGCGGGGCTTCAAAACCCAGTGGAGGACGGTCGAGGTCTCGGTACCTACGACGCGCGCGCCTTGGCCCTTCCGAGCCACTATCCCGAGCCCTGGTACGCGCCACTCTCGCGGTATGAATGGCCGGGGCCCTAGGACTCGCCACTGACCCAATTTCCGCTCCCGGAGAGGGGCCCAGTCCCCCGCGGGCCGGGACAGTACCTGAGACAGGAGGCGCCTCCGCCATCCCGTGCCGCAACACCTAAAGCGAGCCCTGCAACCTAGAGAGGACTGTCACCCGGTCACGTGCCCTTGACTTCCGGCGCTGCAAGAATATTCGCATCTGCGCGCCGGGTGAATGGCCACGGAGGTTGCGCGGCCTGAGTGAACTGAGCGGTGCGTCCGTGACGTCAGACACAAGCGCCAGGCGCCGGCCTGGAAGGGGAGAGTAGAGGCTGGCTGTAGGTGGGGAGGATCACGTTTGTGTGCCAGCAGGAATTTGCGTAGTCATTGTTTTTCGTTTTGAGGTTCACGGTGTTCTTTTGCTATGCCCTTTTGTCCTGGCACCCAGCTAACTTCGCCTGGCCTTCAGCAGTTAACTCAGATGTCACCTACCTAGAATAGTTTGGCTATGGGGTTAAAAAGCAACAAAAAAACCCGGCTAAGTAGTCAAAAGGGAACTTGAGAATACGCGCAAAAAAAACCGATAAAGGGCTAATATACGGAGAACGCTTAAAAATCAGAAAAAAAACCAAAACAAAAATCAGAAAACGATAAGCCAAAAAACTCCCCCCAAACCAAGAAACCCACACAGAAAACCATGGATTAGAAATGGTAAATGACTTGAATGGTTAGCTAATAAAATACAGATGGATACTGAACGTGAGGGGGAAACTTTGGAGGCATCAATAATTTTTAAAGTAAGAAAACTTAAGGGGCGCTTGGGTGGCTCAGTTGGTTTAGCGTCTGCCTTGGGCTTTGGCTCCCTGCTCAGCGGGGAGTCTGTTTCTCCGTCTTCCTCTGCTCCTCCCCCCTGCTTCTGTTCTCTGTCTCTTTTTTCCCCCAAATTTGTTTAGTTTTTTAGTGTTAGAAGAAGATTAATTGTTCATGCACCACACCCAGTACTTCATGCAATACGTGCCCTCCTCAATACCCACCACCAGGCTTGCCCAAGCCCCCACTCTCTCCCCTCCAAAACCCTCAGTTTGTTGCTCTGTCTCTTAAATAAATAATAAAATCTTAAAAAAGTAACAAAATTTTAAATGAATGTATGTAGTTTGTTATTGCATTACTAAATAGAGCACAACATTTAAGCGTGAAGCATGTGCATTCGGAACCTAATTCACTGGTCCAGGCTTCCCCCTAAGTACTAAATAGATTCATTTATTCACATGCGTTTTAATGCATACTCTTTTAGGCATTGCTGTAAGTGCTGGAAGTAAATAGTGAAAAAGACAAATGTGGTCCCCATCCCATGAAGTGCATTGTCTAGTAGAGGAGATTTAAAAACTAATTTATATTTACAAATTAATAATTTTTAAATAATTTCAAATTATGTTAGCACTGGGAAAGAAATAACATAATTCCTTAATTTTGACAGATCAATTCATCAAACCAACCAACCATACAGTCACTTTTAGAAATTACCGGATGTATCAGTCTGGGTCCAATCAGGAGAGAGGAACCACACAGTCATTTGAACAGAGAAGATTTTATTTATTTAAAGACTTACTGAGGTGCCTGGGTGGCTCAGTGGGTTAAAGCTTCTGCCTTCGGCTCAGGCCATGATCTCAGGGTTCTGGGATCAAGCCCCTCATGGGGCTCTCTGCTCAGCAGCGGCCCTGCTTCCCCCTCTCTGCCTGCCTCTCTGGAAACTTGTGATCTCTGTCCTCTCTGTCAAACAAATAAAATCTTAAAAAAAAAAAAAAAAAAAAAAAAAGACTATAACAAAGAATTGGAGTAATAAGGGATTGACTAATAAAGTAAAAAGAACTCTAAAATAAAACAGAATTAGCAATAGAAGGAGCAGCCACTACCTCTAGGGTTGAGATAAACTGTCTGCTGAAGATCACTCCAGAGCTGAAGTGCAGACCTTGTCAGAGAGGATGTGACCCTGGCTCACTAGATGGCAGGGAAGTGGCTGTGGTGCTGCAGTGGCAGAAGCTGCCAGAAATCTACCTTGTAGGGTGCTGGGGAAAGTCATTCATGGGGAGGTGTCTCAGAAGAGGCACTCTAGGGGCGCCTGGGTGGCTCAGTCGTTGAGCGTCTGCCTTCGGCTCAGGTCATGGTCCCAGAGTCCTGCGATCGAGCCCTGCAGTCCTGGGATCGAGCCCTGCATCGGGCTCTTTGCTCAGCGGGGAGCCTGCTTCTCCCGCTACCATTCCTTCTGCTTGTTTTCCCTCTCCAACTGTGTTTCTCTCTGTCAAATAAATAAAATCTTTAAAAAAAAAAAAAAAAAAAAGAAGAGGCACTCTACTACAAACCACCGGAGAGGGTGCCAAGAGAAAGTTTCTGGCTGTTCGCCACCGTAAACTGAAAAGGCCAGTTGCTGAAGAAGCCCTGTACACTGCAGGAGCCAAACAATGGAGAAACTGCCCACGACACAAAAGCCTGCCTAACTGAAACACTGAAACAGGAAACAAAACCTTTTCCTCCTGCAATCTCTCTCTCTGGTGCCCTTTACTGACAAATCTTAGTATCTGCCAGCTGATAAAGGATAAATTAAAAGGGTACTAATCATTTCACAGAGCAGGCAAAAAGCATAAATTTGGAACTGAATGGCAATAATTCATAACTGGCATACTAAGGAATCTTCTCATTATTTTCAAAACTTATTAAAAATGGAGGTAAGTAAACATTTATCCTGTCTTTCCTATACAAACAGTGCTTCATACAATATACCAAAACTCAGTGGGCGCCTGGGTGGCTCAGTCATTAAGCATCTGCCTTCGGCTCAGGTCATGATCCCAGGGTCCTGGGATCGAGCCCCACATGGGGCTGCCTGCTCCGTGGGAAGCCTGCTTCTCCCTCTCCCACTCTTCTTGCTTGTGTTCCCTCTCTCACTGTGTCTCTCTGTCAAATAAATAAATAAAATCTTAAAAAAAATACCAAAACTTGGGACATACTTGCATGTATGAGAAACAAGTGCCGGGGCTCCCTGGCTCCAGAATTTCCGGACAGCGTGGCCATTGTGGCTTCCCAACCTTGGGCTACTACTGCTGGTCACTGTCTGCAGCCATTTCGTGCCATCATGTGTGTGCCTACACCAAAGCTGCTGAGGAACTTCACAGGCTTCACCTAGCAGCTCCTGGTACAGTGTGCCCAGATCCATTCCAAGCTGCTGAGGGAGGAGCTTGGGACCATGGATGTCACCATTGGGCTCACCGCCTGCTTCCTTTTTCCTCCTGCCATCAGGCTGGGTCCTGCCATATCTGGACTGCTATAAGAAGCAGGAGTGAAGGGGGCTGTCCTGTCCCTCACCCTGTGACCTGACTACCCCTGACCTTTCCTGATCCTGTCTGCTGCATTCCTGGCTGGCCTTCCCTGAATCATGTCCTTCAATTACAGTGACCTCTTCTGCAATCATGAACTCTCAATTTCTCCACGGTGACATCCTCAGACCACATATATTGGTATATAAGGCCCTAGTCATTAGGGCCCTCTTGTAACAATAAAATCAATTAAAAAAAAAAAGATTTTATTTTATTTTTTTATTTGGCAGAGAGACACACAGCAAGAGAGGGAACACAGGGGAAGAGAGGAAGAAGCAGGCTTCCCGCCAAGCAGGGAGCCACATGTGGAGCTCGATCCAGGACCCTGGGATCATGACTTGAGCCGAAGGCAGCCGCTTAACAACTTGGCCACCCTGGCACCCCAATAAAGTCTATTTAAACCAACGGAAGGAAGGGCAAAAAAGAACCATCAAGATAAAAAGCTTTTCCACAGCAAATGAAACAGTCAACAAAACCAAAAGACAACTGACAGAATGGGAGAATATATTTGTAAATAATATATCAGACAAAGGGCTAATATCCAAAATCTATAAAGAACTTATTAAATTCAACACCCAAAGAACAAATAATCCAATCAAGAAATGGGCAGAAGACATGAAAAGACATTTCTGCAAAGAAGGCATCTGTTCAACATCACTTGAAAACAGGGAAATACAAATAAAAAAAACACAGTGAGATACCACCTCACACCAGTCAGAATGGCTAAAATTAACAAGTCAGGAAACGAAAGGTGTGGGCGAGGATGCAGAAAAAGGGAAACCCTCCTACCCTGTTGGTGGGAATGCAAGCTGGTGCAGCCACCCTGGAAAACAGTATGGAGGTTCCTCAACAAGTTGAAAATAGAGCTACCCTACGACCCAGCAATCACACTACTGGGTATTTACCCTAAAGATACAAATGTAGTGATCTGAAGGGGCACCTGAACCCAAATGTTTATAGCAGCAATGTCCCCAATAGCCAAACTATGGAAAGAGCCTAGATGTCCATCAACAGATGAATGGATAAAGAAGATGTGAGATACACACACGAACACACACACACACACACACACACACACACACAGGAATATTATGCAGCCATCAAAAAACATGAAATCTTGCCATTTGCAACAATGTGGATGGAACTAGAGGGTATTATGCGAAGTGAAATAAGTTAATCAGAGAAAGACAATTATCATATGATCTCACTGACATGAGGAATTTGAGAAACAAGACAGAGGATCGTAGGGGAAGGAGGGAAAAATGAAATAAGATGAAATCAGAGAGGGAGACAAACCATAAGAGACTCTTAATCTCAGGAAACAAACTGAGGGTTGCTGGAGAGGAGGGAGGTGGGAGGGATGGGGTAGCTGGGTGATGGACACTGGGGAGGGTATGTGCTACAATGAGTACTGTGAACTGTGTAAGACTGATAAATCACAGGGTCGCCTATGTGGCTCAGTCGGGTGTCTGCCTTTGGCTCAGGTTGTGATCCCAAGGTCCTGGGATCGAGCTCTGCATCCAGCTCCTTGCTCGGCAGGAAGCCCTCTCCCACTCCCCCTGCTTATGTTACATCTCTCATTGTCTGTCAAATAAATAAATAAAGAAAATCTTAAAAAAAAAAAAAAAGACTGATGAATCACAGAACTGTACCCTTGAAACAAATAGTACATTTTATGTTAATAAAAAAAAAAAAAGGAAATGCAAAAAAAAAAAAAAAAAAAATCCAGAGATGCCTGGGTGGCACAGTTGCTTAAGTGTCCAGTTCTTGATTTCAGCTCAGGTCTTGATCTCAGGGTCATGAAACTGAGCCCGGCATCAGGCTCCACGCTCATCAGGGAGTCTGCTTAAGATTCTCTCTTCCTCTCCCTCTGTAACCCCCCATAATAAATAAATAAGTCTTTAAAACAAATAAAAATAATTTTAAAAAGTCCAGACATCCTAATATTATTTGCTACTAAGAAGAAATGAGCTGTTAAGCTGTGAATAACAAATGGAGGAAACATAAATGCATATTTATTACCAAGTTAAAGAAACCAATCTGAAAAGGCTATATTATATATGATCTCAGCTATATAACATTCCGGAAAAGGCAACACTATGGACCCAGTAAAAAGGTAAGTGGCTGCCAGGACTCAGGGGGAAGGGAAGGATGAACTGGCAGAGCACGAGGGTTTGGGGAGCAGTGAAACTATTCTTTATGATACAATGGTGGTTACATTGTCAAAATCCATAGAATGTACACTAAAAGTAAACTCTATAAACTATGGACTTTGGGTGATAATAAGGTGTCAGTGTAGGTTCATGGATTGTAACAAACGTACCACTGTGGTGAGGGATGTCTATAATGGAGGAGGTTGTGCATGTGTGGGGACAAAGAAGAATATACGAAAAATTTCTGTACTTTCTGCTCAAATCTGTTGTGACTCAAAACTGCTCCAAAAAATAAAGTTTATTAATTAAAAAAGGATGGATCTCAAATCAATAGCTTAACCTTCTACCTTAAGAAAGTAGAAAAAGCGGGCACCTGGGTGGCTCAGTGGGTTAAAGCCTCTGCCTTTGGCACAGGTCATGATCTCAGGGTCCTGGGATCGAGCCCCTCATCGGCATTGGGCTCTCTGCTCAGCAGGGAGCCTGCCGCCCCCCCTCTCTCTGCCTGCCTCTCTGCCTGCTTGTGATCTCTCTGTCAAATAAATAAATATAAAATCTTAAAAAAAAAAAAAAAGAAAGTAGAAAAAGAAGAGCAAACCAAACCAAAACAAGTAGAAGGAAGGACACAATAAAGGTTAGAACAGAAATCAAATAAAAACAGAAAACAATCAACAAAACAAAGTGGTACTAAATAACAAGAACAAAATTGACTAACTTTTAGGTAGATTGACAAGAAAAAGAAAAACCTCAGATTATTAAAATTAGATTATTTAAAATATTAAAATAAAATTTAATTAAATTAAATAATTTAAATAAATTATTTAAAATTTATAAAATTATAAATTCTATAATAGAATAGAAAATTCTATTCTAATTTAGAATAATTTTCTAATTCTAAAATTATTTCTAATTTTAGAAATAATTCTAATTTTGGAAATAATTCCCCAACCTTAAAGAAATAAGAATTATAAGGGAACAACTTTATGCTAAAAAATTAGTTCACCTAGATGACATGGACAAATTCCTAGAAACACACAAACTACCAAAACGGACTCAAGAAAAATAGAAATATCTGAATAGACTAATAGCAAGTAAAGATATTTAATTAGTAATAAAAAAGCTTCCCCAAAAGCCCAGGCCCAGGTGGCTTCACTGGTGAATTCTACATATATTCAAAGGATTGACACCAATCCTTCACAAACTCTCCCTAAAAACAGAAGAGGAGGGAATACATCCCAACTCATTCTCGGGATGAAAACTGCCTTAGGGCAATCAGTGCCTAGCTCTCCATTTGCAGAAATTGATGACAACAGCCCAGACTGCTTGTCCATGAAAACAGAATCAAATTCATCAGGCATCCTAGGGCAGCAGTTCTTGATTCTGGCTACATATAAAAACGACCCCGGGAGCTTTTAACAATCCAAGTGCTCACACCATATTCAGATCTATCATATCAGAATCTATGGGGGTAGGAAAATATAAGAGGACAGCTATGGGATATGAATAAATGTTGAAGTGCCAAACTTTCACTTTCTTACTGGATCATTCCAATCTTCTCCACTCTTGCTAAAGCTGACAGATTGTAACTTAAGGAGACCACATGCACTCAAATCTGCTTCAGAGATGCTAACTGGTAGCAGCTATAGGATTGATCAGCAAGGACTATGCTGTGCCTGGGACTAACTCTATCACAGGAGTCATCATCTCCACTTTCCTTAAATTCACTAAGATTGACACAGACCAAGGCCTGGCTTTTGGTCTTTTCCAAGTAGAGCAAGAATTAGCAGAATGATAAAGGTGTTAAGGAATCTCCAGGGAAAGATATGGTTAGAGGCAGGGAATCATGACTTTATGATGGACGTGAGGGAACTGGAAGCAATTATTACAGCCTAACAATGCAAAATGGGACATAGCACACAGAGAGGCTGCAGAGAAATTTTTAGGACTTTTATTGGCAAGTGACAGGAACGCAACACCAACTAGTTTAAGCAGAAAAACGGGTTTGCTGGCAGAATTCTCAGAGTTCACAGAATTAAAGGAAGAGTTGCAGAAACTTGGAGCACTATGGGAATCAGAAGTCAGACCACAGTGTCATGAGGATTCTTTCATTCAGCTTCTCATCTTGTCTCTTCTCTGGCCTCAATATCTCAAGCTTCTCAAACTGACAAAGAATTAAGGGGGTAGGGGAAGAAAGTATTTCTCCTAAGTTTCTATTTAGAAAATTCAAGGGAAGAACTTCCAACTGGCACAGCCTGGTCATAATCCCACTCTCACAGCTTGGAAGTATATGGGGTAGGGCTACTCTACTTGGTATTTTTGCAATAATCACATGGTTATATTGGAGAGGCAGTTCTGTAAAAGAGGGAGAATGTTGAGGCACCTGGCTGGCTCAGTCAGAAGAGCATGCAACTCTTGATCTCATGATCATGAATTTGAGCCCCACATTGGGTGTAGAGACTCCTTAAATGAATAAATAAAAAATTAAAAAGAAAATTTCTCCATCTTAAAAAAAAGGTGAACATTATTTTTGCTTCTGTTTTTTTTTTAAAGATCTGTTCATGAGTGAGAGAGAATGAATGGGGGGGGGGTGGCAGAAGGAGAGAACATCCAAGCAGACCCCCACTGACCACGGAGCCCCATGTGGGTCTCTATCTCAAGACCCTGAGATCATGAACTCAGCTGAAACCAAGAGTTGGGTGCCCAACCAACTGAGCCACCCAAGTGCCCATTTGTTTTTAAGATTTAATTTTTTTAAAGTAATCCCTATGCCAAATGTGGGCTGAAACTTACAACCCCAAGATCAGTAGTCACATGCTTTACCAACTGAGCCAGCCAGACACCCCAGAGAATGTTGTTCTGAAAAAACTAAGCAATAAACCATTGCAGAGAGGTAAGGGCCAAGTCACAAGCAGCTTTGTATGTCTTGCTGGAGGTGTCAGGGAACCATAAAAGACTTTAAGGAGTGACTAGGTCAGATTTGTATTTTAAAAAGAAAAATGTAACTCTACGTGATGAATGAACTCAAGGAAGTGAGACTATGCATGAAAAGAAAGCAAGTCATTAATTCCAAAAGACACTTAGGGTTAAAAGCATGGTTTGATGATTAATTCAATGTGTAGGGTGAGGCAAAATGTAGGCATCAAGGATAACTCAAGAGCTTTCTGCTTTGAATGATGGAGGATTATGGTTCCATTAGCTGAAGACAGGGAACACATGGAGGAGATTCAGGTCTGAGGGAAAGATAATAGCTGTCTTGGCCATTTGAATGTCAAGGGTTTGTTGGCTATGGAAGCCTCCAAATAATTGCTAGGCAAATTTGCCCAGCAAAATTTCTAGCAAAATTGACAATATATGGGACACTAGTAACACTGGCAAGATAAGAAATAGAGTGGGAATGTTTGCTAAGAGTGAATCACAAGATAATAAGCTTAATTTGGATGTCAGATTTTAGATAACAGTGGGACATTTAATTAGTAATGCCTGGGACTGAAAATAAGAATGAAGAAAGAGGTCTAAGCTAGTGACAGTTATTTTGAGTCCTTAGGTAAAGGTAATACTTAAAATCTTGGGTGCGATATATTTCGAGGATATATCTTTTGATATATCTTTAATCTAAGATAGAAACTACAGTGGAAGAAATATTTAAAGAGCTGAATGAGAAACTGTAGAGAAGCCAAGGAAGGTTCAAGAAGGTAATGATGAACAGCACAATGTTTGATCCCACTGGAAGGTTTCTTGTAAGGGTGAGATTAGTCCCCACTAATGGATCATTAAAGACCCTGAAATTGGGCAAGAGTTTGGACCGGTTGTAGCACTTCTGGCAACTTCCAAGAAAAGAATGAAGCCCCTATTTTGTTGTTGTTGTTAATAGTCCTCATATGAGAATAGCAAGTTGCAAAGTATAGTTAACACTTGAACAGCGTGGGGAATAGGGCACAGCTGAAAATCTGCAAATAACTTTTAACTCCCCCCAAACTTAACTACTAATAGCCTACTGTTGACCAAAAGCCTTACTAATAACATAAACAACTAACACATATTTTGTATATGTATTATATACTGTATTCTTACAATAAAGTAAGTTACGGAAAAGAAATGTTACTAAGAAAATCACAAAGAAGGGGCGCCTGGGTGGCTCAGTGGGTTGAGGTCTCTGCTTTCAGCTCAGGTCGTGATCTCGGGGTCCTGGGATCGAGCCCAACGTCGGGCTCTCTGCTCAGCGGGGAGCCTGCTTCCTCCTCTCTCTCTGCCTGCCTCTCTGCCTGCTTCTGATCTCTGTCAAATAAATAAATAAATAATCTTAAAAAAAGAAAAGAAAGTCACAAAGAAGAGAAAATATATTTACAATCCTGTACTGTAAAAAATCCATATAGAAGTGGATTGTGTTCAAACCTGTGTTATTTAAGGATCAAATATACTCATGACCATTACCTCAATTATTCCTCATAATAGCCTTCTGAGGTAAGCATGATTGTCCTAATAAGGAAACAGAAGTTTAACGAAGTGAGTAGGCTGCTTAGAAGTTATTAGATGGTAGGCCAGTGCCCAGGCCTGGATTGTTCTTTGTTCCTTCCTCTGATGCTAGCACTTAAATTTGATTTCTGTAGTGGAGTTTTTAGGTGAATCAACATTAAAACTATATTAAGTTTTTTTCTGTACCAGAGGTTTTAGGCTGAAGTGATATTAAAATTATATCCTTTTGAAAAATATTTATTGAGTATAAATAAATGTCCTATACATTAAATATCAAGAAATAGTCATTATTGATTACAAGTCAGGCTGTAATACTGAGGGA
>CM053615.1:45655649-45689868 GCA_028646535.1 Procyon lotor | reverse complement strand
CATCCATCGGGCTCCCTGCTCAGCGGGAAGCCTGCTTCTCCCTCTCCCACTCCCTCTGCTTGTGTTCCCTCTCTCGCTAAGTCTCTCTCTCTGTAAAATAAATAATAAATAAAATCTTTAAAAATCACAAAACTCAAGATTCCTCTAAGAATAACTGAATGCCCACATATGACCCACACAATCCTCCTTTTTGGTAATAAAACATAAACTCAAAAAGAAAGAAGAATTAGGGGCGCCTAGGTGGCTCAGTGGGTTAAAGTCTCTGCCTTCAGCTCAGGTCATGATCTCAGGGTCCTGGGATCGAGCCCTGCATCGGGCTCTCTGCTCAGCAGGGAGCCTGCTTCCCCCTCTCTCTCTGCCTGCCTCTCTGCCTACTTGTGATCTCTCTCTCTGTCAAATAAATAAATAAAATCTTTTTAAAAAAGAAAAAGAAAAAAGAAAGTTTACCTAAAGCATTAAATCTAGCAGTATCTATATATCAACATGTTTCCAGTTTATGGAGAAAAGCAGGTAATAGAGACAAGCAAATTGATCTTAAGTCAGTTGAAGACTACACTGTGCAGGGAGAAAAAACAGTAGTGGAAACAACTGGGTGGTACTAAAAGTTCTACTAGGCCCACTCTGGATGGAGAAACAGTAATGGAATCAGGACAGGCTAGATATCTGAAACCAGGCTGATGAAAATAATTGACTGGGGGCCTAAGTCATCTGTGAATGATCTACCCGTGATTAACCGGAAGACTACAAGGCCGGAAATAATGTAAAACCAATCTGAGACGTGCTACACCATAATATAGGGCAGCTAATACAGTGGTATTAAAAAAGATCAAATTTTGCCTTAATGAGAAATAAAGTCTCTAAGCCATAATTTTCTCATCTGTAAAATGAGCTTACAAACAGCCATACCTCAGAGGGTTTTAGAAGGCTTTATAAACACTAAGCACTTAATATTACATATCTTCCATTGTATTAAGGGTATGCAGAGAGGAGTGCCTGGGTGGCTCAGTCAGTTAAGCGTCTGCCTTCAGCTCAGGTCACGATCCTGGTGTCCTGGGATCAAGCCCCATGTAGGGGACTAGTGTTGATAATGCAGAAAGTCCAAATTGGCACCATTTATCCTTTAGAATATTTAGGGCAATGCAAAACATTTGAAAACTCCTCCTGGCCCCCAAATTGGAGGTTTGTCTTACCATTTAAAGGTGAAGAAGACAAGATAGAAAGTAAAATGAAAAACACTTAAAGAAAACAGTCTGCTTTATTACTGTATTTTCAAGTGCCAAAATACTGTATGCATGTGACATTCTGCTATACAGAGAAGCACTGGCTGAAACAAAAACTACACGAGAGTAAAAACACAGAGTAAGCTAATCAAGTCAAGTTTCTGCTGTGCTACCACACATCAAGACAAGTCTCCCCAAATCATTTATGGATAGGATTCTTCACAAAAGACTCTGTGAAAGACATACACACACACACACACACACACACACACACACACACACACACACAGAGGATTCTTCACAATAGACTCTGTGAAAGACACACACACACACACAATTATCACACAAGGAACAGGTTCAATATTGGATAAATAACACAAAAGTAAAAAATATATATAAACAAAATACAAGCAATAGACAATGTGCAGAAACTGAAAAATAGGAAGGCTAGAAATAGAGAACAGAGGCAAAATACAAAAAAATGAGAATTACAAAACAATGAAAATGTTTTATAAAGTATTTTAGGAAAACAAATGAAATTCATAAGGGATAGCCCAACTGACAACAGACACAGACAGACACACAGGCCAAAAGGGAGAAAGGAGCTCTCTACCTGCCACATGGGCAAATCTATGAGGAGACAGGAAAAGGATAATTAGACAGGGAACCAGACAGACAAGTACAGATAAAAGATGGAGAGATGTACAAAAACCCCAGAAATACAATTTCTATTTTATTGACATAAAATAGCTCTAATTAAAACATAAGGAACCATATAAACAGAAATCAAAATTCAGTTTCATTATGTTACTAAATGGTATTGTACAAATTTTGACAAATGTACTTGGAACATTTTCTCAGTCAATGTCCTGGAAGATGTCACTGAGCTTAACTCCGTGTAAGCAGAAACTTGTAGAGGATTAGAGAGACAGCCACAGGCAGTCCAAGGAAGGGTGCTTGAAAAAATTAAGATTTTTTTTATCTTAATTCTTAAAGTGCGGGGAGGAACGCCCGCACTTGTACTAAGATCCGCACTCTTGGAGATGATCTCTTCAGGGGCAGTAAAATGCCAGGAAGATAGTAAATAACCAAATACAGCCTGACTCGGGTAGGAACAGGCTCTTGTTCATTTGCTCATCGTCCATCAAAAATTTTCTGAGCACCAACTATGGCCAGGCATTGTTCAAGGCATGACAGTGAACAAAATCAAGTCCCTGCCCTCATAGAAAGCTACACTTTACCGGAGTGGGGTGGTAAAGTAACACCACCATGCTGGCAGAAAGGCCTCTTTCCTCTGATCAGTCCTGCTCACACCCTCTGCTATCCCTGCTTGCCATCTAGGCTGTTCACCTGAAGGACGTGAGGAGCCAAGTGCTTAGGGCTCACCTCCCAGGCAAAGCACCGTCTCAAGAGACATCTTAATTTTGAGAATCTAATGGCATCATTATTAAAAATCTAAAGACAATTACTTTCAAGGGGAACGAGCTCTCCTCTAGGAACTGTGTCAAACACCTGACATATACATCTTCAATTTAACACTCGTGACAATCCTGGGAGATGGGTAGCAACATCACTCCTTTACAATTGAGGAAACAGACTCAAAATCATTAAGTGAGTTAGAAGTAATGGTAAACTGGTGGCTTATTTACTGAGTGTCTATTGTGTGCCAGGTATTGTGTGCGTAGACACACCAACTCATTTATTTCATCCTCATAATAACCATATGTGACATTAGGATCCTTGTGTTAACAAGGAAACAGAGACATTTGGTACCCTTTCCCAAAGTTACTCTATTAGTAAATGGCAAGCCCAAGATTGAATCAGTCTTCTCTGTTCTTTACATCACATACACATTCATTTGTATTCTTTCCAAACTAGTGTACATTCTTGCAGAAACCAGGATATATCTCACCTCAATCTGGTCGATTTTCACTTGCTTGTATGCTTTTTTCATTTCCTTTACTCCCAGTTTCATAGCATCAACCTAAAAAAAAAAATAAAAGAGAACACAATGTCTTTGGAAGTCATGCTGGTGAAATTGTCTTTTATTTTTTTATTTTTTTTTTTTTTTTTGAAATTGTCTTTTAAACACTATGGTAAAAGAACAAAAGAGTAAAAAAGAGTAAAAAATATAAAATAAAAAATCATGGGAAAAGGTGCTATAGAAATACCGTGGTCTTGGTGTCCTTCAATGACTGGATGGTGTAATTGGCTTGTTCCATGTTAAATGACTGTTGGGCAAGATTGTCCCGCTGCTGCTCATACCTTTTTAGAATCAATTATGAATGGTAAATGTAAGCCAGATAGAAATCCTCAGAAAGAAAGTATCTCTAACACTAAATAGGAATTTTCTTTGAAAAAAAAAAAACTTAAACAAATTAAATACACAGAGAAACTGGCAAAAACAATGCAATCATTCTAACACAAATATCATTTGATATAACCCGCCAGTCTTTTGTCTTTGTATATTAATTATGAAACTACTTTCTACTTAATATTATAGGCTAGCTGTTATCTATGCTACTACATACTCATTATGTCTTTATGATATTTCAAATGATTTCCTATGATCAATCCCCAGAAGTAGAATTCCTGGGGCAAAGGGCAAGACGATTTTTAAAAAAAAGATTTTATTTATTCATTTGAGACAGAGAGATACAGAGAGGGAGCACAAGTAGGGCAGAGGGAGGGGGAGAAGCAGACTCCCTGCTGAGCAGGGAGCCCAATGTGGGGCTTGATCCTAGGACCCGGAGATCATGACCCCAGTCAAAGGCAGAGCCACCCAGGTGCCCCAGAATAAGACAATTTTTAAGACTCTTCATACATATAACTAAACTGGATTGCCAGTAGACTGAAGTTCTTGAGGATAGGTATTATTTTTTATTAATCTTGCATCCATAATTAGGTAATTCATCTGGCCTGATGTAACACATGGTGCTCAAAATGTTTTTTTTAAAAATAGTTTTATATCAAAGTATAATACTACTCAAAAGATTTGTGTCAGTATGGTCTTTATACAATATTTGGAAACCAGAAGAAAATTGGTTAATTCACAGTGCAGTAAATGGTGGTAGAATCATTACCACCCCATTCAAGTTTCCAAAGAATGTATAAAAGGAGATAAATGCTCATGATATAATGTGAAGTGGAAAGGGACAACTTATATTTACAAAGTACAACTTTTCTTCTAAAAAGCTATATGCACAGATTCCATGCATGCACAAGCAGAGAAAAGAAACTAAGAAATGGTTATTTCTCGTAGCAGGAATCTAGGTAATGTTCTTTTCTTCTGCTCATGTTTATGTATTTTCCATACATTATTTCCATACATTTCCATTCATTATGATGAATATGCATTCCTTTTGTTAAAAAAAGTTACCATATTCTCACCATTATCATTTCTTTTTCCAATTTTGTCTAATTTAGAAGGAGGAAAGTGGTTATCTGATAAAAATGCATTTTAAAAATAAAAATAGAGATATCAACAACCTTTCTGGTTCATTATAAGCTGCTTACATCTGACCCCTGCAATCCTGCAGAAGGTCTCATTAGCTTACAGGGGTAAGCAGCAAAGATGCTATTTGGCTTCTGCTCAAACACTGAGACATAGTCACCTAAAATAAATTAAGGACCCTTAAATCTATTCTGGTTGAGAGGGAACAAGTATTCAGGATTCTCAATTTTACAGATAAACAAAAAGGCATACTCTAATTAGATAAATAATGGGAGAACCCTATAAATCTGGGCGGTTTAATACAGAAGCCACTAGCCACATATGGCCACTTAAAGTGTTTACTAAACACTTTTCAAGTACTCAAGAGCCACACGTGGCTAAGAGCTACTGTACTGAACAGCATAGATACAGAACATCTTTATCATAGCAAAAAAGTTCTGTTTAGACGGATAGTGCTACAACAGATAGTGCTGAACAGGCAGAGGGAGAAAAACCCAGCTCGCCAGATATGTAAATGAAATTTGCAACAAAATCAAGAATCCTTATAAAATAGTACGAAAAACTGAAGAATAAAAGACCATTTCTCTTTTAGTTAAACCTGCTGGAGGAAAGGAGGTTAGACTTATTATAACTTACATCCGCTTTTGCTTTAAAACCCTCAAGGCTTTCTGTTTGACCATATTCTGGGAAGAAAAACAGATTTTAATTAAAAGAAGTAGAAAACATACATATAGTAAAAGAAATCTCCCATATCCTCGGACTTACATATCTACCTTCTTCTTCAAAGTCGTAGACAGAATAGCTCCTGGACTCTTCTTCACCTCCCAAGCACAGTCTTTAAGCCTTAGCTCGTCTCTGTCTTTGCATCCTACATCTCAGGGTCCTGAATTGCATTCCTTTTAGTGCATAGTCGCTCCATGGTGACTCCCAATATTGCCTATTTGTACATCTAGTTGCTTTAGGGAGATTCCCAACTTGGACATCTTGCTATCCACTCAAACTCAACAGGCCCCAAATCCTCAACCTGCTCTCACCAATATTATTAACAATGGGCCCACCAATCTCTCACTTCTCTAGGTAAAGAACCTTTATCATCCTTACATTTCCTCTGGCTCTTCACGCAGTCATCTCGTTACCGATTTTCAGAACTCACTTGCCAACTGATTTTCCTGACTGTCACCATGGTTTAGGCTTTCATCTTAAGTCTAGGTGAGCTTTCTTGCCTCTGGTCACTCTTCATTCCATCCAACTAAGATGGCTGAAAAAAGTCTCTTGTCCTTCCCTTCCTATACTGTTTCAAAAATCACTGTATTTGCCTCCTCCAATGAAGAAGGAAAAGCAGGTATTATCTCACAGATTATGATAATATCGAACATTTATTATTTGTGAATGTTTCTATGTACCAGACACAGTGCTAGGTAGGTCACATGAATTACCTCATTTAATCTTCACACTATAAAGTAGGTGTTATCCCCCATTTTACAGATAGGGAAACTGAGGGTCAGTGACATGCTAAGTAACCAAGCTCAAATAGTTAATAAGTTACAGAGATGGGGGAAAAAAAGAAGGTAGTTCTATATCCATAGTCCATGCACTTAAATATGTTAATCTCTGTTTCTACCTAATAGAAGAGGAAAATAAGGTATTAAGTAATTTATGATGGTCACAGCTACAAGACAGTGATGGTGTTATTAATAGAACACTGGTCTCCAGATGCCTGGTTCAGTAATTTTCCCAGCATGCCATTCCTTAACCAGCCTGTTATACCCACTTAACCTGACCAGCCTGGCAACTCATTGTTCTGAGGTTGCCACCTTCTCAGTAGAATGTATTAATTCCCCCGTACATGTTTCCGGAACAGCTGTCAGCAACTTCTCTCCACCAGACTAATCCCCAGTCTTCCTCTCATATCAAGATGCAAACCCTCCTCCTTGAAGGATACACCTTCACATATTTTCTCCTTACCAGACTACTACTGGGCCCTACTTCCATAGATGGTCAAATTAGGCTATTGCGGCAACTTCTGCAGCTGCCGCCTACCTTACCTTGGCAGGACCCTCTCTCATCTTCTTGATCTGATCCTTATACTTCACAAGCTCAGCATCCAGTCGAGATATCTTCTTGTCAATGGATTCTGCCCTGCTGTCCACCTTGAGGAAACAGAGGTAGTTAGGACAATATACTTAGACGAGAAGGGGCAGATGAAAGAAGGTTGGGAAAGTGGTTCCCAACCAGGAGAAGATTACTAGTCAGAAACACTGGGAGGCTTTTATAAACTATACTTCACACCTCAGATTGTCATATTCTAGCGCCTCTTTCAAGCGTGCTTGAGCCGGAAAGAATTTGGGAATCACTGGGCTGAGTTGACATTCTCCTACAATCAGAGACTAGTCAGGCTGGGGGCTCAAGCAGGTGTGTAAATTGGGCTAGGGCTATAAGTCTAACGCTATTCGCTTAGATAGAGGGTGGTGGCTTAATTTGAGGGGCCAGAGTTCTGAATTTCCTGTTATTGAGATCCAGGATTGGGATACGTATGCGTTGACCTAGGATATCAAGTTGAGGATCCTGATGTGGGCGAAGGATGAGGGATAAAAGGTGGGAAAAGGGTCGGGCTGGACGAAAAGGGAAGGATGTGGGCCTACGGCTGACTGGGGCAGAAGGAAAGAGCGAGTAAACACCGCAGCGGGCTCAGAAGGGGATAGGTGCAAGCTGGGTTGCGGGGGGGTCCTTGGTTTGTGGCGTCAGGAATGACCTGGGTAACAGGAACGAAGGTGAGGTGGGGAGGGCCGAGGTGTCCGGAACCGAGAATGGAATGGAGGAGTAGGAGCCTGAAGCCGAGGGTGGGCGGGGTCGGGAGTGTCAGAGTCCCTGAATCTAGTTCTGCGTGGTCAAGTGCCCACCGTGCCAATGCAGTCAGTCAGGCTGGGCGGCGGAGCCTTGGGTTTCGCTTTCCCGAAGAATCGGTTCATCTTGGGCGGCCAAGAAGAAATCCTAAACACAGGAGCAAAACTAGAAACGGAAGCAGAGTCACCTCCGCCCCCTCCTTGACTTCCGGCCCCTCCTGCGCAAGCGCAATGTGCCTATGGCGTTTCCCGACCCTTTTTCCGGGTTTTCTGCGCGGCCTTCCGGGGAAGGAGAGCTCGGGGAGGTTGGAGGCGGCCGACAGTCCGCAGGGGCGTGGCCTCGGTGAAGGGCGTGGGGCGGGGTTCCAGATGAGTGGGGCGGGGCCTCGGTTGGGTGGGTGGGGCCGGAGAGGCTCTGGCGGAATACAGCGGGGCCAGAGCAGGGCCTGCTCCGAGGGGCGGGGCCGGTAGGCCGGGTGCGCCGGGGCGGGAGGGCGGGGCGGGCAAGTAGCGGGGCGGGGGTGCAAGGCGCCGAACTCAGCGCCCACCGCTGGGTGGTCAACAAGCGCGGGTCTGGCGGAGCGCGGTGGCGCACGGAGACCGCGAGGCGACCGGGGGCGGCTGGGTCCCCGGCGGCGTGGCCCTCGGCCGGGCCGGGAGCCACGCCAGTCGGTGCCCCCGGCCGAGCGCGGTCCGCCTCGCTCTCAGAGATCATCCGTCCGGAGTGCGGCCAGCGGGCATGCCAGATCCACCAGGGGCGCCGCCGCCGGCGCTCGGAGGCCGCGGATGAAGAAAGTGCGGCCTCGCTCAGCCCGGAGCGAAGAGGTGGCCCGGGACGAAGAGGTGGCCCGAAGTGAAGAGGTGGCCCAGAGGGAAGAGGTGGCCCAGAGCGAAGAGGTGGCCCGGAGCGAAGAGGTGGCCCGGGGCGAAGAGGTGGTCCGGGGCGAAGAGGTGGCCCGGGGCGAGGAGGTGGCCTGGGGCGAGGAAGTGGCCCTGAGCGAGGAGGTGGCCCAGAGCGAGGAAATGGCGGCAGCTGGGCTCAGCGTGACCGTCACCCACAGTGAGCTGGCACGACCGGGTGGGCTGCGGGCCGGGTGGGCGCGATGCGAGGCTACCAAAGCCTGGCAGGGGTCTGTGGGTTTGGCCACGTGTCCTCCAAAAGCATGTGTTCTTGTGTTGGTCCTGGCGCCCGGAAGTGTGGGATCTTGTTCGTATTTGGGACCTACTTTTGTGCGGGTCTTGTATCAGCACACTTAGTCAGTGTCCAGTGTATTTTCACTCAGGCCATTTGTTTTAGGCTCTGTGTCCGTGCTTCGTGTAGTTGTCCTGGTTGTATGCGTTAGTGTGTGCCTGCGCAGTTATTGTAGGTCTTTGTGTCAGGATTGTATTTGGTCGTGTCGTGTATGACTGCTGTGTATTCGAACACCTATGTGTGTGCCGAGCCAGTCCGTTGTTTGAGTGGGCTGTGGCTCCAAGCATACACTCTGGGCACCCTTTGGGTCTGTCTACTGTTGGACTTGACATCGAGCTAAACAAAGTCAGTCCTCTCAAGAGCTGGGCTTATAAAGTTTCTTCAGGATCAAGGGAGACCCCAGGGCCTCAGAATCTGAAGACCAGTATTCTAGATCCTTCAGTTTTGAGTAACCTTGGGATATCTCTTTTCTAGGCTTCTGATTTCTTTCCTGTGAAGTAGGGTTGGTAGCACCTGTCCCACTAACTTCATGTGACTCTTGTGCAGGCCTAAGGCTTGGCATAAGCTCTGGGCATCGGCTATCTCCTTACTGTCCACATACCTGGAAAAGTATTGATGCTTGAGGCTCAAAGAGAAGTTTTTTGTTGTTTGAGTTTACTCGTTTATTTACTGACCACCAACCATGTATGTGCCCAGGTGTGCCCAGTGGGACAGACTTGGAGGAAGAATAATCCCTTACTCATGACAGCAAAGAAGACAAGAACATCACAGAGTACAGGGCAATTAGGCCACAGGAAGCAGATGGCTTCTGATGAAAAGCATGGCCTTAGGAATCAGATCTGAAGTCAAGTTCTTACTCCTCAGTTGAGTCTCCATAGGCAGGTCTTAACTAGACTGAACTTAGTTTGCTTATCTGTGAAATAAGGACTAATATAGGTAGTACCTACTTCATAAGGTTGTTCTGAGAATTAAGCTAGATAATATTTGAAGTGAGCCTTGTCAGTCCTTTATGCATGTTAAGTGCTTAAAATGCTAGCTGATATCAATAAATTGTTAGTTATTATTATAGGGGAAACAAAAATCCTTGGACAGGTCACCAGATGAAGCTGGGAAGATGGGGGAGGGGGGAGACAGGCTGTTTGGAGTAGGTGGCGAATGAACTGAGCCTTGAAGGCTGGGTAAATATAATAAAGTGTCAGCCTGTAATGCTTTATGTGAAAGAATTTTCTTCATTGAACACTCTTCTCTCTCCCTAGGCAACGAGAAGCACGATCTTCATGTTACCCCGCAACAGGGCTGTAGTGAGCCAATTGTCCAAGACCTGGCCCAGGTTGTTGAAGAGGCCACAGGAGTCCCACTGCCTTTTCAGAAACTTATATTTAAGGGTAGGTATTTCTTTTTCAGCTTTGAGTCCTTATGGCTTAAGGGCCTGTTTAAACTACTTAACCTTACCTAATGATAACTCTTATTAGTTTTTAAACTGGGATAATTCTTATTTGCTTGTTTATTCATCCATTCCTTCAATACATTTTATTGAGGACCTACTATGTATAGGACACTTTCAAACACTTGGACAGGTGTTAAGAGTTGAAGTCCCATGAAGATGGCAGAAATTTTACCATTTTTGGTGACAGCACATGGGTAGTCTTCCCTGGCTAAGTTAGATCCTCTTCCCATCATGTGTGCATATGGCACTTCCAACCATTTCTGCATAATTTGTATTGAAATTACTATTAAATAATTGTTATCATAGTTGCAAACATCTGATTTCTCTGTTAGAATAGCTAACTCTTTGAGGGAAGATACTGCTGTGTCCAATGCTCAGCATACTGCTGACATAAAGAAGATGTTGAACAAATTTACCAAAAGCCTGAATGTGGCAAGCGCAACACATGATGCTGATTTCTGCTAGGACCCACTCCCTTTCTATCCTCCATTCTTTCTTCCCATTCCCATGGGAACTCATTATCATAGTATCTAATGGGGCCAAATTTATCCCATTTGGTGCCAATTATAAAGGATTTAGTGAAGAGGCAGAGGCAACTGGTTGGCGCAATCGGTTAAGCATCTGTCTTCCGCTCATATCATGGCCCCAGGGTCCTGGGATTGAGCCCCGAGTCTGGACTCTCTGCTCAGTGGGAGCCTGCTTCTCCTCCCTCTGCTCCTCTCTCTGCTCATGCTCTCTCTCTCTAAAATAAATAAACTCTTGGGGCGCCTGGGTGGCTCAGTGGGTTGAAGCCTCTCCCTTCGGCTCAGGTCATGATCTCAGGGTCCTGGGATCTATCCCCGCATCAAGCTCTCTGCTCAGCAGGGAGCCTGCTTCCCCCTTTCTCTCTGCCTTCCTCTCTGCTTACTTGTGATCTCTCTCTCTCTGTGAAATAAATAAATAAAAATCTTTAAAAAAAAATGAAGTATCAGTCTTATTACAGTAGCATTTAAAAAAATAAACTCTTTAAAAAAAAGAATTTAGTATGGGAAGCATTTTTATTTATACATCACAGTGCAACTCCTTGTGTTTTCTTTTAAAACTATTTTATTATTGAGTTATAAAAGGCAGTAGAAATCCATGTTTCAAAATAGAGGAAAACGCAAAGAAGAAAATGTTCTCTTGGATAAAACACCTCATTACATTTCAGCATATTTCTGTCCATTTGCACAGGCATCCTAAAGTGTGGGTTTTTATTTGTGTGTGTGTTTAGTTGACAAAACTGAGATTATATTGACTATACAATTTTTATAACATTTTTCTAATAAAACTACATTTATTGTAGCATTTAAGTTTCCTGAAAAAATTAGCTTTAATGCCTACAAAGTCTTCTGTTGTACTGACGTATAATTAGTCCCCTGTTCCTGTTTGTCTCTCAAGTTTCTCACTATTATGATTAAGCTTGCATTGAAGATTATAACACTGTGCAGGTATATGTCCAGTTATTTGTTTAGGATAAAATCTGAAGTGAAATTACTGGGTCAAGACACCTTTGGAAAAGGTTATACCAATTTATCCTCATTAGTGAACACACTTGTCTATTTCCTCTTACCTTAGTGAAATCTGTTTTCAGTGTTGTACAATTATTACCACTTGGCATAACTTCTCTTTTCAGGAAAATCTCTGAAGGATATGGAGAAGCCATTGTCAGCACTCGGAATACAAAATGGTTGCAGAGTCATGTTAATTGGGAAGAAGGTAAATTGCTTTTTGTACCAGAATACCCCAGAATCAAATGAATAAGTTCTTCTCTACATATTTCTGTTTGGAAGGCCAAACTGGGGATCCAGATTCTACATTAGTGAAATAGCTCTCTCTAAACAGATGTAGTTCCATTTATTTGATGTGGTTGCCAGGTTTATTATTCTCATGCCCTCCGGCTCCTATTGGTTATGGCTTTTGTTCTGGGAATTATGAACGGTTACACTGCTTCAATAACGTAGCTCTTATGTTGGTGGCGGATCTCAGTCAATTAAAATGGTGCCCGAGTCGGGCCTTACTCACATGGAGGGGATTTGCAAGAGAAACTTACATTAAAATAAGCCCATAGATTTTTAAAATAAATCCTCTGCAAATTTCATGAATGTCTCTCTGTTTCCACTAAAATCTTCCACAGGGGAAAGCCCTCTTTGGCCTGAAAGAAAAGTTCAGACTAAAGAACCACGGGAGGAAGGGGCGCCTGCGTGGCTCAGTTGGTTAAGCGTCTGCCCTCAGCTCGTCATGATCCCAGGGTCCTGGGATTGAGCCCCGCATTGGGCTCTCTGTTCTTCAGGGAGCCAGCTTCTCCCTCTCCCTCTGCCTGCTGGTCCTCCTGCCTGTGGTTCACTCTCTCTGTCAAATAAACAAAATCTTAAAAAAAAAAAGCCAGTTGGTGAGGGACAGTAGCCCTGGGGTGATGAGAAAGGGTTATGGCCAGCCCTGCATTGTGACACAGTGAAACTGTTGGTCATAGGAAGTTTCCTTACTTTGAGGGAGGTGGCTGATTCAGAGTGGACGGGGGGCAGAGATGAGCAGCGTGGAGGCAGAGAAGATCAAGTCCAGCCGCAGAACAGCCAGGAGTCTGGCACTCAGGATTTGGCCACAAAGAAGAATGTGAACAGTTTGGGGTAGTATAAAAGCAGGAAGCTGCTGGCCCTGACTGCCAGTTGTTTAGATGAGAGAAGGAGATATGTTCTAGATTTCTTGCTCGAGGGTCAGGGAGAACAGTTCTGGGCAATGGGCAGAACCTAAGCGTTGAGTCTGAAGAAATTATGGAACCCCTAGTTGGAGCTGCCCTGGGGTGTATGAAGCCAAGTCTCATTCAAATCTCAGTTCCACCTCTTTTGGGCTGTGTGACCTTAGGTTACTTTATATTAAACCTCAGTTTCATCATCTAAAGCACTACCTTCCTCACTGGGTTGTAGTAAGGCTTAAAACAATAGTACAGATAAAGTGTTTAGTGTAGTGGAGGGAATGCCCAACAAAGGTTTTCATCATTAGCATCGTCTTATTAAATGGGCAAGTTCAGCTACTGGGTGACACTAAGGAATTCACTTAAAGGAATGGTAGAATTCGGGGCGCCTGGGTGGCTCAGTGGGTTAAAGCCTCTGCCTTCGGCTCAGGTCATGGTCTCAGGGTCCTGGGATCGAGCCCCGCATCAGCCTCTCTGCTCATCAGGGAGCCTGCTTCCCCCCTCTCTCTCTGCCTGCCTCTCTGCCTACTTGTGATCTCTATCTTTGCCAAATAAATAAATAAAATATTAAAAAGAAAAAAAAAGGAATGGTAGAATTCCACCTGTCTCACCGTTCTGGACTCCTCACAGGTGTTCACTGTTATCTCTTCCCCCTGAGGCTTCAGTCTGGAGTCAGCTGCCCCAGGTTCAGGTTAACACTTGGTTTGGCTCCTTTCTCTCAACCCAAGCTGTCTGGGTCCTTGCAGAATGTTTACTTAGTGCCTTCTCTCTACTCTAGAGTCTTTGTAGGTAGAAAACCTTCATGTGTAAACCTTCCAGCTTGCTTTCTAAGAAGCAGCAGAGTTAAGGCTATTTTTTCTAGGTGAGTGGTTTAGCCCAATTTTGGTCAGATTTTTTTTTTTCTTTCCAGTCAGAAGCTACGATTCTTGGTGATTATTGACTTCATTTTATTCTTAAACATTTTAGAACAGTCCAGAGGAAGAGATTGAACTAAAGAAGTTGAAAGATTTGGAGAAGTCTGTGGAGAAGATAGCTGACCAACTACAGGAATTGAATAAAGAGCTTACTGGAATCCAACAGGTCACTCTCTTTGGGGAGATTCAAGCATGTGGTTGTGAGGGTAGGCTCTCTAGTCCGAGTCTCTGGGTTCAGATCCCGGCTCTACCTTTTCTATTACTGTGGGCAGGTTTGCCGTGTCTCAAGTTCCTCGTCTGTAAAAAGGGAAAAGTGATGGAACCTCTTCTCAGGGTTGGTATGAGGATTAAATGATGCAGTTTGAGGGACCAGTAGGTAGAGCGTGTGACTCTCGATCTTAGGGTTGTGAGTTCAAGCCCCACTTTGGGCACAGAGCTTACTTAAAAAAAACAACAAACTGTAGTTTGAGTGTGATGCATACTAAGTGTTTTAGAAGTGTTCTTGTCATTGCTATTTTCGAACCCCAGCCAGCATCCATTTGTGCTTCTAGGAGAGCACCTGCCATTCCAGGTCACATATCGTCTGAAATAGAACAGGTAGCTTCTCTCAGGCGCAGCTGTTATAATGTGTTTAGCAAGACAAAGAATATTTTGTTGATGCATGTAAGGTCCAAGTTGAGCTTGATCTTAGCAGGGGTGGGGGGTCATCCTGTTCAATTCCTTGTATTAGGGAAGGGGTACTAAAACTAAGTAAGGGGGTGCTTGGGTGGCTCAGTCGGTTGAGTGGCTGCCTTCTGCTCAGGTCATGATCCCGGGGTCCTGGGATCGAGCCCCACATCAGACTCCTTGCTCAGTGGGGAGCCTGCTTTTCCCTCTCCCTCTCCCTGCCTGCTGTTCCTCCTGCTTGTGCTCGCTATCAAATGGATAGATGAAATCTTAAAAAAAAAAAAAAGACAAAAAACTAAGTAAGGATTGTGAACTGGCCCCAAACCACATATTTTTTTCTCTTCTCAGTTTATAACGTTAATAGATGTAGGTTTCTGTTTTAATTACAAAAGTAATACATGACGATTGTATAACTTTAAGGTAAACATATGGGCACTAATACCTATAAGGCCCTGACTCAAAAGATAACCAATACTGAAGACTGGAATATGTTTTTGCATCTTAAAAAAGTTGATACTGTGTTGTGTATACTTTGTAAATTGTTCTTTTATCGGATAAAAAAATTGAACATTTTCCTGTCATTAAAAATGATCATACTGGGGCTCTTGGGTGGCTCAGTGGGTTAAAGCCTCTGCCTTTGGCTCAGGTCATGGTCTCAGGGTCCTGGGATCGAGCCCCAAATCGGGCTCTCTGCTCGGCAGGGAGCCTGCTTTCCCCCACTTTTCTCTGCCTACCTCTCTGCCTACTTGTGATCTCTCTCTCTATGTCAAATAAATAAATAAAATCTTAAAAAAAAAATTATCATACTTGGGGAGCCTGGGTGGCTTAGTCGGTTAAGCATCTTGCCTTTGGCTCAGGGCATGGTCCAGGGGTCCTGGGATTGAGCCCTGCTTCGCGCTCCCTGCTCAATGAGGAGTCTGCTTCTCCCTCTGCCTATCCCCCTGCTCATGCTCACTTGCTCTCTCTCTCAAATAAAATCTTTAAAAAAATCATCATACTCTCTAAAACCTGCATAGTAATATATAATGGTTTACCTAACCGATTCTTTGCTGTTCATCACCGAATCTTATTTTACCGTTATGCATTAAAGCTTCTCTGAACATCCTTGAACATAAATTTCTTTGACCATTTCTGATTATTTTTTGGGGGTAGAATAAATTCTTTGACTTGGAATTGCTGGCTAATATTTAAAGCTTTTACTACATGTGGTCAAATCTGTATCTTTGATAAACATCCTCAGAGATCCTGGCTGTCTACCCATTGTCACCAGCTAACTGGTCACTAGGCCAAGCAATGTGAATAAACAGCAAGACAATTTAATAAAAACAATGTAAATGCTGCCATTTGTTAGCACATGTCTGTGCCAGGAATTATATTAAGAGTCTACTTAGGTTCCTCTTTATCCTCATAGTAACCCTCTGGGGTGTGGGTGCCATAATATCCATTTTTAAAATGAGGACATTAAGGCTCAGGTAGGTTAAGCAACTTGGTCAAGATCACAAGCCAGTGAATGGCAGTTTGAATTCAAGTCTGGGCCTATTGGATTCTACACCCGGCATTCTTAACATCTGCCTCTTACGTGTGGGTATACACTGGTGACTGGAGGCTTTTCCAGAGCCAGGCCCTGGGACGCATTAGCAGCCCCAGTGGGCCATGTGAGCTGGAGTGGCCTGTAGCATATTACAGTGCATGGGGTGGCTCTGTTTTCTCCAAGAGATGAAGTTGCGGGTCAGAGGTCTGGCCCAACCTATTGGGGGAATGTGGGCTCGGGATGTGGCTGTTTCCTCAGTGCCTTGGCCTGGAGTTCTCTGTCAGCCTCAAGGAACCCTTGCAATAATGCATTATTCCTGCACAGGGTTTCTTGGCCAAGGATTTGCAAGCTGAAGCTCTCTGCAAACTTGATAGGAGAGTAAAGGCGACAATCGAGCAATTTATGAAGATCTTGGAAGAGATTGACACACTCGTAAGTAGATATTCAGCTGAGAACTAGTTTGCTTTGACTGTGTTTCAGTCAGTTTCACTCTCTCAGTAATGCACTCTTATTTTCTGAGCGTATTGGGTGCCTGTGGTGTGGCAGAGACACTGCTCAGCCCTTGGTGGGTACACAGAAAGACAAGATAGTTCTGCTTTTTAGGCACTCAATATCCCATCAACATAGAGCTTTTGTCATTTTTATTTACATATGCTGAAAGCACCTAATCCTCACAAAGTTGGGGTCCAAACGGACCATGATTTTATGGTCAGAGAAATACAGGGCTTCATGCTACTTGTGTGACTGATACTCCACTGGGCTCATTACCTGAACGGAAGTCAGTCAGACCCAGCTCTTCTGAGACTGTTGAATCATCGACTCCCATGTTCCCTTTTATAGAATGGCAGTAATGGTATTTCTAGCCTGCTGCCTCATTTTTTTTTTTTAAAGATTTTATTAATTTTTGAGAGAGAGGGAGCATGAATGGGAGTAGGGGGCAGAGGGAGCAGCAGACTCCCCACTGAGCAGGGAGCTCGATGCGGGACTCAGCCCCAGGACCCTGGGATCATGACTTGAGCGGAAGGCAGATGCTTAACCACTGAGCCACCCAGGTGCCCTGATGCCTCATTTTTGAGGGTGAATTACTCTGCCTGGGATTCTGGGGGAGTGACGGCCCTTGTAAAGCACAGGGAGCTCATGGCGTGGCCACGACACGGTACCTGTACACAGAGAAAGGACAAAGTCCATGTTACACATTAGTTTCTATGGCCCAGACACTGAGAACAAAGGGAGCCTTTATAGGGGTGAGAGCCATGGGAAGGGCCACATGGGATACACATCAAGGAAAATCATTCCTGAACACGCACGTCTCATTCATGTTGGTGGACTGTGGGTATTTTGTTGTGTTGTTATGTCACTTTTGTTGAGGTGATATATGTGTCAACTTATTCTTCCACAGATTCTGCCAGAAAATTTCAAAGACAGTAGACTGAAAAGGAAGGGTTTGGTGAAAAGGGTTCAGGTGAGTTGTGTGGTGAAGCACTACAAAGTTTAATGTGTTGGTGTGCGTGTTTATCTGTTCAGAGTAGGATAGGGTAAAGGTGTGATGTGTGGTGCGGACTTTCTTTTGATCTTGATTTCGTGAGCCCGGAACATAAGAGAAGAGCTCCTTTCATGTCCCTGTAATTATATTTGGATTTAAACTCCCTGGGGAGCAAGATCGCTGGAGATTATGTGTTATGTTCTCTACGTTACACAATTCCAAGAGGCACTATTCATGTGAACACTGTTCCCTGAAGTTGTGCAGTATAGTGGCAAGGCCTGTCCTCACCATCCTTCTGGGGGGTGGTTGTCAGAAACCCTGGTCCCACACTGCCCTCTGCCTCCCTCCCCTTACCTGGGAGCCCAGGCTGGCTCCATCCCTCCACAGCCTGTTTTGAGTCACTCACCTGCGGGTTCTCCGTAATGGCTGAGCAAGAGCCTTGCACGGGGAGGGAGAGGCTAGCCCCGGGTGGTCCCTCACTGTCCTGCACTCGTGTTTTAGGCATTCCTAGCTGAGTGTGACACGGTGGAACAGAACATCTGCCAGGAGACGGAGCGGCTCCAGTCCACGAACTTGGCCCTGGCCGAGTGAGGTGAGGCGGAGAGAGGCGGGGCTGCCCCGAAGAACAGCACCACCAGCTCTGCCCTCTTAGGGCAGAAGTGACCTGATTTCTCCAGGGCTGCTGGGGACGATTGGCCACTTGCCAGTTTTCCTGCACCTACCCCTGTTCCCAATGAACAAGTATTGTCTGCAGTCCACCGTAGAGCTCCTGTCCGTTTTCTCATTCTGTTTCCATGTGGCTGTGCTGTCCAGCAGCCCACCTTGTCTGGAGGGGGCCTCTGCTGTCCGTCTTCCCAGCTCTTTCGACCTTGAGGTGCTTTCCTTGGGCTGGCGAGACCTCGCATTTGTGTTGGAGTAATTCTGGCTTTATAGGCCATCCCCGTCCGCAGATTCATGAGGCCTTGTTGCCCTGGTGATTCCGTAGCCTGTCAGTGTAACCCAGAATCACCAGGAGGTCACCTCTAGTCAGGAATGTTGGGGGTGGCTCAGAATAGGTGTTGGCACACAGGGGTGTCCCAAATATCCCTTGTGGTAGCCGAATTCTGGAACCGGTGTCTGGGGGGTTGGTTCACAGACTCTGACCTCACCTCCCAGTGCCAACTGTAGGCCATGAGGTCTCAGAGGCCCATTCCTGGGGTGGGGCTTGTATTGATTCGTGGACTTCCTTGTCCTTAAGTAAATCTTTAGAAGGTTAGAACTTAGTGATGACCAAAGCTCTGCTTGAAACCAGGTCACAAGTACAGCGTGGGGGGAGAGAGAGAGGAGCCACCGTGAGGCAGGTGGTGAAGGCAACCATAAACTTCTAAGGCGTTCCTCAAAGGCATTTCTGTTCACTGTACCCTTCTGAGGTCAATATTTCCTTCAGGCTGTTTCTATTTGTTTTGTGGCCCCCTCTACTGTTATTTATTATTATTTTTTTTAAAGCAGTTTACATACACATCAGCAAACAGAAGAATGTTCAAACTTTTTTTGATGAAATAGGAGAAGCAAAAGCCTTCGGTGGTTCCAGCTGTAATTTATGTTGAATAAAGTTAAGAGTGGCCCTGTATGCTACCACTCTTAACCGGGTCAGCTGCTGTCACCCCATTTTTTTCACACAGTGCCCGGGAGACAGGCTTCCAATAGGCCACTCTGAGGCTGACCTTATTTGGCAGAGAGGGAGTCACTGAAGCCCTAGGAATTTAGGCCTGTGCGGACGGGACCTAAGACGGGTGGACAAGTGGATGAGGCTCAGCTCAGCCCGGCCTACTCCCCACTTTAATCAGCAGTGCAGTATTTATCTGATAGTTTTTATAGGCTAGCTGTGTGGTGTTGGGCCAAAGCTTGTGTGAGAAGTCCCTGTGTGCCAGGTACTGTTCTGAGTTCTTCAGGTATATTAGTCATTTAATGGTCATACGTTCTAGGAGGCAGACGGACACTGTCCCCATGTTAGAGGTGAGAAAGCAGAGAGCTTAGGTAATTTCTCAAGGTCAAAAGTGGCAAAGGCTATCAAGCTGGGTGGTTTGACTCTTCACTGTACTTCTCCCCATAGCTTGGGCCTGCTCGCTCTCATCTGTCTCCCTCTCCCTCCCTTATTGGTCTTCACTTCCCCTCTGGCCTTCCACAGAGCAGCCTCCCTACAGAGCAGCTGGAGTGGTCACGAAGTGCCGATCTTGGCATGTCAGTCCCCTGAGGCTAAAGGCCAGAGTCCTTACCTATGTGTGCTCCCTTTCATCCCCAGCCACTGGCCTGTTTGCTCTCTGCTGTTAGGCACATGGCCTTCCATGCTCTGCGCCTTCTCTTTCCTTGGGATCTCTGCATATGCTGTTCCTCTGTTTGGACAGCTCCTCACCATCTCTCTCCCACCCCTTTCCTAAGTAACTCCTATTCATCCCTTGAACCTAACTCAAATATCTCTTCCGTGGAGAAACTTCATCTACTGTCAGAGAACATATCAAACCCCCAAGTGATAATCCGTTCACAATTTGCTTTATGTTAAGTAGCATGATAAATCATGATTTATTTGTGGGATTATTTGATTAATACATACCTCTAACCCTAGACCGTTAAGTTTCTTGGGTTAAGGGGTTTCTTTGTCTTGTTACCAGCATATTTCAAGCACATTGTCTATTTTTATAATAGGTGCTCAATAAATATTTGGAGAATGAATGAATGTCAGATGCACCATCTACAGTGACATTCTCACAGCTGTACTCTGTCAGTGCTGGAATTTACTGCATCAACAGCCATCGTTTGATTTAAGGGTGGAGAAGAGAGGCCCTGCGGCACTGGGGACTGGGCATGTGTGCAGGGTAATGACTGGGGCCTGTGTACAGGCCCCCTCTGCCCCAAATCTGCATATCCACAGAGTGTCTCTGCCTTGAACACTCCTTGGCTGCCCACTTTCCTGGGACATAGCCATTCCTATTATAAGGGGAGCAAATAGGGCTCTGTGATCCCATAAACATCCTTTAGTCTCATAGAGCTGGAAAAATTCTTCCACACATTGTTTTAGTCAATGATTTCTACTTCCTTTAAGACTCAGCGTTAAGGTTGCCTTCGCTGAGACACCCTTCCTCCTCTGGTAGTCAGAACTCTCTTAACTGAAAGCACCAGAAACCGAATTCCAAGGAGATTGTTGAGACTGAAAATGTAGTGGGGCACCTGGGTGGCTCAGTCGGTTAAGCATCTGACTCTTGGTTTTGGCTCAGGTCGTGATCTCAGGGTCATGAGATCAAGCCCCGCCTGGGGCCTCCGTGCTCAGCAGGGAGTCTGCTTAAGATTCTCTCTTCCTCTGTCCTTCCCCCTGCTTACACACTCTCTCTCGCTAAAATAAATAAATAAATCTCTTTTCTTTCTTTTTTTTTTTTTTTTTAAAAAGAAGGAAAATTTTTTGGCAGGATGTCAAGTATATCCCACATAGCCTTGGGATGTTCGAGGGCAGTTGGGCTTTAGGGATTCAAACACAGCCTGGAATCGCTCTCTGCACCTCTTTCTTTGCATGCTAGCATCAGTCTCTCAATCCTGCTTCTTCCACAAAGTAGAAAATGCGGCTGTCAGCAGCCCCCACTTCACACATCTTGCAGCTTCACTACCAGAGAGGAACTGCCTGTTTCCTTATTTGCGATTCAGAAAATCCTGGTGGAGAATATTTTGGCCGATCAGTAATGGCCAGGGCTGCAGGGTCATGTGCCATAGATAGGTCCTTTAGGGACCCACAGTTAGTGTTTCCAGAGACAGGGCCAAGTTTCCACATCTGTAACGTGGGGAATTAGGTATTTCTTCCAGTGTTGTGTCTGGCACCTGGCACATTGTTCAGGTGTAATCTTTGGGATCCCTCATCAAGGGTGTGGAAGCCTGGGAGGGGAGGGTCACCGACAGGAAGCTTGGCTGAGAATCTATGCCGCCTGAGTGTAAGAGAGGCTTCCCACTTAGGGCAGAGCCTTCGAGATCACCAATAGTCACTCTCCTATAAGTGAACTAATTTTTATCTTAGCACATGGCCAACAAGATAACAAGTTTTCCCAGTCTTGTGTTAGCATGGCCAAGAGACTACATTTTGGGCAACGGGATGTAAACAGAGTGTGTACATCTTATGGGAAGCATCTTCAGAGGCAGCAGAGTGCCCTTCTTTACTTCTCTATGGACTGGAATGTAGACATGATGGCTGGAGTTAGAGCAGCTTTCTTGTACACTGAAGGGAAAACTGATGAAGATAGCAGAGTAACAAGATATAAGGAGCATGAAGTTAGCACACTGCATAGGTCTATGCGTGAGAGAAATAAACTGTTGAAGCCACTGTTATTTTGGCATTTGGGTTTCTCGTAGCCAAACTTAATACTGCATCATTCCTATGCAGGAGAGGAGCAAAGGTTTCTGTTACCAGCAGCAGTAGTAGTAGGGCCCATAGATAACCTTCCACCTGCAGGTCTATCAGCAACAATTCCCGCCCATGTCCGCATTTCGGTTGTCGGAGGAATGCTGGTTCCTGCCTTGACCTGCCCTGGCTTTCTTCCCAGTGTGTTTTCCCACTGTACATTTCCTGCTCTGTCTGCCCACCCTAAAGTAGGAATCTAAGTCCATGTGACACTTTCTCCTGGCCAGGCCCTTCTCCACACTCTTTTCCTCTGCCACCTTTATCAAGTGGCTCCTATTTGCTTTGGCCAAAAGAGGGTTATTTGAAATGGACCACAGGCTAGGGCTTCTGTGGTGGGATTTCTGGATACTGTGTGTGTTTGTGGGCCATTGTATAGGTACACATGTGCTGTGTATGCCTGGTCTTGTGTCCAATGCCAACATTAACAGAATGGATGGTGACCCAAAGAACCGAGCAGGGTCTGGACGTCGTCCTGCTGTGTGCGGGTGACCAAGGTGCAGGGGACACTCAAAGGCTTGGGGTAGCTATTTTTAACTGCTATAGACCTAGGTCAGTATTTTAACAAGTAGTTTAGATATACTGTGTACACTACCTAAGTATTAGTATCAGTGTATGTGTGTGTGTGTATAAGACTTGGGGTGCTGGTACAACCTAGGGAGAAGGCCAGGAGGGATGTAGGACTCTCCAAAGGCTGAGTCCTGCTCTCTGACAAATGGCAGAGGGTACAGAGGTCACCTAGGGTTCTTGACAAGCAGGCTGGGGCAGACGAGTGTGCTGGGACGGGGCTGACCTCTTCAAGAAGCAGAAGAGACCTGGGACCTCTAGGGGAGCATGAGACAGGGTTGGGGAGTGCTGGAGTAATGGAGAAGACATCAGGTTCAAAGTAGGGAGGTCAGAGCAAAATCCCGACCACACCCACCCACCACCAACCACCACCTCACTAGAGTCCCCAAAGACACTGGCTCACTTGGCTGAGTTGGGCTGGATCTTTTATTCATGTCACATCCTCCGTTCCCAACACTCTTCTCTAGCCTGAAACTTCATGGCTTACGAGGCTGCTGTGGGGGTCAGCATTTGCCGTCCTTCATGATCTGGATGTCCTGTTTGGTTTTCCTAGGATCACAGGAGACAAAGATGAGGCCCATCTCATCAGGGACTGATACAAACTTCAGGGACCCTGCCTGGCCCAGTCTATCCAGACACCCTGTTGAGCTCTCCTCACCCCCCTCATCCAGTGTAGGTACAGGGCAGGTCCTGGGGTCCCTGGGCACTTTCTTCTACAGCTTTTCCCTTTTGCACACCTTCCCCCAGGAGATCTGAGCTTCCTGGGATGTCCGAGGTTGTCTGGTGGCTGCTGAATCTGTCCCCAGCCTGACTCTGTCCTGAACTCTAGCCACACCTCCACCAGACATCACTGCCCTACAAACCACCTAGACTCCCCACTGCCTCCCTGCTAAGTTAGGGAAGCATCCTGCTGTTCTCTTGCCTCTCTGGCCAGAGTCGTGTAGCTTCTCAAGACTGTCTTCCATGATCTTGATTAGCTCTGGCCCAGCTCAGGGGTTTTATTAATGAAGAAAGGGGATCAAATAGCTGATCAGACACACCTAGGTCACGTTCTGACCCTTCTCGCCTCTCAAGACTCATTTCTTGCCTCTCCCCACTCGCCTTTAAACTTTATACTCTGGCGTATCCAATTTCTTACATTTTCTCAAATACAAACTTTTCTTTCCCTTCTAGACCTTTCCAAACTCATCTTTACCTTTCCTTGTTCCTTCCTTTTCCAGGCTAATATTAGCTTATCTTTTAGAGCTGAGCTGGAAGGTCTCCCTGCTCTTCTGACCTTGCCCTGCCCTCACAGAACCCTGAGTGTCTCAGTCTGAGCCTTGAGCATTCTATGCTACAGTTGACTGACCATTAGCTTGGCTTCCTCCTTAAACTACCATATGCCCCAGAAGCCAGGGATGTTGTCTAGCTTATGCCCTTTTGTATCCCCAGTGCCTTAGCATATAGTAGACCCTCAATAAATAACTGTTGGCTGGAGGAATAAATGAAGTCAACTCATTGGTCAGGGGCAGAATGAGGGAAAGAACCCAGGGTTTCTGCATCTTCCCAACCCCCTACAAGCTGTGGCTTTGTACTTGGAACCATGTGTCTTCTTTGAAATATACTTGTGCTCATTCTGTTAGGGACAATTTCGGAGGACTCTTCTCAAGCCAAGGTGTGTGAAGGAAGAGGCAGGTCAAGTCTTGCTCCTTTCACACTTGAATGCACCAGAGTTGGGGCCCACCCAACCAAGCTGAGGGGAAGGTGTAGGGTGGACTTACAGCCGGGTCAAGCAGATCTGACATTCATTGTCATACGTGACACCATCAGTGCCACAGACCAGGTTGGATGTCTGGGAACAGACAGGAGACTCCTCCATGTGCTCACAGATGGGCTGTGAAAGAGAGGGAGGAAGGGAGGGCACTCAGCGCTTCGGAGGCAGCGAAGAGGGACCCAGGGACTTTGCTTGGAGTCAGGGGCCCCAGAGAAGAGCGAGATTCTAGAAGAGCCCCAGTGTTGGTCCAGTGGGCATGAAACTAACCACTTAAAACCCCCTGGCATGTTTGCTTAGGTGTGCGTGTGTGACCAGGTGTAGGGCCGTGGCTGTGTACACAAGTACGTATCTGTGTCTGCTGAACCCAAGTCTGCGGGCATTCCAAGTATATGTCTGTGTCTGTGTCTCTGTGTGTCGGGTGAGTTTATGCCCTCAAGCTTCTAGGGATGGGTTCACGCACTTTTCAGAGGGTCTAACTACTAGAACCTCTGCTGCTGGTGCCCACGAGGACCTCAGGAGACAGAACCAGCAGCATTCCCGGGGGGCCTCTCCTCACTGAGGGCTCCTATCCACTCACCCTGGCTGACATGACCCATCAGGCCTCTGGTGCCGGAAGGCTGGAAAAATGGGACACGGCTTGGATCTTAAATGAGGCCAGTCGGAAAGAGTTTCAGGGCAGGCCTGAGGTCAGGGTGGAAGCTGGGTCAGGACTGGGATCGGGGTGTGGGACGGGGTGGGGTGAGAGAGGCAGTCTGGGCGGTGGTCATAAGCCTTCTGGGCTGATGAGTTGTGTGAAGTTCTGAGAGCCATCTCCACTCTTGGGGCCTCAGTTTCTTCCTCTGCACACACTGTAAATGAATAATAATATTCTTCTCACGCAGGGTTAATTGAAATCATATATGTGGAAGTACTTGCCTCTTTGGCCCAATAACAGGTGTGGGTCTGATAGGCTGACTTTGCAGATGCTGAGGCTGTTGGATGGGAAGGTGGCTTTGAGCCTCCTTGTTCACCTAGGTGAAGGCTGGGTTGAGGGTCTCAGGGAGACCAGCACCACTGCCTTGGGATCCCTGGGGACATCAGCCCCAGGGCCAAGGTGGACCCAGGATTCAGGGACAACTTGGTGGGTGTCCTCCAGAGTGAAGGGATGGATGAACAATGGGGTGTGGTTGGGGGAGCCTGGCACAGACCGGGGGCGCCAGGGTACCTCTGGCTTGAAACCCGTGGCCTGTCCATCTTCACTACACAAAACAGAGTGCGTGCTCAGCCTTGCTGAGCCTGGAATTCCCCTGAAATTCCAGGGGATTTCACTGGAAACCAGGTTGGAGAGATCTCTCTCTCTTTCTCTCTTTCTCTCGAGGTCCTGGGAGCCAACTTTGAGACCTTGGCAAAGGGGCTAACCCCGGGAGCCTGCCGGCTCAGGAGGCCACCCTAGCCACCTTGGAGCCATCAGAGTTATTTGAACAGGAGTAGAAAGAAGAAAAACGCTGGCTTCTTAGCATGGATGCAGAAGGAAGACCAGGACAGCAGCCCTGGAGCCCAAGCCGGAAGGGGCTGCCTTACCATTCTTGGGGAAATCAGCTTTTCCGCTGACACGGGCGTCTCTGAAAGGCAAAAATGCAAGAGTTAGGTGATGGTCGCTCTAGGTGCAGGTCTGGCGTCTGAGGACTGTTTCAGGAGACCTGTTCCAGCTACTACCAGTCTGGAATTCCTCAGGGAGAGGAATTCCTCAGGGAGAAGTATTGAGTCACCAAACTGTGGGGAATCAATCCCAGAAAACTGCTATGACCTTGGGTTGCTAGAACAGACTGAAAATCTAGTTAGGGAGGTGACAGTCCAGCTTCATCTAATTAGTCAGATCCCATATAATAATGGAAACAATTGAGTTAGCATGAATCAAGCATTGAGAACCCATGATCTTACCTCCTCTTCACATCTGTGTCACGGTCGCGTCACGGGGAGGGAAGGATGCCACGGTCTGCTACCCACATCCCACCCGTAGGCAGGACCGAGGTGTGCATTTCCTCAGCTGCCGGGAGTATTGGCCATTCACAGCAAGTCCCTTCTTGGAAGTGACTCTCAAAGAACAGAATGCCTCACCATGGTTGCATCCCCTACCCAAGGACAGGCCATATCCAACGACAGGTCGATGTTGGTGCAATGGCCGGTACCCCTCGTTTCTACTAAACAATGTGGAAGGGCCACTCCAGCTCAAAGGTCCCTATAGGATTGTTGGGCAGAGCTGGGAATGCACACAGGTCTGTCACTCCCCAGCCTGGTTCTTTTCTTACTCAGTGTTGTGCCTCTTGGCCCTTCAAGGTCTAGATGCCCTGCTTGCAGGACATGAACAAGCTGATGTGACTGGTGAACGTGACGGGTGGATGAGGGAACGGAGCCACATCTAATGCCACAGGTGGAAGGAAAGGTATCGTAAATTGGAGAAGGGCAGGCTGCTTCCTGAAGTCTCTGAAGGGCTTATCCCAGGGCCAAAAGAGAGATGATTTATTCTCAACTTCACAGGGCAGAGCCCATTCCTGCGAGGAGGCTTCACGGAGGCAGGTTTGAGTTCCAGAATTTTCTCTCAGTGGAAACTGCCTCAGTGAAGGAGACTGTCTCCAGAAGTAGAGAGTTCTCCATCACTGGAGGTGTGCCCACCACTGTGGTTTCAGCTTTTCTTGGGGTTGCTATTATTAGAGATTTCCAAGGTAGACAGGGAGGAGGGAATTGAGGTGAAGTGACCTCTGATACGCTGTGTAAGCATGGCACTGAGGCATTAAGATGCAAACCCAGCCTTGTTACCACACTGCTCAAAACCCTCCCGTGATTATGAAACTAGAAATGAGAAATTATCCAAATGTCCCTCAACAGAATGGGTAAACTATGATACGTACACTGGGATACAACTCAGCAATAAAATGAGCAACAACATGACCGAATCTCAAAACACACTGAGCAGAAGAAGTCAGACACAAGGCTACATACTACATGGACGGGGCACCTTGCGCCAAGGGCAAGGGCAGCCTGGGGATAAATACAGCTTTCTATGTGGCATTCTAGAACAGGCCAAACTAATTTATGGTGGGGGAAAAAAAAAAGCAGTGGTTGACTCGAGGGTTGGGTAAGGGAGGGAATTGACCAGCATGAGGGAAGTTTCCAGGGTGTTGGAATTTTTTTTTTTTTAAGATTTTATTTTTATTTATTTACTTGAGAGAGAGAGCATGAGAGGGGAAAGGTTAGAGGGAGAAGCAGGCTCCCCACTGAGCAGGGAGCCCGATGTGGGACTCGATCCTGTGACTCTAGGACCATGACCTGAGCTGAAGGCAGTCGTTTAACCAACTGAGCTACCCAGGCGCCCTGGAAAAATTTTTTTTTAATTTTTATTTTAAGTAGGCTCCACATCCAACATGCAGCTCCAACTCATAATCCTGAGATCAAGAGTCTCATGTTCTACTGACCGAGCCAGCCAGGTGCCCCAGAAATGTTTTGTATCTTTAAGATTTTATTTATTTATTTTAAAAATATTTTATTTATTTATTTGTCAGAGAGAGAGAGAAAGAGCACAAAGAGGGGCAAAGGGAGAGGAAGAAACAGGCCTCCTGCTGAGCAGGGATCCCCAGTGTGGGGCTTGATCCCAGATGCAGGGCTTGATCCCAGATGCAGGGCTTGATCCCACAGCCCTGGGATCATGACCTGAGCTGAAGGTAGATGCCTAGTGACTGAGCCACCCAGGCGCCCCTAATGTTCTGTATCTTGATAGAGGTTTGGGTTACACAGGTATGTGCATTGTCAAAATTCATTGAGTAAGATTCATTGAGTGATCAGATTTGTTTATTTCGGGGCCCCTGGGTGGCTCAGTGGGTTAAAGCCTCTGCCTTCGGTTCGGGTCATGATCTCAGGGTCCTGGGATCGAGCCCCGCATCGGGCTCTCTGCTCAGCAGGAGCCTACTTTCCCCTCTTCCTCTGCCTGCTTTTCTGCCTACTTGTGATCTCTTTCTGTCTGTCAAATAAATAAAATCTTAAAAAAAAAAAAGATTTCTTTATTTCATGGTACATAACTGTTAGGGAACTAAAAGCATTAAAAAAATATAAAGGCCCTCCATGGCTCCTTGTGATTGCTAAGCTCCTTCATCTTATGATTAGGGCCCTGTATGAGCTGGGACTCACTTCCTAGGACACCTCGCCATTTTCCTATGCCTCAGCCATTCCTGTCTGCTCATTCTTACAGGCTCTGCTTCGGTTTATACTGTTTCTGTCTAGGTGAAATGTCCCCATCCCCCTTCTACTGATTTTATCTTCATCTCAAGGCTCAGCTGCTACTTCCCAGTGAAGCCTTCCCTGATCTCTCCCAGGGTTTCCCGAGCAGACCTGGACTTAACCTCCATTTTTTTGTTCATTGTCCATTTGGGTTGCTAGAACAAAATACCATAAACTTGGTGTCTTATAAACAAGAAACATTTGTTTCTCACAGTGCTGGAGGCTGGGAAGTCTAAGGTCATGGCACTGGCAGATTTGGTGTCTCGTGAGGGCCCTCTTCCTGCTTCAGAGCTGGTGCCTTCTTACTGTGTCCTCACATGGTAGAAGGGGCAAGGGAGCGTTGTGGGGTCTCTTTTGTAAGGGCACTAATCCCATTCGTGAGGGCTGCACCTCATGACCTAGTCGCCTCCCAGAGCTCCCTCCTCCCAATACCATCATCACCTTGAGGATTAGGATTTCAGCATGTGAATTTGGGGGCCACAGACATTCAGGCCACTTTCATACCACAGGCTGTCCCACTCACTGGGTCACTCTTGCCTCCCATGGACCCGAGTTCCTTGGGGCTCCTATGCTTCTGCCCCCATGTGGCAATGGCCCCCATATAGTGGGTGTTCAGGGCTTGACGATGGAAGTGCATTGTGAGGAGGTAGAGTGCAGACCTGTATCAGAGCTTCTTCCTGGAGGGTGTGGGAAGATGCATTTACCTTCAGGCTGCCCTTGAACCCTGTCCTCACCTGGCCCAGGCAGGAATCTGAAATGGGCACAAGGACTCTCTTCTTGACAGGCCTCCTCAGAGTTCCCAATGGGAGAACTGCTCAGGGGACAGATGCCAAGCTGGGAGCAAGGAGGCTACACGGGGCCAGAGCCCCCAGACCCATTCTCGGTTGCCCCAGCTCCTACGACTAAGTCCTCAGCTAGGGAAATGGGGGTGGGACTGGCCATGAGGTCAGTGTCTTCCGGGAGTGTCCTAAGTAGTCTTCCTGCTTCCCCCTTTAGTCTGTTTCCAACAAAGCAACTAGAGTGATCCTTTTAACACACAGCTCTGCGCAAAATTCTTCAGTGTCTATTTCACTCAGAGGGAAAGGCAGGTTCTCCCATTGGCCTTTAAAGCCTTACCCAGAATAGTTCCCAGTTGCCTCTATCATCTCCTCTCCCATTGTTCTGCACCCCACCTCTCATTCCCTTCCTGCCACACTGGTCTGCTTGCCATATCTCCAACACTCCAGCTATGCTCCTGTCTCAGGGCCTTTGCACTGCCTGTCCCCTCTGTCTGGAACCTTTTCCTCCCAGATATCCACACGGCTCACTCCCCTGCCTCCTTCAAGCCTTGCTCTAGGAGGGAATTCTCTGATTTAGCATGGCAGCCCCTTCTTCATCCTGGCCAATATTTTTTCTTTAGCCTTTATCGCCTAACATTGCACCTATCTTGTTGTCTATTCCCTTCTAGCCTACCCCATTGGATTTAAGCTCCATCAGGGTAGTTCTCTTTCTGTTTGCTCACTGATATGTCTTAAGGGCCCAGAACAATGCCTGATACATGGTCAGTATGAGACCACGGACGTGCTCCAGGCCCTGAGAAGGCCCCACTCCAGCATGTGTCCAGCCCAGAACAAGGGCTACCCTTGGCTCACACAGCTGCCGTCTGTCCCACAGATCGCCTGTCACAGCAGACAGGAGCTCAGAGGACCCAGGCCGGGCTTCCTTCAGCACTACATTGTAGCCCGCAGATTTCCCTGTCTCTCCCAAGACAGGCTTCCTCCCTTGCTTCCCACATCTCTCGCTGAGGAGTTGCTTAAAGCAGCTTTGAACCAGAAGGACATCTACACTACAGCTGGAGAAACAGAGGCCCCAAGAGAGGAGGGGCTTTTGCACTTCTGGGCCAGAGCCAGGATTTGAATCCAGGTTTCTTTTCTCCTAGCCCAGAGCTTTTCCTACCACAGTGGAGAGGTACAGAAAGAAGGTATATGCGGAAAACCGAGGCCTCACAGGATGCTCCAGGGCCTGTCTCTGCCCCCACCACAAGCTCATCTATCATCACCAAGCCACAGAGAGTCTGGGCTCTGTCCACTCACCCCTGTCCACAATGAGGAGGGCGGCCACGGCCAGGGCGACCACCCACAGGCGGACGGCCATGCTGATCCTGGGCTGATGCGTCCGAGCTAGCTGGGGCCTGGGCCAGGGGAATGGCTGGGGCCTGTTTATAGGGCTGATCCCCACCCTTATCTTATCTAGGGCCAGATGGAGAGACTGGGAGCGGCATCCACAGTTAGTATCTGCACCACCGCACCAGAGATTCCGAACTTGGGGCGGCCTGGGGCTGTGCCCCCGGAGCTGGCGGATTTCCATGTGAGGCAAAGTTTGGACAACCTCCAAAGTGGCCACCAGTCCAAGGGCTGGAGCACGTGGGGGAGGGAAACTGAAGTAGAAAAACAGAGACACCAAGTCAGAGAGACCCAATGAGGAAAGACTGGCAGATCAGAAGGAAAGAGAAACAAAAAGAAAAGCAGCCACTGAAAGGGGGCGGGAGGCAGAGAGGGGAGGCTGGAGCCATGGGTGCCTTTGCCGGGGTCTGCACCAGGCACCTTTGCAGTGGCAGAAAAGACACTTTCCTTGAGGCCTGTTCACCCACGCGCACCACATGGGGATGGCAGTTCTGACTCTGTCTCCTTCCTGGGCCTGCTGTCAAGAGGACCGTGGGGACAGCAGACGGGAAAACATCTTGCAGAGGATGAAGCGAGGTGCAAATACAAATGAAAATGGTTCTTTTCCTTTCTTTTTTTCTTTTCCCACCATGAAAGGGCACAGTTGATCTGGTGGGGGGGCCGCGTTATGGGGCCTGCTTGAGATTCTCTCCCTCTCCCTCTGACTGCACCTCCAACCCCTCACACTCTTTCTCTAAAATAAAAAAAAGATATCCTCATGTTTTGCATGTATTATATGCCATTTGCATTTTAATGGGTTAAATATAGACAAGATTCTTTTCAAGACAAATCAGTATATAATCCCCTCCCCCCCGCCCCCTTCCCCAGGGCAGCTGGGTGGCTCAGTCCGTTAAGTGTCTGCCTTCAGCTCAGGTCATGATCATGGATGGAGTCCTGGGATCAAGCCCCACGTTGGGCTCTTTGCTCAGCAGGAGCCTGTTTCTCCCTCTCCTCCCTACTCGTGCTCTTTCTGGTTCTCTCTTAAATAAATAAATAGTATTTAAAAAATAAAATAAAATTAAGATTAAAAAAATAAACAATAAAACTCCCCCATACTTATACAGTATATATGAACAAGATATTTGGTTATCTGCTTTCAAAGAATTTCTGATTTATAAACAGAATAATAAAATTTTATTTACATATGCATTTCTCGAATTAATTTAGATTAATGATTTTTAGCTCCACCTAGAGATTCAGTTTCCCTGGGAAGAATTTAAAACCACAGACGCGGAGCCTCTTTCCAAAATACATGAATCAAAGTTTCAAAATTTTTAAAAATTCCTTTTATTTTGAAAGATTTCAGGGGCGCCTGGGTGGCTCAGTGGGTTAAAGCCTCTGCCTTCAGCTCAGGTCATGATCTCAGGGTCCTGGGATCAAGCCCCACATCGGGCTCTCTGCTCAGCAGGGAGCCTGCTTCCCCCTCTCTCTCTGCCTGCCTCTCTGCCTACTTGTGATCTCTCTCTCTGTCAAATAAATAAAATCTTTAAAAAAAAAAAGATTTCAAGCCTACAGGTAAGTTGTAAGAAAGCTAAATGAGTCAATGGGAAGGATTCTTATTCAAAGAATGGCCCCTTTGAATGGGAGGGGGAGATGAACCATGAAAGACTGTGGACTCTTGAGAAACAAACTGAGGGTTTTGGAGGGGAGGAGTGTGGGGGGTTGGGCGAGCCTCGTGGTGGGTATTGAGGAGGGCACGTATTTCATGGAGCACTGGGTGTGGGGCATGAACAATGAATCTTGGAACACACACACACACAAAAAAAAGAAAGTATAGCCCCACTGGGGGCTCTAGGCAGCCAGCCTGAGAGTAACCCCTACAAACTGATAAGAGGCCTCAGATGTGCAGCCAAGCCTGGCCTCGGGTCTATGACTCACTTCAAGATCCTCCTGCCCCTCCTCAGGAAACTCACAGGCCCAAGGATGCCCCTGAAGCAGGTGGCAGCTGTCCTCCCATTGCTTAGCCAGGCAGAGCAAATATTTAATGGTGATTTCCTGCCCTAAAGCAAAAACATCTCATAAAGTGTGGGGAGGTAACTTTCAGGGTCATCTAGGTCCTGCCTACCATCTTCCTCTCAAACCTTCCTGTAGCAGCCCAACCACAAAGTCATTCAACCTTTAGGGATGAGGAGCTCACGACCTACCAGTTTTATTGTTGAATGGCTTTGAGCTGAGGCCTTCCTCACACAAGATGTCTGCTTCCCCGAGACTCCTTCCAGGGAGGGGTGGGGCTTGGGGGCGCTTCCCAGCTCTGTCTCTAGCCTCCTCCACACGCATGAACCCCAGGTTCATGAGCAGTTCCAGCCGTTTGCTGGCCCCTACCCTCCGCCTGAGGAAGCTCTTGGGCCCCTCAGCATTTCTCATCTGGTTCCTAGTTCTGTCTGCCTGTGTTCCAGGTTAGAGTGAGAAGGAAACAGGGGGAAACAAAGAAGTTTGTCACCTCCCTTGTTTTGGACTTTAGATCTTTATTAATGTGGCCGAAATGTCTGCTGATGGTTCTAGCTGCTTCAAGGGACCAGGAAGCTTGAATTCTGGATCCTTTGAAGTTCAGAGTAAAATCAAGGGCAGCCTGTGGGGGTGCAGAGCCCACTTACTGTGCTTTGTACCCAAAGCACCTTGGACAAGCACCTCCTAGGTTCATTTATAGTCACAAACTTCAGATCTGTCCTTCACCAAAATATGAGCCTGACTCCTGCACCCAACTGCTATTGGGTAGCACCCCATGAACATATATGTATCCAAGTAAACCTCATTCATTAATCCAGAATCCACTCATTCGCTCAACAGTTTAATAAGCAGTTAAGCTCCATATGTCTGGACATCGCAGGGAATAAGTCAGACACAATAGCTGCCCTCAAGCAGCTTGTTATTAAGTGGGAGACTGGTACCAACTGGGAGGCAGAGCTGTATCATCACACTGGGATAAGTCCCACAGATGAGACACACTCAGTGCTTTGGGAGGATCCGAGAATGACCTATCGGTCCGGGCAGCCAGAGAAGATCAAGTGCAGGCTGTAGCAGCGTGGAAGGCTGGAAGTGCAGGCTGGAACAGTGTACAGACAGAGGAAACAGAATGTGTGAGGGCCCTGAGGCAGGAAGAAACTTGGCGCATCCAGGAAACAGGCCAGTGCAGCTCAAGTGAGGTCAGCGAGTGGAGAGGGGCATGCAGTGAGTCTGGAATGATCAGGGAGATCAGATCACTGTTTTCCACCCCACATCCCACCTTTCAGCAGCGGAATCCAGAGGCTGACTCTGTGACCCTGTTTGCCTTCCCACTGAGGATGCAGGTTCTGTCTCCGACATAGCTGTTGAATCATATAAGCAAGAAGGAGTGAGTCCTGCAGAGATCTGGAAGAAGGGTCTGCCAAGAGGAGGAACTGCAGGGCCCCGGCCCTGGGACAGAAGCGAGCTTGGTATGCTCAGGAAGTAAATCCCAAGGAGTTCACTGTGGTTAGAGTAGAATGAACAAGGAAGTGAGTGACAGGAGGAGAGGGCCAGCTCATACTCCGGTCCCAGCCCAGACCAACTTGTTGGGGTGAACTTGAGTGCCTCCCTTCCTCCCTTCGGGCTTGT
>CM053615.1:45629283-45645193 GCA_028646535.1 Procyon lotor | reverse complement strand
GACTGATGACATTATACCCGGGAGTATCAGATTCTAGGAATTTCATACAGTTTCTAGATCACTTATATTAATAACATATAGCCATACAAATATGACCTAAGAGGCTTGCACATAACTTATTTGACAGTCCTTCCTGTGTAATTTAACATGTCAGATAAGCCTAGTCTCTCTTTTTATATGGAGAGAGAAGAAATCTTTTGAGATGTTCCAGAAATCCTATAGAAAAATTAAGTGATAAAGTGATAACTAAAGATTTAGACAAAATGACTATTAAAGACTTCAAAGGCAAATACAGGAAATTAGTTTAAAAAAAAAAACCCTTAGCTCTTTTAATAGAGAACTATTACAAGCTTTTAATAGAGTTTTCTTAAGTAATCAAAGACCTGAAGCATGGGAAATTATTATTTGTTTATTTAGAGTACAAGCCAGGGGAAGGGGCAGAGGGAGAGAGAAAGAGAGACTTTTTTTAAGATTATTTATTTGCTAGAGAGAGAGAAAGAGAGACCACAAGCGGGAGGAGCATCAGGCAGAGAGAGAAGGAGGCTCCCTGATGAGCAAGGAGCCTGATGCATGACTCCATCCCATGATCCCAGGATCATGAGCTGACCTAAGTGAGATGCCTAACCAACTCAGTCACCCAAGTGCCCCATATCTTTTCTTTACAAAACCAAATAGCACTGGACTTTGGTAATTCATACCATTTAACAGGCGTTTCCCTCCAACAAATTGCATATTACATACTAAAATTTATTCTTTTTTTTTAAGATTTTATTTATTTATTTGTTTGTTTATTTGACAGAGAGAAACAGAGCAAGAGAGGGAACATAGACGGGGGAGGGAGAGAGGGAGAAGCAGGCCTCTCACTGAGCAGGGAGCCAGATGTGGGGCTCAATCCCAGGATCCTGAGATCATGACCTGAACCAAAAGTGGCCACTTAACAACTGAGCCCCCCAAGCACCCCTACATACTAAAAGTTCTTAATTGGACTTTTAAATAACAATGAATCATAATATTAATAAAATAATAGTAACACAATTTTTTAAAAGATTTTATTTATTTATTTATTTATTTATTTTTAATTTATTTGACAAAGAGGAGAGAGATCACAAGTAGGCAGAGAGGCAGGCAGAGAGAGAGAGGGGGAGGAAGCAGGCTCCCTGCTGAGCAGAGAGCCCGATGTGGGGCTCGATCCTAGGACCCTGAGATCATGACCTGAGCCGAAGGCAGAGGCTTTAACCCACTGAGCCACCCAGGCGCCCCAAGATTTTATTTATTTATTTGACAGAGGGAGATCACAAGTAGGCAGAGAGGCAGGCAGAAAGGATGAAGCAGGCTCCCTGCTGAGCAGAGAGTCTGATGTGGGGCTAAATCCCAGGACCTTGAGATGATGACCTGAGCTGAAGGCAGAGGCTTAACCTACTGAGCCACCCAGGCGCCCCAATAGTAACACAATTTAATATGTGCTTAATGCTTTGGTATTTACAACACTCTTTTATACCCACATAATCCCATTTCAGAATATGGGATAGTTATCTTCAATCAGAGAGTGTTTGAGTGAGTGAATGAGTAAATGATTGAATGAATGACTTGGAGATTAGTGAAGAGAAACTGAGTTATGCGAGGGCTTTTAGGGTTACACCAATGAGGGCTTTTGTTTAGCCATTAGTAAGAGAGATCCAAAACAGCAGTGGCCTAAGTAAGATAAAGGCTCATTTTTCGTTCAGATGATAAGCCATCTTCAGGTGGACCAGGGTGGTCTGGGGACTCTACAAGTCTCAGAAGGTGGATTCCTATCTTCTGCTCTGCCATCCTTACCACATGACTTCAACTTACAGATGAAAATGACTGCTGGAGCTCTACCCCTCAAGTTCATGTTCCAGGGACAAATAAGCCAGAATGGGGGGAAGGACAAATGGGTGCTTGCTGGCTAAGTGAACCCTTTTAAACAGTTTTTTAAAAACCCTACCCAGTCACTTCCATTGACTTCTCATTAGCCATCCCCCTCTACAAGGTAGGTTGGGAAATGTGGTTTTATTAGCCAGCCACATTGCTGCCCCCAACATAGATAGGAGTAAGGAAGGTGAGGATAATGGCCATTAGGATGAAATCTAGCAATTCTCTACCAAAAGGGGAATGAGTGAAAGGGAGAGTTTTGTGTTTCTCCCTTTGCAATATCTCAACAAGGAATCGAAGAGTCTGGACAAGAGAGGGTTGTCCCTGCTGGGCTGCTTTCAAGCAAAAGCAAAGAGGCTTCTAACCAGCATTTTAGCTGGGAGCCTAACATGGGGTAGATGAGAAACCAGGCCCCTTAACTGAAGTGTTGCTTTCCCTTCAGAAGATGCTGACCTCATGAGAGAGTTTTCATTCATGCTCTTCTTCCAGACTGGGATGTTCTCCTTCCTTTATATCCTAATTCCCAACTCCTTCCACTCAACTCCTGCTCAGTCTGTCAGTTCTCAGCTTGTATGTTCTCATAATCTTCTTATAAGTTCTCATAAATATGGATTTTACTCGTATAGTACTCATTCCAGGTCTCAGCTGCCCTAGCCATGTCCCCCCCTCCAAGTATAAGGTCCCTTAGAGTAAGTACTATGTCTATCCTATTCCTCATTGGATTTCCAGCACCTTGCATGGTACCTGAACATAGTAGTTGCACCAGAAGAAGGCACTTGAATGAATAAATGTATCTGATAAGAAAGTTCATATTATTCCTTAGGTTTTTTGGATTGCAAATAACAAACACCCACCTGCACTATCAAGGAGACAGTTAATTATAATGATACGGAGGCGTGTCCCCGAGACAAGGGACTAGATTACAGCCTGGCCTCAGGAATGGAGTAGAACCAGAAACTCAGATGCCCATGGGAGTCTCCTCATCTTTTGTTCTCTCTCATCAGACCAGTTTCTCCTGCTTGTTACTTCTACACAGTGAAGAAAGTATAGCTGTCAAGAAAATCTCAGAGTTATGTATTATTGGACCAATCAGCTGGAGAGAAGTTAAAATAGCTCTTCTTCTCACATCTCTATCTCTTCAAAATTCCAAGCAGAAAAATTGTTGGGAAGCCCGGGTGGCTTAGTCCGTTAAGCATCTGCCTTTGGCTCAGGTCATGATCCCAGGGTCCTGGGATCGAGTCCCACATTGGGCTCCCTGCTCAGTGGGGAACCTGCTTTTCCCTCTGCCTGCTGCTCACCCCGCTTGTGTTCTCTCTCTCAGACACAAATAAATAAATAAAATCTTAAGAAAGAAAAATTATAGTTCCAGTATGGGTGAAGTGCCTGACCTTGACCAATCAAGTGACCAGGAGCCAAGGTCATATTGTAGAAACATAGCAGTTCCCACTGGAACTTCGAAGTTTGGGCATAGGGAGTGGATTCCTGGAAGATAGGTTTGGGGCAGACCAAAGAGTGGATGTCCATTGGGGTGAGCATCAGCTCCCCAATGCACACACAGCCCCAGCTCCTCAGCCACAACTCCAGCATCTCCTTGGATTAATGCCTAGATCTCTGGGATCTCCACCAGGTCTTCAGGGCCATTGCCAGAGTTCTCTGGTAGATTCTTGTATCTAGTTTCCAACTCTTTATTCATTCCCCAAAAACCCTTCTTCCCCAACAACACCAGCATTCAGAGATACCACAGGCACTTGAGCTTCACAGGGAGGCCTTTCTCAATGACCAGGAGAATCTGCTGAGCTTTCCTGGCTGCAGAATGTTGAAAGTGGCATAAGGAGAGCTGTTGGGCAAAGTCAGACCTCAGGTGGGAGCAGCTCTCTCCAGGATTTCTTCCAACCAGCACTCCACTTCTCCTCTTACATCTGGCCATCATGTATCTCTGAGGGATGAGCTTCCAAAACCATCTGACAAATAAGGAAGCTGAGGCTCTAAAAAGGGACAAGATATGAGGGTGGTCATTTAGCAGGTCAATAGCAAACACAACACTTGAACTTAAGTCTCTCTACCTTATCCTTTTGATATAGGGACTGGAAGAGCTTGACAACTCTTCTGCAGAGATAGTGCTGTGTTCGCTAGATCCAGACTCATTTCCCAGGCCCCCTTGCATCTAAGTATGAACCATATGACTGAGTTCAGCCAATAGACAGAAAGCAGAAGAAAAGCAGGCTACTTCACATTTGCCCATAAAATGTCCCAGGTTATCTTTCACACCCTCTCTCCTCTATCTGTGAGGCTCAAACAAAAGGGAAACAAAAGGCTCTGAGATGGTAAAGCCTCCTAATGGAGGAAGACTAAATCTCTGATTTCACTGCTTAGAGGAGAGCTGCTCAGGAGTCACCAAGATCTACATGGGACATTCCTAGAGCAAGAAATAAATCTTTACTGTGTGAAGCTACTGAGATTTTGAAGTTATGTATTATTATATGTAGCATAGCATTCCCAGACTGGCTCATCTTTGATGGAGCCCCTCAATAATGAGTTAGACATTTTTTTAAAATATTTATTTATTTATGAGAGAGAGAGAGAGAGAGCACATGTGCAGGGTGGGCAGAGGGAGAGGGAGGGAGAGTCTAAGCAGACTCCACTTGGGGCTCGATCTCATTATCCTGAGATCAGGGCCTGAGTTGAAACCAGAAGCCAGATGCTCAATTGACTGCACCACCCAGGTGCCCCCATGATGAGTTAGACTTGATCTCCTCCAGCTCTGTCTCTGCCCTTTGACCCTGACAAAGACCCAAACAACAAAAGGGCAGTACAACTTTGTGATTAGGAACACAGGCCTTAAACCCAGTCACGTCTGAGTCTGGACCCCGGATCCTACCCCCCCAGATAGACCCAAGCATGTCTCTTTGTCTCTCTGAGTCTATTTCCACATGTGTAAAATAGAGATGGTACCCAGTCAAAATGCCATTGTAGGGTTTAAATAAGATATTACATAATCTCAGTGCTTCTCGGGGCGCCTGGGTGGCTCAGTGGGTTAAAGCCTCTGCTTTCGGCTCAGGTCATGATCTCAGGGTCCTGGGATCAAGCCCCGCATCGGACTCTCTGCTCGGCAGGGAGCCTGCTTCTCCCTCTCTCTCTCTCTGCCTGCCTCTCTGCCTACTTGTGATGTCTCATTATGTGTGTTAAATAAATAAAATCTTTAAAAAAAAAATCTCAGTGCTTCTCAACAGAATGACGTCACAGAAATTGTAAGGTCGTGTTTGGTTGTGGAGCCCTTCTAACTAGAGATGCCGGTGTTCTGTGATGCTTAGGACACTCCTACATGATGACAAGCTGTCGCTCCTGCCCCACGGTCTTCATATGGTCCACGGGACATTCATCTATCTGACGTTATAATTTGTGAACCTAGACACTAAACTCTGTTTTACAAAGAATCACTGTATTTTTTTTGCATGGTTTTAGTATCTGTTGAATGTTCCAAAAGTGTATTTGCCTTGTGTAACTGTCAGGGCCCAGACAGGAAATCAACGCACTCAAGTTAGGATAATTCAGGGAGGGGCTGATTTGCAAAATGACTAATTACAAAGGTGTGGGCAGGTATGGGACAGCCAGGCAGGACAGAGCAGACACCCAGGTCTGGCCGCTGCACAGCTGTCACCACCACTAATCCCAAGGTGTGAGCGGGGCCAAGATTACCCCCGAGAGGGGAGACGTGTTGCTGAGAGTATTAGATCCCCCCGGGCAGCCGCAGTGAATTACCACGACTTTGGTGGCTTAAAACTACAGAAATCTATTCTCACAGTTCTCAAGGCCAAAAGTCTGAAATCCAGGCAGCGACAGGGTCACAGTGTCTCCATAGGCCTGAGAGGAGAATCCTCCCAGCCTTCCTTGGGCAGCTGCATCATTCCAGTCTTTGCTTCTGTATTTTTTTTTTTTTTTTTTTAAAGATTTTATTTATTTGACAGAGAGAAACACAGCGAGAGAGGGAACACAAGCAGAGGGAATGGTAGCGGGAGAAGCAGGCTTCTTGCCAAGCAGGGAGCCCGATGCGGGGCTCGATCCCAGGACCCTGGGATCTGACCTGGGCCGAAGGCAGACGCTTAACGACTGAGCCACCCAGGCGCCCCTGCTTCTGTATTTTTTTTAATATTTTATTTATTTATTCGACAGAGACACAGTGAGAGAGGAAACAAAAGCAAGGGACAGTGGGAGAGGGAGAAGCAGATTCCTCGCTATGACCTGAGCCCAAGGCAGCCTCTTAAACAACTGAGCCACCCAGGCACCCCTGTATTTTTTTTTTTAATATTTTATTTATTTATTTGACAGAGAAAGAGCACAAGCAGGGGGAGTGGCAGAAGGAGAAGCAGGCTCCCTGCTGAGCAGGGACCAGGGACCACCCCACCCACCCTAAGTGGGGCTCTATCCCGGGACCTTGGGATCATGACCTGAGCCAAAGGCAGACGTTCACTGACTGAGCCACCCAGGCACCTGTGTTCTTCCGTCTTCACGTGGTCATCTCCTCTTCTCTGTGTCTTCTCTTCTGTCTCTCTCTTTTTTTTTTTTTTGAAAAAAATGTATGTTTTAATAACGGATTATTTTTTGAACACTTGCTGTTTGGTTTCAAGCTAATCAGCATGTGTAACAGTTACTAATCAGGGTCTAGATTATAAGAATACATCATTTCTTCAGTGTCATTTTCTCTTCTGTCTCTTATGAAGACACTTGTTATTGAATTTAGGGTCCGCCCAGATCATCTAGGGCAATTGCATCTCGAGAGCCTCAGTTATATCTGCAAAGATCCTCTCTCCAAATAAGGCTACATCCACAGGTTCCAGAAGTTAGAATGTGGACGTTGTAGAGGCCGCTTTTAGGCAACACGCTTGAGCAATGGAACCCCGAGTACGGGGAAAGGGCCCACAGTGACCACTGGCCTGAATGCAAACAGGCCCATCAGGTGACCCACCTCAGAATATCCACAAGCCCTAGCTGACCAATGGGCTGCTTACAACTGGGCACCGTTACCAAAAAAGGAAAATTCCATATATCCCCATACCTCCTCACCTTCCCCCTGTTAATGATAGGTCCCTACCACTGCCTCCTGGTGGACCGTCTCTCCTCTGCTGTCCTGCCCATTGCTCCCTTGCAGTGTATTCAGTAAACTTCTATCTCCTTTGTTCAGCCTAGGGTGAATTCTTTCACTGCCTGTGCCGGCCTCCACCATATCAGGTCACTCCACAGGCATAGCTTTGGGGGCTTTCATTCAACCCACTGTAGCTATCTTGAGAACAGCAATGACCTTAGGATGAGGGCTATAGACAGGAAGGTAGGCAGAAAAATAAAAACCCCAATCTCCCTCCCCTCCCTCACCCCATCTCCTGTCGGGGCTTCCATTAGCCAAACCCAACAGGAAATCAGAGGGCATGAGTGTGGTTGGTGTGTCAGGCTCCTGGGGCCAACAGCAGGAAAGAGAAGAGCAGGAGGAGAATGGATCTGGAGGGGCAAACAAAAGACAGCAGGGCCTTGTCAATTAAGGGAAGGTTGGACTCTGCCTTTTTTTTTTTTTTTAAGATTTTATTTATTTGACAGAGAGAGAGATCACAAGTCCGCAGAGAGGCAGGCAAGGAGAGAGGGGGAAGCAGGCTTCCCACCGAACAGAAAGTCCGATGCGGGGCTCGATCCCAGGACCCTGAGATCATGACCTGAGCCCAAGGCAGAGGCTTTAACCAGCTGAGCCACCCAGGCACCTAGGTTGGACTCTGTTTTATCTGGAACTTTATCAGGAGAGTTCATCATTGTAAAAATGATAATCGAATGGCAACAGTGCTGGTAGTATTGGAGCCAGTAATGTCACATATCTGTATCAGAATGTGTGCATAGTTGTTGGCCATTCATGGGGAAAGACTACTGCGTTACACCTGCCAGTCGTGGTCTGTCCGAGCATTTCTGTATTGAACGCCTCACAGATCTGCATGTTGTCCTTGCACAGGCGCTAATCTTCTCTGTACCATTCCAGTTTTAGTATATGTGCTGCCCAAGCAAGCATGGACTATATATTCTTGTATTTTAAAATACCTTTTATTTCTTCCTTTAATTGTGGCTTTTTTTTTTAGGGTTTTAGGTTTAATATTATGAAACAATATTATGAAACTGTGATGCAGGTTAGTTATATTATCTAGGAATGCCATAAAAGTGGCATTGAAGGGGCGCCTGGGTGGCTCAGTCAGTTAAGCCTCTGCTCAGGTCATAGTCCTCAGGTCCTGGGATCGAGTTCCAAGCAGGGAGCCTGCTTCCCCCTCTCCCTCTGCCCCTCCCTCTGCTTGTGCTCTCTTGCTCTCCCTCTCTCTCTCTCTCTCAAATAGATAATAAGATCTTAAAATAATAAAATAAAATTAAAACAGCATTGAAAAATATTATTGGGTTGCATAAAGTGGAGAGTGACAAAGTGTAGGTGATTCATAGCGCCAACACACTTAGTGCTGGGTACATAGTACCTATTGGCATTAAGGCTATTACCAGCTTCATCCCCTCGAAGCACGGCTGGATTGAAGACCTTGGAGACCAGGCCTGCTGTGAGTCACTAGGCAAGGAGAGGGCCTGGAGCTGGTCCCCTGGAGCTGGAATGACGTAAGCCTGGGTCCTGAGAAACCCTGACTCTGACACCACTATTCCTCCCCCAGAGCACAATGTCTCCAGAGGAAGAGATTCTTTCTCTTGAGCCCTGGAAGCCCTCAATGAGCTGCTCGAGCCTATCAGCATCCGGGGCTTTCCCACAAAGCCAGGAGCTGTGAGGGAAGTGGCCGGGCCTGCCTCCAGAGCTCAAACCAGACTCACCCCACCGAACTGACATCAGTGGGCTGGCAAGGGGACAGCGGGGTGGGGCTGGCCTGGGAGCCAAGCTGTCTCACCCCCAGGGGAAGGGAGGAGATGAGAGAAGAGGGATGGCGGGGAAGGAGGGAGGAGAAAGGCAGGAAGGGGTGAGTCCAGGGAAATCTGACTCAGGCCTGTCTGGACGGCCGGAGGGAGGAGAAACGGAGTGCATGTTACCTCCTTGCTTGAAATCTGCCTTTCAAGACCCCTGTTTACATCTCCATCCTCATCTCATGCCATTTCCCTGCCCTGCAGACTACTTCAAAGGCCAGGCTAATCCGTACCTCCGGTTATACAGTTCTCCTCCTGAATTAATTGCCTTTCTCTGGCTCATCTAGCTCAAGGTTTCCTTGAAAAATATCACTTTCTCCACGACGTATTCCCTAGTCCGGACACAATTAACTCTTGTCTCTGCGCTGAAACCCATAGATGTCTAACGTAGACTAGAACTGCCATGTATTAATTTAGAGTGTTTCCAAACTTCCACACGCAGCAGCATCACCCATGAGGCTTTTAAAATGTGAATTGCTGGTTTCTGAGTTTCTGATTCTAATTCCTGTGTGGGGTGGTGTGGGATGAGGTAGCTGAGAGGTACCTGAGAAGACTTGACTGCCGGTTGACCCTCAAGCAGAACCTGGGCAGTGGGAGGCTCCTCACTCCCTCCCCTGTCCTTGGAATGTACATTCTGCCTACTGTTCCCACAGTGGGAGCCAATCCAAGGATGTAGCTTTGAGAGAGGAAGGTGTTGTTGAGACCACCTGGACTAAAGACGTGGCTGAACCCAGTTAAGGCTTCTATATAAATGTTTAAGATTAGGTGGGTGGAAGCAGAGATACACTTCTCTTGTGCCCACAAAAGCCAAGTCTAGTAACTAAGTCCCCTTGCTTATTAAACCTGCTGCCTACCGGTCTGGGGTGGCCTGCACTCTGGAGTGGCCTCCTGTGTACAGGGCCAGTTTGTGAACCAACAAACGGGGTCAGGAATTTTCATTTCTTTTTTTTTTTTTAAGACTTTATTTATTTGACAGAGGGAGAGAGAAATCGCAAGTAGGGAGAGAGACAGGCAGAGAGAGAGGGGGAAGCAGGCTCCCCGCTGAGCAGAGAGCCCGATGTGGGGCTCGATCCCGGGACCCAGAGATCATGACCTGAGCTGAAAGCAGAGGTTTTAACCCACTGATCCGCCCAGGTGCCCCAGGAATTTTCATTTCTAGTAAGTGATGCTACTGGTCCCAGAATCATACCTTGAGAACCACTGGTTTAGGGCAAGAAATGATCATTCCTGCATGATCCGTGCTTATTTATTAATTCATTTGGTGAATGTCTCCTACAGGCCGGCAGTATGCCGCACATAGACCATATATTGAGTAGTCAAGAATAAGCAAAGCAGGCATAGAACTTACCCCCATGAGCTTCCAGTCAACAGGGGAAGACAGATATGAAGCAAATAAACATAGTATTAAGTATATAGTAACACATTGTGATAGATGCTCTAAAGGAAAATAAAAAGAATATTATGAAAAAGAATAATGACTAGAACCTATTTCAGACTGGGTGATCAGGTAAGGCCTTTTGGATAAAAGAGACATTTATCCAGGCATACTTTAAACACTTATTGCACTGTGTTATTATCCATTTTTAAGTTGTTCAGCTAACCACTAGACTATGTGCACCCTGAAAGCTAGAATCTTGTGTTATTAATATTTGTGCCTTCAGTATGCTGCAGAAATTAGAGCCTTTGTAGATAGTGTAAAATAGATGAGAAGATGGAAAGGTCATTGAAAAAGGAATAAATGATTGAATGAACTGTCAGATGTATGTACCTATGTATGGATGCATGGATGGATGGATGGATGGATGGATGGATGGATGGATGGATGGATGACTGTCTCTGGCAGCAGCATGGAGAACCAGGATTCCTGGTGATACCAGTGGGACAGGAGTGGAGACTAACAGAAACTTAGCTAATAACTCCTTTGTTATATTTCCAAACCTTGTCTAACATTTAAGGTGACCACCAATGGCCCTTCTTCCCCAATTACTTTTGCTGTTGCTGAGCCCCACTCCCCATATGAATGAGTTACTGTCACCTCTTGCATTCCCACACCTCCCACACTTACTTCAACACACACAACTGCCTCATACTTGCCATCTGCTCACCACCTGCAAGCTTCTCGGGGCAAGCCATGTTCTCTGTGTCAGTTTTAGAAGGCAAAAGGAATGGGAGAGGGAAGAAAAGAAAGTTTTTCTCGAACCTCTGGAGCCAAAGAAGGCAGGGACCTCAGAGGGGGTGAGGAGATTCCTGCTCTGATAATTTACCACATGACTTCAAAATAGCACTTTCAATGACACATTTCCTCTAAATATGTGTCTTGGGCTCCTACGAGGAGTACGGTTTATTTAAAGACTTAGTTTGAGTCAAATAAGGAGAAGAAAAACACCCAGGGTCCCTCTGTGCTATTTAAAAATGGAGAGTGAACAGAAAACTATATCCAGACCAATTCCTTCCCTCTGAGGACTCTCCACCCAGGGATGAAACTTGACCTGCTTTTCGGGCTTCAGACTTTCATGTACTTGCATCCATTCTCATCAAAGCTCGTGGCTCTCCTACACCAGCAAGCCCAGCTCTTCTACACCACAGACACCTGAATTCAGAAAGGAATTTCCAAAAGAGTTAGAGGTGGGAGAAGAGCTCCCCTCCATCTAAAAGAGGACAGAATGAAGAAGCTGGGACGTGAAACTCCCCAGAGACTGAAATAAAATTCGTCTCCATTGTGAAGGACCTGAACAGATGACTCTCAGAAGAGGGCAAAAGGATTGACTATCTCTTGAGAGCATGAATATCTAACATTAGTATAAGTAAAGAAACATAAAGAAAGCAAGATTTCATATGTATCCAGGCATGTGCGTGCACACACACACACACACACACACACACACACACACACACACATTAGACCATAATACTCTGTGTGAATCAGGATGCCCTGAAATGGTCTCGAGTGGAACTGTAATTGGTACATTTCTGACATCATTGGGCAGTAGGTCTTAAAACCTAATAAGATGTTCAGGCTTCCCCTCCACACACACACACACACAACCAAAGGAAGCTGTGATTTGACATCAATTTATTTCCAATTCTGACCATCGATCCTAAAGGAATCATTTGAAATACAAAAAACAAAGTAACAGCAAAAGAACACTGATCACAAATACTAATCACAAGGAAAGTCATCTTTATGTTATATGTAATAGTGAAGGATTGAAAAATGCCCGTAAGTCCAGCAACTACAGAATGGTTGTTGGTCAGACATTTATAGAATACTATTTATTTTTTTTTAATTTTTTTAATAGAATACTATTTATACATGCCCAATTATGTGTTCTGCAGAGTTCTTCCTTGGGGGATGCCCTGGCAGCAATAATTGTCTAGGGTGTAGGCTGCAGATCCTTTAGGAGAGCACCCTGATTGGATCCCCAAGTCCAAAACCTGGTTCTCAGCTTCTCAGGATCAGAACCTGGCTTCTCGTAGTGCACCAGCTAAGAGCAGAGTCTTGGTGACAGACTTTCACTAATACCACCCAAGGCTTGTATAACCATCAAAGGCCAATCTGTTAGATCACAGTGGATGACATCCCTTTCCAAACAGCAGAATACATGTATCCACTCCCCAAGATCTGTTGCTTTGCTAATAGGGGTAGCTGATATTGGGGTAGATTGCAAGAAAAATCAGAGGAGTTCTTGGTGCATGCCTGAATAAAAGGAAAGGTATTCTTGAGGAGTCTTTTTCAAGCCATGGTGAGACTTTGTGAAGAGTCCCTGATCTATAGGACAGACACTTTCTCTAGTGACTGAAATGCTAGTTTCTCTTCCTGGGAGAGCAGGGGCTGCTCAGTGACCAGTTTGCTTTCTTGCACCTGCTTTTCCACGGGTATTGCCTCTCTTTTTATGAATGAGGCTCCGTTCTCAGCACAAATGAATGACCGATCCAGGGTGGCACCAGCTCGACCAATCATTGTCCCTTCTCTGGGCATACAGACTTGGGGTTATGCTAGTTATTGATCTATTGCCTCTTGGCTCAAAATTTAGCCTTCATCAGCTACTCTACAAAAATATAGTAGAGCATCTCAATTTTTTTTTTCAAGCTGACAAATGTAAAGCTTTGTCAGTAGAGGGCACTGGAGAAACATTGTAAGAGGAATTTTCTTTCCTGATTCAGGTGTGCTCTGTTCAGCAAGCCCTGTGGCTCAGGGCACCTGACTCCTACAACGTGGACAGCTTCTCCGGTATTCAGGTCCTGCAATGCAAGTGACTTCTCTAGCATCAAATTCCTGCAGGACAGATGGTGTCTTCAGCATTAGCTCCTGCAGTGCATGGTGGCCAGCATCGTCCAAAGGCCACCAGATTTCCCTGGCACTCTCCTCTCCTCCCTTTTGTAGAGCAATGACTCCAGTGAACACATCCCAAACATGTTCTGCCAGTGCAGCACCATTGTGACGTCTCTACTGTCCCGTGAACCACAGCCACACCCTCTCCTACAAGGTCTAGATCGCAGCCCTGGCAGTGGGGGTGGGAACCCCTGCCCTGGATGCTCTGTCTCAGCTCCAAAGAGATTTAACTAAGACAATCTGACTCTGAAAGACATTGCACCTCCTCTCATGATCTATTAATTTCACTATCAGAACATTTTGAGAGATGTCCCCTTTTGAAGCAACATTATTTATACAAGTGAAAATGAGAACTTAAAAAGTCCAATAATAGATACGTTTTCAAAATTATTAATGTGCTTGGTTCTTTCGCCTTTCCGCTCTTCTGCACAAATCACTGGGGTGGTTATCTCCATCTACCCCATCAAATCCACTGTCCTCCACTTTTTACCTGCTCTGTGTTCCAGGAGGCTGACCTCTGTGGAATATTTATTCCTCTGGTTTCCAGTTCAGTTCAGCTAATGGGAGGCACTTGGAAGAGATCTGAGGGCCGGTGGAGAGATGTCAGGGTGATCATTCCCCTGGCTCCCTTTCAGCCAGAGCACCAGGATCCAATAGCTGCGATCCTCCGCCAGAATTCCTGTTGGACAGACTCTCCCCCGCGTGTAGGGCTTTTGCTGTTTCTCCTTCAGGACTAGGGGTGGTAATGCCCTCCTACATCTCTAGTCCCGAGTACTTTGTTGTTTCTTATTTGTTACCTGAGCCTTGATGGCGTCTTTGTAAATAGTCCCTCCATTAAATTCTTCAGTGACACATCAAGTAAACCATCTGTTTTCTGCTGAGACCTTGGGGGATTCAACATCCGTGAGAAGGAGGGGAGATTACAATTTATTACAGAAGGCTTGCAAAGAGAAAGGCTGAGGTTTCTGCCCTGTAAAATGGGATCATGTTTTAAGATAAAAGCCTTAAAGGCAGGCTACTTAAATTAGTTCTTAGGGGCGCCTGGGTGGCTCAGTGAGTTAAGCATCTAACTCTCAATTTCGGCTCAGGGTCATAAAACTGCTTAAGATTCTCTCTCTCTCTCTCCCCCCACCCCCCCTGCCCTTCTCCCCTTTATTTCTCTCAAAAAAAAAAGTTATTTCTTACAATTTTCTTTAGTTAGACTCATGGTTAATTTTCCCTATTAAGTGGGTAGGAAGTTGTACCGGAGGTTACATCAGCTAAAGAGTATAGAAATCACAGCTTTTCTGCACATTCCCAATCGAAATGTGATATGAATCTGTCACCACTACAGGGACATGGTTAACTAAATGATAAATGGCTAGGATGGAATATTAATGCTGATTACAGCAAATTTTGATGAGTAAGAGCTATAATGTGCTGCCAAGTGAAAAAGTAAGGCATGAAACTTACAGTCATTTTGATCTCGACTGTGTTAAATATGTACACATATATGCCTAGAAATAAAAACCTTGTCAGGAATTCACCAAAATGTAAAGAGGTTTGCCTTTAGGTAGTGGGATTAGGGTTGGTATTTCTTTTTTCCTTTACATTTCTCTTTATTTTCTAATTTTTCTGCAATGAGCATGAATTACTTTTGTAGCCAGAATTTTTTTTGTTTTTTTTAAGAGAACGCATACATCATGCTCTACTCACACTATCAGAAACAAATCAGACTGATCCTGGCAAGCCCCAGCCAAGGAATTTGCCTCCACATACGCCTTGGCCTGATTAGTGTCAGGAACCTTAGCAAACAACTCTCTGAGTTAACTCTTTCTTCGGAAAAGAGTAGGAGGTGGTGAGGCAGGGACCGTTGTGATGAGGTCTACCTGTAGGAATGCGGTTGCTACAAAGGATCCAATTGTCCTGAGCACTTGCTGTGGAGATACGGGAGGTTCTTAGTCTTCTGGTCAGGGTTAGGTTGAGTCACCTCTTGCGGGCTGCGGGGAAATAAGCTGAACCAGAACTAGCCCTATCCTTGAGTAACAAACATGGGACTCTACCCCCAGTGACATATACAGGCTACCAATGGTGTCCTTGGAGCATGGAAAACATGGTGGCCAGCTTACTCAGGACCAGATAGAGACATGTAAGTTGATGTCTCTTTTCCACCCAGCTGAATGTGGTCCTGCCTTTGGGCCTTGGAGTGGGCCTTTACTTCTTCTAGAAATCCTATCTCTCTCTACCAGATTCCTGTGGACTTACCTTTGAGTATCTAGGTAGGATAGCAAGAAGTCTTCATCCTGGGGGATCCAGGCATTGGCTGCTCTGTGCTGACCCTTAGAAGGGTCCGGACAGGCGCCCCCTGCTGGACGATGCATCACACGTGAGGCCTGGAGTAGGGCAGGGAAGTATGCTGAAAAGGCTGTGCTGGTATTTTGATATTTTGTTTTGTTTTGCTGCAGTAGAGGAGGAAAAATAATGTTCTCTCTACTCTTCTGAGTTCTTAGCTGAGACCCCTGTAATAAATGACAGATTAACAAGGGAAAAAAGCCAAGTTTATTAGCATGCATACTTCATGTGTACACGGGAGATACCCAGGTAGGGAGACACCCTGTAGGGCCCTGAGATGGTTTAGAATTCAGGATTAAATACAATCTTAATAGGAAAAGGGGAGGGGGAATGTAGGCCTCTGAGAGGAGAGAAACTGGTTTTTAGGCAAGATGAAGAGACGAGAGGTATAATAGTTTGAGACAGTCTGTCTTCTGGGTGTGGTATTGACTTCTA
>CM053615.1:45579532-45628783 GCA_028646535.1 Procyon lotor | reverse complement strand
GGTGGGAATGCAAGTTGGTGCAGCCACTTTGGAAAACAATGTGGAGATTCCTTAAGAAATTAAAAACCCTGCAATTGCACTACTGAGTATTTACCCCAAAGATGCAGATGTAGTACAAAGAAGGGCCACATGTACCCCAATGTTCAAAGCAGCAATGGCCACAATTGCCAAACTGTGAAAAGAACCAAGATGCCCTTCAACAGATGAATGGATAAAGAAGACATGGTCCATATATACAATGGAATACTATGCCTCCATTGGAAAGGATGAATACTCAACTTTTGTATCAACATGGACAGGACTGGAAGAGATTATGCGGAGTGAAATAAGTCAAGCAGAGAGAGCCAATTATTATATGGTCTCACATTTGGAGCATTGGGAAAAACATGGAGGACATTGTGAGAGGGAAGGGCGGGGTGAATTGGGAGAAATCAGAGGGGGAGATGAACCATGAGAGACTGTGAACTCTGAGCACAGTCTGATGTGGACTGAGGGTTTTGGAAGGGGGTAGTGGGGGGTTGGGCGAGCCTGATGCTGGGTACTGAGGAGGGCACGTATTGCATGGAGCACTGGGTGTGGTATATGAACAATGAATCTTGTAACACTGAAAAAATAAAATAAAAGTATTTGGGGGAAAAAAAAAGGAAAAAGGTTTTACCATTGACCAGGGTAGGGATTTCCAGAACTCTAATGAAAAAACAAAATGATTCACAAAACTGCTAACTCAGGACCAAGCAAAACAAGAATTAATTACATAGGGCTGAATAAATTGATGAAGGTGATTATAATTTTTATGACTTTTTGTTTGAAACATCACTGGTTCTTTAATGTTTTGTTTTCTAGATTTAAGGAGACTTTTCCTCTTTTTTCTTAAGTGATCTGCGACGGGCTGCAAGTTGTCAAAGTATATCGACATAAAAAGAATTGAGGCATTTATCTTTTCTCCCTACCTGATCCTGCTAGAATTCAGAAACTCTTTTTTTTTTTTTTAACATTTTATTTATTTGTTTGACAGAGAGAAAGAGAGATCACAAGTAGGCAGAGGCAAGCAGAGAGAGAGAGGGGGAAACAGGCTCCCTGCTGAGCAGAGAGCCCGATGTGGGGCTGGATCCCAGGACCCTGAGATCATGACCTGAGCGGAAGGCAGAGGCTTTAACCCACTGAGCCACCCAGGCGCCCCAAATTCAGAAACTCTTGAGTATTCTTATTTTCATGGCAATATAACTATCTGCCCAAGTTCAATAAGAATCTTGTAATAGGACACAAATGGAAATATTGGTTATTTTACCAAGGCTTTGACTGGAATGTCATATTTGAGAGTGATGAGCACAGATTAAGATATAACCAGACAGCTTTTTTTTTTTTTAAACCAGACAGCTTTAAGGAAGTAAAGTTGCTAGGAAGGGGCCAATGCTTATTAACCTCCTTTTTTGAGAAACCACCTGGTACCTTATTTTCAGTATTTCCTGTCTTACCAGGTGAGTCCTGGCAGACTCAGTCCCCTCAGGATATTTGTGGGACCTCAAACAGAGAAGAATTCATCCAAATGTATACATATTCATGTGAAGTCTGATAGTGAGTTCTGGTGTGGCTTCCTAGCCTTGAGAGGCTTTTTAAAAAGTTCATTCTGAAATTCCTTATGAAAGTTCCAGCAAAGCAATTTTTGTAAAAGATTTTATTTATTTATTTTTGCGAGAGAGAGTGTGCTTAAGCGGTGGTTGGGGGCGCAGAGGGAGAAGCAGACTCTCCCGCTGAGCAGGGAGGCTGATGCAGGACTCCATCCCAGGACCCTGAGATCATGACCTGGGCAGAAGGCAGACACTTAATGACTGAGCCACCCAGGCGCCCCACAGATTGTGAAACTTCTTGAAGAATTTTCAAAGGTGGGGAATGAAGGGTAGCCACGCTAAAATATGATAACAGGAGTTCAGGACATGCTACCCCAAAATATGCTGCTTTGGGGTAATGATTATTTTGAGCTGTAGACACTTGAAAAATAGCTAATGCAGGGACAATGCTCTCTGAATTTCCCTTATCTGTCTAAAGACAGATCCCCCCAACAGGAACTCAACTGTCATAAATCCCCACCCCAGGAATTTCATAAACCAGGGAAGATTGACTCTTGTCATAGGAGAGGAGACTAGAAGTTAACACCACACTCAGGCAGACTTTGTCACAAAACATCTTATTTCCCATCTATTTTGCTAAAGACCCATTTGTCTTTCCTAAAGATCATGTCCTCTCCCTTATGAGGCCTACATCTCCCTTCCCTTGCCCCAATTGAGATGGCATTTTATCCTGAATCCAAAGCCACCTCAAGAGCTTACTCATTTTCCCTTGGGTTATCTCCTATGTATACATGAGGTATACATGTTAATAAAATTCTGTTTGTTTTTCTTTTGTTAATCTTTTTTTTTTTTTTTAAAGATTTTATTTATTTGACAGAGAGATACACAGCGAGAGAGGGAACACAAGCAGAGGGAATGTAGAGGGAGAAGCAGGCTTCCCACGGAGCAGGGAGCCCGATGCGGGGCTCAATCCCAAGGGGCTCAATCCCAGGTCATGGGATCATGACCTGAGCCAAAGGCAGATGCTTAACAACTGAGCCACCCAGGTGCCCTTTCTTTTTTTTTTTTTTTTAAAGTAGGCTCTACGTCCAACATGGGACTTGAACTCATGATCTTGAGATCAAGAGTCGAATGCCCTAGAGACTGAGCCAGCCAGGCAAACTAACCTGTCTTTTATTACCAGGGTTTCAGCCAAGAATGCAGGAAGGTAGAAGGGAAATTGTTTTTCTTCCTGAAAGGTTTACAAATTTTAATTCGCTCTCACCATGACCTCATTCATTCCTATCTATCAATTAGTCAGTTCTCTATCCTGGGTGCTGAGGATTTAAAAATTGAGTGAGACACCAAAGGTGGGGGCAGGGATAGATAGATACATTTAAAAAAACTTAAAAAAAAAAAAAAAGGAAGTACAGAAGGAAGGAAAGAAGAAATTACCATAAAGTATGATAAATGCTATTAAGAGAGACAGGTTTAGAGGCCTATGAGAGCTCGGCAGAGTGGTACATCACTCAGATGACCAAGGAGATGGGATAAGAAGATGGTATCTACACTGCCTTTTTAAGAATAAATCATTGTTGGGGCACCTGGGTGGCACAGTCAGTTAAGTGTCTGACTTTGGCTGGGGCCCATCTTGGGATACGATCTTGGAGCCCTGAGATGGGCTCCACTCGGTGGGGAGTCTGCTTCTTTCTCTCCCTCTGCCCTTTCCACCTCTAGAATAAATACATCTTTAAAATTAAGGGAAAAAAAAGAATAACTGTTAATTAGTTAGATGAGAAGAAGAGAGGAAAGAGAAGGATGGATGAAAAAGGATGCAAGTGATTGCTTAATAAAGCCAATTAGATCTTCAAAACAAAACAAAGAATGACACCTGGGTAGCTTGAGTGATGGGCAAATATGGTGCCCGTCGCTAAGACAGATAAGACCAGAAAAGGGACAGATATAAAAAAAAGGGATTGATTAGATGTTGGACATGCTGAGTTTCAGGTGCTCGTAGATATATAGGGAAAGATGACCAATAGCACTTCCAAAGTGTGTTCTAGGAACCTGACTTCTAGGAGCTATTAATATTCCAGAGAAAAGGAGCAGGGGAAGACAGTGGAAGGCTGTATTAGCCCAGATTCCCTGTGAAATAGCTGGAGGTAAGAATTACACACTGCTGCCTTTTATGAAGGTGCAAATCCTAAGCCTCAAGAATGATGTAAAAGAAGTGAGGCCAGGAGGGACGACGGGAAACAATACAAGATGCAGGGAGGAGCAGCTGGTGAACCACAGAACTACACTGTTGGCTACAGTTCAAGAAAAGCAAAAGGCGAGGGGGTCCAGGACTCAGGCAGTGATAGCAGAAACTAAGAAAACAGACTGTATCCGATACAGATGTCAAATAAGTTTAAGAAGTATTGAGTATTACATGCCCCCTCTTGGAAATTTGCAATGCATTTTAGCACATTAACAGTTCTAGAAGTAGCTCAGCAAGAAAATAAATTTCATTTTATTTAACAAACTTATTTTACCACAGAAGCTTTCTTTCTTTTTTTTTTTTTTAAAGATTTTATTTATTTATTTATTTGACAGAGAGGAGAGAGATCACAAGTAGGCAGAGAGGCAGGCAGAGAGAGAGGGGGAAGCAGGGTCCCTGCTGAGCAGAGAGCCTGATGCGGTGCTCGATCCCAGGACCCTGAGATCATGACCTGAACCGAAGGCAGAAAGCTTTAACCCACTGAGCCACCCAGGTGACCCTCATAGAAGCTTGCTTTCTTGTCCTGCTTATCTGTAGAATTCAGTTCTGGTCCGCTGTGGATACTGCAATCTGGAGCAAAGGAGATACTATGGATTGGAGGTAGGGATTTGAGAACATACAGGTAGTATTTGAAGGCCAGTGGATGGAGGTGATCATCCAGGAAACGTCTATAGAAAGATCCTAAGCCAGAGTCATGGGTTACACTAATATTAAGGGACAAACATTAGGAAGAAGATCCCTTAAGAGAGAAGGAAGAAAGATCTACAGAATTTGGATAAACAGAAACCATCACTAGGTAGGGGCACCTGGGTGGCTCAGAGGCTTAAAGCCTCTGCCTTCGGCTCAGGTCATGATCTCAGGGTCCTGGGATTGTGCCCCGCATCCGGCTCTCTGCTCAGCGGGGAGCCTGCTTCTCCCTCTCTCTCTCTGCCTACTTGTGATCTCTCTCCTCTCTGTCGAATAAATAAATACAATCTTAAAAAAAAAAAAAGAAAGAAACCATCACTAGGTAAAGCAGAAAGGAATTTATGAACAGGTATAGGTAAGCAGAGGACACCGTAGGACTGAGCGACTCAAAAATCTATCCTAACCATCAGACACTACCCAGGAACTCGTTAGAAATGCAAAATCTGAGATCTCACTTTACCTGGACCCTCGGGCCATTCATATGAATGTTAAAGTTTGAGAAGCTCTGGCTTATAGCATTGTTGCAAGCAGTGTAGGAGTAGACTAAAATGGAGCTTCCAGAGATACCTGTATACCCTCAGAATCACCGTGCTCCTGCCAGCATGATTAAGAAAGAAGCCACAAAAACACTAGTGCTGCAGAAAGCTGTTAACCTAGGAAGCTGGTGATCCTGAAACCAGCTGACCTCTATCTACACCAGCAAAATTGATGCCTCACCTGCTGCTTACTCCCCTCTTCATTCCAGGATCAAGTCTCATGTAATTTCATTTATTCATCCATCCATCCATCCATCCATCCATCCATCCATCCATTCATTCATTTATTCATTTTTAAAGATTTTATTTATTTATCTGACAGAGACACAGTGAGAAGGAACACAAGCAGGGGGAGTGGGAAAAGGCAAAGTAGGCTTCCTGCCGAGCAGGGATCCCAATGTGAGGCTCGATCCCAGGACCCCAGGATCATGGCCTGAGCCGAAGGCAGATGCTTAACAACTGAGCCACCCAGGCACCCCTGTAATTTTATTTAATTGGCAATTCCTAAATCACATGTGGAATGCCAGCTGCAGGAAAGTCTAGGAAGTGTAGCTTCCCAGCTATAACGTCCTAGAAGGACATGGAAAGGGTGAACCAGTCAACAGGATCCATCCTCGGAGGCATCCTGGAAGGTGTGACAGATGCTGATAGCTATCCCCCAATATCTATTCTACTCTTTATCCGTGATTATAGGATCTTCAGCTTGGCACATCCCCAGAATAAGGACATCTCCCAGCCTCTCTGCAGACAGATAGTACCATGTGATTAAGTTTGGACTAATAATGTAATGGAAATGTCACAAACCAGCTCTCAGGAATCTTTGAGAGATAGGAGGACTATATGCTTTACACTCTTCTTTTTCCCTCACTCTAACATGCCCAGAGCATGAGATGACATCACCTTGGACTATGAGGCTGAGGGCTATATCCTGGGGTTGGCAGAGCCAAGCTAGAAAGAGTCTGAGTCCCTGAGGACTTCCTAGGTGAGAGACACCATCCCTGCTCTAGTAACTTACCTCTGTATACATGAAAGACTAATCAATCAACCATTATTATTTTGCATCATCCCTGGGGGAACCTAATCCTAGCCAGCACAGATGTCAAAGGCACTGGTTCCTAACATTGGCAATTCATTGGTTCCTTTGAGAATGCAAAGAATATCCTGGGCCATCCCCCTAAAAAGATGCACATCCGTACAACTCTTTGTATAAGAATTTCAAGGACTGCATGTTGTTTTTTCCTGAAGACAGTCTAAGGACTCATGGAACCCTGGTTAAGAACCCCCAGAGTTGAGATTTTCAAGAAGAAAGGATTATAATCCAAAGGCAAATGGCTCAGAGTAAAAGTAAGAACTGAGAAGTGGTCCCTGGTCCCTGGTCCCTAGTCCCTGGTCTAGTCTGATGATGCCATTGGTAGGAGTAGTTTCAGCGGGGTAGAGTACCATTGGGCAGAAACTAGACTACAGGGTTCTGGGAGAATGATAAAGAAATGGAGGCAGCAAGTATTGTCAACCATTTGGAGTAGCCTGGCCCCTTGGAGATGGTGGAGGACATGGGCTCCAGAGAGTTTCCCTGGTTTCCCTCTGCTTTAGGACCAGACCAGTCAGAGTGAGGGTGATTTGGGATACCCAACACTGTTCCATTTTGAGCCCATCTGGTAGCCTATTTTTGGTTAATTGCCTTGGAAGTTCTGGTCCCCTCTCAGAAAGGAGGGGAAAGTGGGATCCTGGGAATAGAAAATGTTCTTGAGGGAATGAAGGCTAGATGATTCAGGCTCAGTCAGAGTAGATGCTATTAAGTCCTGCCCCTTCACACACTCCACACTACGATGCCTCTGAGCGTCCTTCAATGAGAAGGCTGTTCTCTCTGCTACCTCTCTTCTTACCTCTGCTGTTGCTGCTGTAGCTGGAACCCAGCCCTGAAACCAGGGCATACCCATGGAGCTAACGTCAAAGTGAACACAGCTTGTCCTCTGGAGAGGAAAGGGAACTGCATCACATGTCCTGGTTTCTCTTCTTACCAGGAAGCTCTTTCATGCTTTCCTGCAATCAGACTGGCATTCCTGATGTGCCTCCATGATTTTCTCCCCAGTACCACATCAGCCCTGCTCTGGGATCCCAGGCTTATCCTGTTCCTACACCCTAAGCTGTTCCTCTGCATCATCCACTGCATACACGAGTCACTTAGTCCTCTCTCTCTTTTACATCATTCTTTCAAATGATAGAACCACCTTCCCAATCGAAGATTTACTGTGCAAGCACCCTCCTCAGCTTCCCCTGGGAGTGAAATTACAAAACATCTAATCACCTTGGGAAACTGGAGACAGAAATGGCTCAGATTTGCACGAGAGCCCCAGGGAACAGCAATGGCAAAGGGGGCCTCTCAAAGAGGCTCTGCTCCAAGTGGCCTAGCTTACTTTTATGGAGACACAAAGTGCTCATTTATCTCCTATCTTGGGAGGAAATGAGGGTCCTCACTGGGCCTTGCATGAGCCAGTTAGCCAATTGCTGAGCCGCACTGTTGGGTTTTAGTAGTCCCTCAAAGGCCTTAGGCACCCAGGGAGAAAGCAAGGGTCCCAAGTCAGAGCCTTCTCGGAATTTGCTCTCGCCTCTGGGGCTCCCACTTCCCCTGTCAAGTCCCTGCTGCTTCGGCTGGTGGCTACCTTCAGAGAGGAAACTAGGCTTACAAAGTGGAAATTGTCCAACAAAACCTGTAAACATCCCACCTGTACCCCTCTCACTTCCCACCCCCTGGGACCCCAGTGTTTGAAAACAAAGCTTAGCAGCCACTGAAAACCTTGACCATAGGTAAGAGCTGAGCCAAACTGGTGTGACTGGTTCCTTAGGGCAGCCTCTTCCTCCTCCCCTGATCAGCATTTCCTTTTTTCTTTTTTAAGATTTTATTTATTTATTTGAGAGAGAGAGAGAGAGAGAGAGCGCGCGCACAAGCAGGGGGAAGCAGCAGAGTGAGGGGGAGAAGCAGGCTCCCCGCTAAGCAAGGAGCCCCACAAGAGGCTCCATCTCAGGACACCGGGATCATGACCTGAGCTGATGCTTAACCGAATGAGCCACCCAGGCGCCCCCACTTTTTTCTCAACTGTAAAATAAGGATTAGAATTCCCCTTTGTAAGGTCTCAGTGATGGAAAAAAGGAAGGATAATGGAGAGACCCAGACACAGCAAGTGGTTCGAGCGAGCTTTAATGGAGGCACTCTTGGGCGAGGTTCCTTGATCCAGGTTAGGACAGGGCCAAGGAAGTTGTGCCCAGGGGTAGGGTTGGGGGGTTTTTGATTAGAGGCCTTAAGGTGTGGAGGGTTTGCTGGTATCTGATTGGCTGTGGTTTATGTATATGAGGGTTACAAAATACACCAATCAATTGTCAGCTCGTTATACAGAAAAAGGAATGCAAGGTTGACCAGTCAGATTCTTCCTCGTTGTTGTGGGGTGATCTGGAAAGTCTCTGAGACAGGAGGCCCCATGGTGGAAAGGCCTGAGCCACCATCTTGTGAAACTCGGTGGCCATCTTGTCCGCTCTCAGCATCCTTGGGCCTGCCAGCCTAACACCCTTATATAAGGTTGTAAGAATTAAATGAAATAATGTATGCAGAGTTCCTGGCTCTTTAAAAATTGTTACTAATTTGCTTGAAGATGGAGCCTCTACATAACTTGCTTCCCATTTTCAGAAATCTTTTTCTCTCTGGTCTCAGCTTACCATTCTCCGCTCTCCTCATTTCTCTCCCCAGCACCTAGAAAGATCTCCTAGGTCCCTATTATTCAAAGATCCAGGACAAGAAGCCTCACGTAAGAGCTTGTTAGAAATGTAGAATCTTAGGCCTACCCCAGACCCTCTGAGTTGGAATCTACATTTGAATGATACCTAAATTCTTCTCTGTGCAGATTACAGTTTGAAAAACACTTGCACTGGGTCATCCCTTGCTGCCTTTTTTTTTTTTTTAATTTAAGATTTTATTTATTCATTTGACAGAGAGAGAGAGAGAGAGAGGGCATGACTTGGGAGAGGGCCAGCAGCCTCCCTGCTCAAGCATGGGAAATTGTTTTGATTAAACACAGAATCTTTGTTTTCTAGACCAATTATTTAAAAGGTAAAGAAAAACCTTTCACAATCTTTTATCAAGAGTAGGCCAATAAAACAGGACCACTATCTTACACCATGTACAAAAATGAAATAAAAATGGATTAAAGACTTGAATGTTAGACCTGAAACCATAAAACTCCTAGAAGAAAACATAGGCAATAAGTTCCCTGATATAGGTCTTGGCGATGGTTTTCTTTCTTTCTTTTTTTTTTCATTTGACCCGAAAAGCAAAGGCAACAAAAGCATGAATAAACAAATAGGATTAAACTAAAAAGCCTCTGCACTGCAAATGAAACCATCAACGAAATGAAAAGGCAACCCACCAATGGGAGAAAATATTTGCAAATCATGTCTGATAAGGGGTAAATATCCAAAATATACAAACTCATACAACTCAACACCAAAAATACCCAAACAAGCTGATAAAAAATAGGCAGAGACTTTATTTTTTTTTCTTAAAGATTTTATTTATTTATTTGACAGAGAGAGAGAGAGAGAGATCACAAGTAGGCAAAGAGGCAGACAGAGAGAGGGCGGGGGAAGCAAGCTCCCCGCTGAGCAGAGAGCCCGATGCGGGGCTCGATCCCAGGACCCTGAGATCATGACCTGAGCCGAAGGCAGACGCTTTAAGCCACTGAGCCACCCAGGCGCCCCTAGGCAGAGACTTTAAATAGACATTTTTCCAAAGAAGAAATACAGATGGTCAACAGGTACATGAAAACATGTATTTCAACATCACTTATCAGGGAAATTTAAATCAAAACCACAACAAGGGGCGCCTGGGTGACTCAGTTGGTTGAGCTTCTGCCTTCAGCTCAGGTCATAATCCCAGGGTCCTAGGATCACCCTGCCTGTGTTGCCCTGCTCTGTGTCTGGCTCCCTGCTCAATGGGAATCCTGCTTCTCCTTCTCCCTTTGCCTGCTCCTCCCCCTGCTTGTGCTCTCTTTCTCTCTGTGTCAAATAAATAAAAAATAATAAAATCTTAAAAAAAAAAAACAAACTACAATGAGATATCACCTCACACCTGTTAGAATAGCTATTACCAAAAAGTAAAGAAACAACAAGTGTTGGGGAGGATGTGAGAAAACGGAGTCCTTGGGCACTGCCAGTGGGAGTGTATGTTGGTGCAGCCACTATCAAAAAGAGTATGGAGGGTCCTCAAAAAATTAAAAATAGACCTACTGTATGATCTAGCAATTCCACTTGTGGATATTTATCCAAAGGAAACAGAAACGCCAATTAAAAAAGATATATGCACCTCCACGTTCACTGCAATATTATTTACAATAGCCAAGACATGAAAGCCACCTAAGGGTCCATTGATGGATGAATGGATAAAGAAAATGTGGTTTATGTATATTCAATGGAATATTATTTGGCTATAAAAAGAACGAGAGCTTGCTATTTGCAACAACATGCACAGACCTTAAGAGCATTAAACAAGTCAGACAGAGAAAGACAAATGCCATATGATCTCACTTACACGTGGAATCTAAAAAATGAAAAACAACCCTCCCCTCCAAGCTCTTATACACAGAGAACAGAGTTGCCAGAGGGGGTGGAAGGTGAGTGAAATAAATCTTTTTTTTTTTTTTAATTTTTTTAATTTTTTTTTTTTTATTTGACAGAGAGAAACACAGGGAGAGAGGGAACACAAGCAGAGGGAATGGTAGCGGGAGAAGCAGGCTCCCTGCCGAGCAGAGAGCCCGATGCGGGGCTTGATCCCAGGACCCTGGGATCTGACCTGGGCTGAAGGCAGACACTTAACGACTGAGCCACCCAGGCGCCCGTGAAATAAATCTTAAAAATTCTCACTACAAGGGGGAAAAAATGTGTGCTTGTGGATGTTAACCAGACTTATTTTTTTTTTAACCAGACTTATTGTAGCGATAATTTCTCAATAGAGACATAAACCGAATCACTGTGTTGCATATCTGAAACTAACATCATGTTCTATGTCAGTTATATCTCAGTTTTTTAGAAAGAGTACACCAATAAACCAAGACAAACTTTTCCTTTTAATAGATGAAAGAAAATTAAATTTTAGATTTGCATAAGCACATTCTTGATACTAAGGCTTATTTCTAAAACCCTCTGAACAAAGTCATTCCGTTTTGGCCAGTTTGACCACATGAGATGAGAGTCTCTCTATCTCATTCTCACTCTTACTCTCTCTCTCTCTCCAACTTTCTGTATATATCTAGTTTTTGTCCTTTATTCTTCTCTTTTTCTTTTTCTTTTTTTTTTAATTCTTCTCTTTTTCATTCTGGAACAATCAGTTATTCTATTTTAGGACAAAATTAATCTTTTTCTCTTAACAAAAATATGTCTCCGTAACTCATGCCTTTTCTTACCAAAACATACCCTATTTTCCTTACATATAGAGCTTTTTTCTATTAGTTTTAATTAAATACACTAATTAGAATTCTGAACTCTTAGAAACCTTAATTTCTAGTGAACACTAAGAAGTAAGCAACTGTGAACTGTCGCACCAATATTCTGTAGGTGTCAAAGTAGCTATTGTTTCTCTGGAATAAGGGGACAGAAGTAGGTAAACTTAGACTTACATTTAGCAATTAGTGTTTCAGTACATTATCTTATTTGGAAATGATCTAGGTATTCAGTGAGTATCTATCATTTAACTTAGTAAAAATTTAAGGTTTCAAGTTACCAAAAAGATCTTGGAAATTTTTTTAAAGATTTTATTTATTTATTTGACAGAGATTGGGCGACAGAGCACAGGCAGGGGGAGCAGCAGAGGGAGAGGGAGAAGCAGGCTGCCTACTGAGTGGGTAGCCTGACATGGGGCTCAGTCCCCAGGACCATGACCCAGGCCAAAGGCAGACTCTTAACCCACTGAGCTACCCAGGGATCCCTTGGAAATGTTTTTAAGTAGACATATTTTAAAAAGAATAATCATTGTTGAAAAGATAGCTTACAAGCTTTTATCCCACCTATGTTTAGTTGATTCACTTTTTTTTAGCGATTATGTTTAGATCAGTCATGAAAATTTCATAAGACATTAGACAAAGTTAGGCATCATTTTAAGTTACTATTCTTCTTGACAGATGTTTGACTAGTATACCCAGGTAGAATAAAATTGTATGTTTGCATTATTTTTAATGCTGATGGTTCTGAAGACATGCCGATTTTTTTTTTTTAAACTAAACCATAATATTCTTGTTTACCAAAGACTGCTCAAGGGGTGCCTGGGTGGCTTACTTGGCTAAGCATTTGCCTTTGGCTCAGGTCATGATCTCAGGATCCTGGTGTCAGGATCCTCATTCAGAGGGAAGTCTGCTTCTCCCTCTCTCCTGACCTGCCCCCCCACCCCACTGCTTTTGCTCTCTCTCTCTCTCTGTCAGATAAACAAACAAACAAACAAACAAACAAATCCTTTCCAGGGCATCTGGGTGGCTCAGTGGGTTAAAGCTTCTGCCTTTGGATCAGGTCATGATCTCAGGGTCCTGGGATAGAGCCCCACATCAGGCTTTCTGCTCAGCAGGGAGCCTGCTTCCCTCTCTTTCTCTCTGCCTACCTCTCTGCCCACTTCTGATCTCTCTCTCTCTGTCAAATAAATAAATAAAAACTTAAAAAAAAATCCTTTCCATTTCTTATTATCAGGTGGAACCAACAGTAACTACTTCTGACAGTATTTAATTTCTTTTTAAAATTATTTTTTTTCCTGGGGTGCCTGAGTGGCTCAGTCAGCTGAATATCAGACTCTTGGTTTCAGCTCGGGACGTGATTTCAGGATCATAGGATCCAGCCTGGTGTGTTGGGCTCCCCACTCAGCAGGGAGTCTACTTGGGCTTCTCTCTCCTTCTGTCCCTCCCCTCTCTCTCTAAAATAAATGAATAAATCTTTAAAAAAGAAATAAATTAGTTTTTCCTTGTTCTTTTAAACCAAAGGTATACTCATCAAGTGGCTCAAAACCAAAACTAATAAGCCTTTTGTGATTTAACATGGATACAGGCAGTATCCCTAAAGAGGGTGCAAAAGAGACAGCCCTGCCAAGACCAGAATTAGTCACGTGCACACACACGAACCAACAACCTACGTGCCAAGCCAAGCTCTCAGGACATAAAAAGAGACACACAGGAAAGCAATAGCTGTCCCTGGAAGGGAAAGGATAAATAACCCAAAGGTATTCGGAAAACCAAATTCCTAACGGTTACAGTTCAAACGATTCATTCCTACAAATGTTTTTCTCACGAGAATCGGAATTTGAAGATGAAGGGACAAGATAAAATTTTACCCTCCTCTCTCAGTTGGACATTACAGACAGAGATCCAGGAGAGCTGATTTTAATAAGAATTCTCACCCTGAGGCGCCTGGGTGGCTCAGTCATTAAGCGTCTGCCTTCGGCCCAGGTCATGATCCCAGAATTCTGGGATTGAGCCCCGCATCGGGCTCCTTGCTTGGCGGGAAGCCTGCTTCTCCCGCTACCATTCCCTCTGCTTGTGTTCCCTCTCTCGCTGTGTTTCTCGCTGTCCAATAAATAAAATCTTTAAAAAAAAAAAAAAATTAAAAAAACCCCCAAAAAACCACCTCTTACCCTTCTGCCAGTTTTGTCAGGATTCTATCCGGGTAGGGTTTCAGTGATCCCATGCTCATAATTTTCTCTCCATCCTTCTGAGTTGGCTAAGACTCCTGCAATAAAGCACAGAATAACAAGAGAAAAACAAACAGAAGTTTACTACTATATGTATCTCATATATACAGTGGGGGGATAACCCTGGAAAAATTAATGATTCCCCAAGGTGGCTTAGAATTCAGGATTAAGGGTGCCTTGGGTAGCTTAGTCAGTTAAGCGTCTGCCTCCCACTCAGGTCATGATCCCAGAGGCCTGGGATCGAGTCCCATGTCAGGTTCCCTGCTCAGTGGGGAGTCTGCTTCTCTGCCCCTGCCCTGGTTTGTGTGCATTCTCCCCCACCCTCGCTATCTCTCAAATAAATAAATAAAATCTTTAAAAAAAAGAATTTAGGATTAAATACTGTCTTAATAGGGAAGTGAGGGAGGATGTAGGGCTTAAAGAATAAATGATTTGGGGGAAAGCTGCATTGGACCCTAGAAGGATAGGAGATGTAATCGTGTGTGGCAAAACTTGTCTAGGTCTGGTGTGGATTTCCAGGCTGCTCCCTTGTGATGAAAGTCAATCCTCCCTGCTTGAAGAAACTCCCTGGGACGGGTTTTTATGACAACTGAGTTCCTTTGGGAGGATTCAGGCAGATAAGGGGAATTCGGAAAAAGCTGCTCCCTCCATTTGCTGTTTTTCAAGTGCCTGCGGCTTAAAATAATCAACATGCCAAGGCTGCAGAATTTGGGGTGGCGTGTCCTGAACTCCTGCAGTCCTATTTTGGGGTGGCACCTTCTGCTACCCTTCAGCCTCTGCCTTAAGAAAAGAGGAAGTGTTCTGAGATTGGGAGAAACACATGTTTGCTCTGCCCTACCTTAAAGTGGAGGGAAACTACACATTATAATCAGCTCCAAAGCACCATTCAAAGATACTAGATAATGCGCTCAAGCAGGACTAGGGCCACACACTCCAGCAGGGCCATAGACAGGCTCCTGGCTCTCAAGGAGGCACTTTCTCTGAAGAGCAGAACTTGAAGAAACTGAAGAGGAACTGACTCCTGAAATTCTGGACCCTCAGAGCCTTGCCCTGGTCCTGGCCCTGCCAAGGCTTAAGCTGGGAGTCCCACTGACTCATGCTGAGAAGCAGAAATTCATACCTGACATAAATTAAAGTTTCCTTCGGGGAAGCGTATTTGTTTCCCCCGGGGTTGCCATAACAGTGCCTCACAAACTGGGTGGCTGGAAACAACAGGAATTTATTCTCTCACAGTTCTGGAGGCTAGAAGCTTGAAATCAAGACGTCAGCAGGGTTGCTTCCCTCTGAGGACTCTGAAAGAGAATCTGTTCCAGGCCCTTCTCCTAGTTTCCCATGAGAGCTAGCAATCCTGCCATTCCTTGGCTTAGAGATGCACCATGAATCTCTTGTCTTCACACGGCATTCTCCCTGGGTCTATCTTCATGCGGCTGTCTTCTTCATAAGGAGTCAGTCTTACACCAGCATGACCTCATGTTACCTAATTACATCTGCAATGACCCTATTTCCTAATAAGGTCACATTCTGAGATACTTGGGATTAGGATTTCAACTTTTTGGGACGGGGGGGAAGAGGAGACACAATTCAACCCTTAACCAGGGTAGAGAAAAATTTTATTTTCCATCAATTTTGGGAGCTGCTTTTCTGTAATTATCCTCATTTTTATTTAAAGCAGGGTCACAAGTTGGCGACCCAGGGCCAAATTTGCCTCCCAAACATGTTTGTTAGGTCAGGGTCTACATCATTCCCTAATGTCGTACCCTGGTCCCTTCACAAGCAGCCCTTAACGGCATTTGCATCAGGGACTCTTAGTTTAGAAGTCGCTTTCTCAGAGAGACTTCACTGGTAAAAATCTTAGCCTCAGAACCACCCTGAGAAGCAGAACAAATGTGTTCCCATTTCACTGACCAGGAAACAGAGGCTCAGAAAGTAAAGGTGACCTGGCTGGATCACACAGTTGGGAAGAGCGGATCCAAACCTCCTACCCCCCTGACCTGGGCTGGCATACTGATCAGGTCCACATCTCTGTAACCCCGACACTGCAAAGCTCTCCTTCCTCCCATTTCCCCAGCAAGATTTTCTCAGAGGCAAACGCTACCAGCACTATCGAGGCTTTTTAAAACCAGGCACATTCCTGAGGGAAAAACACTCGCGGATGTTTCTCCCAGAGAGAAGAAAGTATAATGATGTGCTGAATTAGGGCAGTCTGGTTTTCAGCTGGTCAATCTTTCTTTCTGAGAGTATGTAAGAAAAAAGAGTGAAAGGCACCAGATGTGGAACATCCTTAATTAAGGGTTGAGCCTCTTCTCACCGGCCTCTTTGTTTGGAGCAGTTCTCATCATAGAGGACAGCAATTCTTAGACTTCCTTTTTGGTTGCTCTTTTAAGAACTGGATATGTGGTTGGTATCCTCTTCCTGGAAAAATGCACTCACAAGTGTGAGAATGGAACAGAATCGCTTGGCATTTCCTTTTACCTGGTGTTCTGATATTTCATAATTCATCCAGGCATAGGTCTTTTTGGGGAGGGGGGCAGTTATTCTTCTTGGTACTCAGTGGGCCATTTCGGTGTGAAAGCTTATGACTTTCTTCACCCCTAGGAAATAGGCCATGACTTATTTATTGTTTCCCCTCCGTTCCCTCTGTTCTTTTATTCTGGAATGCCTATTAAATAGGATGACAGAACTTCTGGATCCACTTTCTATGCTTCCTAACTTCTCTTTTCCCTCTGCCAACATGAGCTATTTTTATTAAATGACTAATAAAAATAATAAAATGCAGTCCTTTAAGTCCCTTTAAGACTTGGGTCTGTTGTGTGCACAGTGACCTTTCTCTTCTTCATTCTTGGCACCTACTTGAACAACTGCAATCAATAATAACTAGCATTTATTGGCTGCTTATTGTATACAAGGCAACAGGCAAAGTACTTGACACATTGCCCTATTTATTTCTGCAACAACCCTCTGAAGTTGGCACACTTATTGTCCTCATTTTACAAATGAGGAAAGTGAGAGCCATAGAGCAGAGGTTGGCAAACTCTAGTTAATGGGCCAAGCCTGCCACTGCCTCTAATTTCTCTTTCATACCTCCTACTTCTGTTTCTTTGAACTGCACTTTAGTAGAATTTCTCCACTTGATCTTTCTTTATTGTTGACCCTTCAGTGATACCTATTTTGTGATGCAGCCCATTGAATTTTTTGTTTTTTGAAAAACAAGTTCATAAAGTTCCAAAATCACCAGCTGACTCTTTTTAATACATGAAATATCCTTCCACATTTCTTGTGAAGACATTATTTACGCTTAATCTGAAGTCTTGTTCTTCGGTGGTTATTAACTCTGTTTCTTGGATGTTAAGAGTTTCTGATGATAGATTTTGATGGCCCTGTTTTATTGTTCTGACTTTTCTCAAATGTTTAGTAATTCTAGACATTTGTTCATTTTTAAATTGTGCATTCTTGTTCTTGTCTGTCCTGTTTACTGAGCCTGCATGTAGTAACTTCGTGGAGGAGTGGAATGCGCCGGTTGGTTGGAGATGTGGGGGTGTATAAAAGGAAGAAGACCTGTCTTGTCTTTTGAGTACAGCAATTTTCTTCCCCTCTTGGGCATTAGTTGTTGTCTGGGGCAAGGCTTTGCCTCAGGCCCAAAAGCCCATACTGACTGGTTTGGTCTGGGGAGAATCCCTCTTGCAGCTATCTGATTAGTACGAATGTAGGAGAAGGAAGGGATCAACTGCATCAGATGTTCCAAATGCATTTTCCCAATTAACCACTCCAAGGAATGGCCCAGGGTCTCTTTTCCTTATACCCGTTAACTCTGAAATTGCAGTCTTTGTTAACATTTATACTTTCATGCCAGTCTTCTTGTGCATGAAATATATGTCTATAGATATATTTGTATCTATCTATATATCTATATTTTTTAAACCAATGTTTTATTATCTGCCTTTGGTGTTAAACTTAGATTGGTCTTCTGTACTCCCCCTCCCTTCCAAAATTATAAGCATTCATCTATTTTCTTCTTTTACTATTTTTGTGATTTCATGCTTTACATTCAAATCTTTCAGCCATCTGGAATTTATTCTAATGTCAGCCATGACTTGGAACTCTAAACTTAAATTTTTTCCTAATGGTGAGCCAGTTGTACCCACCATGCTTTCCATGTGTGGGCTTTTAAAAGGCAGCTCAGCCCCCAGAGCTCCATAAAAGCCTAAGAGTTAAGAATAGAAAAGCTAAGACTATAACTCAGGCAGATCCTAATCTCTGTTCCATTACTGCTCACGATGGGACTCTGGCAGAACTTGGTTCTCCCTAGGGGAAAGCTCTGACCTATGATGTAAGGCCGGGAGGGCTGAGGTCTTGAGAGGATGTGTAGAGAGCCCTCTAGAGTTTCATGGCTGCTGTGTTCCTGCCACTGGGCATGGCCTCATGGGAAACAGCTGCTCAGCCTTGTGAGAAACTCCAAGGGCTCCACGCTCTACTCTTTAACTGTCTATTCTTTCATTACCCGCCATGTCCTTTTCCTACAGATCACTCAAAGTCCAGCTCATGCCACTTCTCTGTGAAGCCTGCCTTGATAGGCCCAGTGAGGCTCGGCGGCTCCTCCTAGCTCCCACTGCATTTTACACAGATCTCCAGTGTGATTTTTGTTAATTGTTGACATATCTGTTGTGGATGAATAAATGAGTTAACCAATAAACTAAGTCACTAAGCATGAAGGGTGCTATCTGCCAGGTGTGGGGAGAGAAGGAAAGCCTCCAAAGGATACGGACTTGCTACTGACCATGTAGATGTGTTCATCTGCAATGTTTGTTGAGGCCCAGGTGTTCATGGCACAGCAGTTGGCGCCCCAGAGCAGCTGTGACTTTGATGAGGTGCCTGAAGCCACAGGGTCTTTTATTTATTTATTTATTTTTGGACCAAGATACCAGGTAGATACCAGGTAGAGTCAACTTTGTCTCTTTCCTCAGGGAGCTGACAACCTGATGTAGAAGTGTGTAGTCAGAATCTTGGAAGAACTTTAGGGAGGGAAGAACCAGGCACATCAAAACCCTCAAGGAGAGCAAGGAATGTAGCTGAGTTGGAGGACGGTCTATAAAATAAAGGACACGGGGCAAACCAGCATTTCCTGTGTGCTGAATCAGCATCAGGCTCTAAACTCCTCATATCCTCATCTCATCTGTTCCTTCTGAAAACCAGGTGGCACTATCAGTTCCATTTTGTAGATGAGAAAAGGGGCTTGCAGAGAGGTAAAATGATTTACCTATGGTCACAGTGAGGAAGCCACAATCCGAAGCCCAGGTGAGGAAGGGCTTGGCTTTAGCTTCAGAGAAGAACTTAATCTTTGGCCATCTGAACTCCCTTGCCTCTCCTTTTATTTGGAACGACTGGTGGGGTTGAACGGAATATTGTTTTGACTCCTGGGCCTTTGCCTCTGCGGTAGAGATAAACTGGTAGAGATAAACTCCACCCTTTCTGGTCTCTCTAGGTCCTAATACAGGGCCTGGCACACAAGCTGGTTAAATAGTGCAGGAAGAAAACCAACATTTTCAAACACCGTATGTCTGTCTCAGAGCTTGCACTGTTCAGAATTTATCCCTCTGAATTCTCACCTGAAGATTATGTGAGATGTAGCCAGGAACCATGAAAATGCTCATTCCTTGGATTTGTCTTTTGCACTGTTTCCTTGGGAATGATCACTTTTTTTCAAAAGATAGTTTACACTCTGAGACTTACTTAAGAAAATTTTTAAAATACATATAACACAAAATTTATCATCTCAACCATTTTCAAGCATTTAGTTCAGTAATGTTTCATATGCCCACATTGTTGTGCAATACACAAAATAAACTTTTTCTTCTTGCAAAAACTGAAACTATATACCCATCAAACAATTCCTTATTCCTCACTCCTCCTGCTTCCCCAGGGCCTCACTGGGCCTATTTTACACACCCCTGGAAATGATGATTCCACTTTTTGTTTCTATTAATTTGACTACTCTAGACATCTCATATAGGCGAATCCTACAGTATTTGTCTTTTTGCAACTGGTTTATTTCACTTAGTGTAATGCCCTTTGTAACCTGTGTCAGAATTTCTTCTTTTAAAAAAGCATGGATCCATCCATCCAGATATCGTTTTTTTGTTTAATTTTTAACTTTTCTACCGCTTTACAGTTTGTTTTTGCTATTATTTCCTAGTTTTGGTGCATTGTGAAAAGAGACTGTTTTCTGTATTCATTCTACTTTTTGGAATGTATTGAGGTTTCTTTTGTTCATTGTTTTTTTTTTTTTTATGGCTTTACATGTGGTCATTTGTCAATGATTCATGGATACTTAAAGGACAAATTCCAGGTTTTCAAGTTACCGAGTTTGATAGCTTTAACTCAATCTACCGTGCTAGTTTAACAAATCAAGTCCTCTATATCTTTATTTTTTGTATGGCTTATTGATCAGTCATGGGCTAAGAGAGGTGAATTAAAATTAAAATTTTCTGTTACTGTATTTAATGTCCATTTCTCTATGTATTTCCTATTGTTTTTGTTTTATGAATTCTGATATTATATTCCTTTATGCATAAATATTTATGACAGATCTTCATTGTTGCTCTCTGCCTTTACATTATAATATCTTCTCCTGTATCTTATTTTCTGATTTTCTGTGAATTCAACCGTGTCTAATATTAACAACAAAACCTTTGTTATTCTTGCTGCTTGTATTTGCATGTATGGCATTTGTTCTTGTTTTCTATTTTTTCCTACTCTTTTACTTTCAGTATTTCAGAGGAACATTATTTTAGATGAATCTCTTGCACACAGCACTAGTTGGGTTTTATTTTGTGACTCCGTGAGCTGTTTCTGAAGAGTAAGGTTACCAGGCCAAAGCTCAAGAAAGCTTCTATGGCTCTTGACCCCCATGGCCAAATAAACTGCTTTTCACTGGCTAGACCACTTTATCCTGTCAGCAGTCATTTAGAAGCAAACCATCTCCCTACCATTGCCAGCATGGCTATTTACTGCTGCTTAAATTTTTAATAGGTGAAAATGGGACCTCATTGTTCTCACATATACTTTTCTTGGCTTTACCTAATTCTACTTTAAGTAAATAAAGATGGAAGAAAAAAGAAGTCAGAATGAAGGGTGCCTGGCTGGCTCAATCGGTGGAATGTGTGGCTCTTGATCTTAGGGTTGTAAGTTCAAGTACCACACTGGGTGTAGAGATTACTTAAAAACAATAAAATCTTAAAAAAAAAAAAAAGTCAAAATGAAACAGTCCTTTTCCGATATCTTCAGCGAGATTAAGATGGGTGGTGGTGTTTCTTATTCTAGATTCCCATGATATTGGACCAATCACTTCTCACCAGCTCCTTAGCTTGGGCCTTGAATTTTCCCAGGAGAAATTGTCAAGGTTCCTTCCTCACAGCCCAACACCATGCTTTCCTTCCTTCTGTAGTGAATAGGCAACATAATATAATAGGAAATTATAAGGTCTGGAGCTAGATTAAGTGGATTTAAATCCCAGCTCCATCTCTATTTACTAGCTGTGTGATCTATGACAGTTACTTACCCTCTCTGTGCCTTTTTTTTTCCTGAGGTAATAATTCTCAAAGGTAACAATGACTACAACAGTGATACCTATTGGGGTTGTTGTATAGAAGAGTTAACTTATGTAGACTCAGACAGGATTTTTTTTTTTTTTAAGCAATCTCTACATCCAATGTGGGGCTCGAACTCACAACCCTGAGATCAAGAGTCACATGTTTTATCAACTGAACCCACAGGGCACCACAGGATTCTTCTTCTTATTAGCTCTACTTCAGTGAAATACTCCTTTTACACTTCAACTATGAGGTTTTGGTGGAAGCTTTTCCCTTTTTAGATGATCCTGCTTCCTTAGCTGCTGCATTAAGTCTTAGACCAGGGTCCTGGCACAAGCCAATTAGAGTCCTTTCCGGGATCTCTGAAATTGGGACACAGAAAGGAAGTTTTTAGTGATTCTCTGGTTGGGGAGTCTCAGATGGGAGAGGCACCCCTCTCAGGCTCCTGGCAGCCATGTTTCCAGCCTGTGGGGGAAGCCAGGTTCCAAGAATGAGGCTGACAGACATGTGGAGGGAAGGAGACATTAGAGATGGAAAGAGTCTGGCGTTGTTGGAATCCTTCATTCTGGTGGTCCCCAAATGAACCTTACAAGCTTCCCACTCCCCCTAGGCTTGCTTGCACTGAACTTCTGCCACTTGCCACCCAAAGAGGGTTTTAATACACTTCCCAAGGCACCTTAGGACAGTACAGATTGTGAGGTCTCCCATTTGTCTGTCCATCTCTCTCTAAAGAGCGAAGAGCTCTTGCAAGTCTAAGACACGCACACACACACACACACACACACACACACACACACACAGACAAGGCTTGGAGTCAGCTGTGATTCCTTCCTTGCCCGTGCTGCCTGCACATGCTTCTACTTCTCCACACACGTCAGAAGACAGCTGTATCAATGTCCAGGCCTAAGGAACTGTTCTTGCTAAGCAGGATGTGATCCCGGAAATGTGTGCCCTTCTCTGTATACCCCTTGTCCTTTTTTCACTGCCCTATTGAGTAATTCACAAATATATAATGAGCACCTGCCAAGAAACGTGTCAGCCCTGGGGGCCCAGAGAGGCAGCAAACAGTTCCTGATGTCAAGGATCCTGCAGCTTGTAGGGCTGTTAAGCTGTCAAAAGACAGCTCAGAGAGAGACAGTAGGGTGAGTGTTAAACAGATGCTTTCGCCAAGTGCTGCAAGAGCTCACAGGAGGCTCCATTACTGGTTGCCTGGGACAGTCGTCTGGCTGGTCTACCCGCCCCAGCCTCTCCCCATCCCAGTCCAGCCTGTCCACTGCTGCCAGACTGTCTTTCTGAACATAGCTCAGTTGTGCGAGCCTCTGCCTCTGCCTTCTGCCCGTTGAAACCCACATTCCTTAGCCTGGAAAGATCCTAATCCAGATATTCCTCAACCTACTTTCTCAGCTACACTGTGCACTGCTCCTTACCCACAGGTCTTACCCACAAGCCTAAGCAGTCCCCTCAACCTTCAACGTACACATTCAGTGTCTCCCCACCACTGTGCCCCTCCTCACTCTGGTCCTTCTGTTGGCGAGCCCTGCATATCTCAATTGTATAAACCTTCCTCGGTGTGATGGCAAATGCCTTTCTTCTCTCATGGGCCTGCTCTGATCATCCGGCTGTGTACTGTGTTGAAGAAGGATTCTGTGGGTATACCTGGGCATAGTGAAAGAGTAAAAGAACCAGTTAGCAAAATCTGCCATAGATACCAAATTGAATGAGTGTGGACCGCAGGGAAGAGGGTGAGGATGAATAGCACACTAGGGGTGCATTTGCAGGCTTTGTTCCAGGTCCAGGTCTAATGTAACTCCTTCATCCCCATGAAGACTTCCTTGCTCTTCCAAGTAAAATTAATCTCTTTTTTTTCCCCCTAAATATTCTCTCTATACCTTGAGAGAGCATAGATTGCTCCTACCTTGTATGGGTACACTTGTTTTGTTGTCCTGCATGTTTTCTATTTGATGAGACAGATGGTATCCTACAGGTAGGGATTCAAAACACATTAACTGAGTGGATGAAACCATGTGGAACACCACGATGAGTGTACAGCTACAGAAGAGCCTCGAGGGAGCCTTTGCTTTTAAGCTGACTTAGTCTAGAAGCCTCGACCCAGAGCAGACTGAGGATGGTGTTACTGTGGCCATGATCTCACTCCTGAACTGATTTCCTGCATTGTTGCTTCTGTCTGACTTGTTATTTGCTCTCTTCTTGTGAGTCTGTGACCACTAAAGTCTGAGCTCCCAGCCTCGCTTTCATTCCTTTATTTAGAAAACCATTTCTGGGGCACCTGGGTGGCTCAGCGGGTTAAGCCTCTGCCTTCGGCTCAGTCCTGGGATCGAGGCCTGCATCTGGCTCTCTGCTCGGCAGGGAGCCCGCTTCCCCCTCTCTGCCTACTTGTGATCTCTCTCTCTCTGTCAAATAAATAAAGAAAATCTTAAAAAAAAAAAAAAAAGGCAAAAAAACCCCTCAAAAACAACCAACAACCATTTTTTAGGCAGGGGGAGGGGGAGAGGGGGAAAGAATCTTTAGCCGACTCCACATCCAGTGTGGAGCCTGACATGGGGCCCAATCTCACAACCCAAGAGATCACGACCTGAGCCCAAATCAAGACTCAATGAGCCATTTTCTATGCCTCCTTGGTGGCCAGGTCTGTCTCGTTGTTAGGGACACACGGATGATGTCCTGCCTTCAGTCCGATCACTGACTTGGGCAGAGTGAGGGGGAGGGGGAGAAAGACTGAGAGCTGAGTCACAGGGTACAAGAGAGAAGTGATGTGCAGGATCACCTCTTCCTGAGGGAAGAGCAGGATAATGCTGAAGGAGGACAGCAGATGGCTGCTGGAGGAGTGTGGGGGTGGGGATGGAGGTTGTCGACACACCCACTCACACCCACTGAATTCCCGCTTTGTCTACGCTCCTCCTCGGCACCTCTTAACTGTGTCCCCGATTGCTGCAAGCTTCTTGCCCAGCTCCAGGACCCTGGCTGGAGTCAGGAAATATTTAAACAGTCTCAGGATATCCGAACACCCCCTACCTGGCCCCACCCCACATAAACCTCCAGAGCACAGCACTAATTACCCTTCTAGATCTGGGATCCCTCATGCTCCCCCCTGAACTCCCTTGAGTATCTTTTGCTGTAGTTCACATCTGGGACTCTGGGCCCAGGCAATCACCCAGGCTCCTGAGGGGCACAGGGGGCCCTGGTTTTCCAGTCCTCAGACCCGAGTGACTACTGTGGGCATCTGTGACGTCCCCAAATTATTACAGGGGATCCGGAACGATCAATGGATTTGCTAAAGCTGCTCTGCTCTCCCGTCCCTCTGGGCTTCTGGTCGCACCACAGGCACCTCCCTCCCCCTCCTGCCAACTGCCCCCCTCTCTACCTACAAACATGTTTAGGCTGCAAACCCAGCTGCAGGGCTGTCTAACCCTGTTGGCAGGAGACGGGCTGGCTCCAGAGAGCTGGCTGGAGGAGAATGCAGAGGCTCACATTTCTTTAGCTCGTGCCAAACATTATTCAGACGCAGCTTTTCAGACAGACACAAATTGCTCATCCAATAAACACAGAAAGGCTAATCCCAGGACATTTATCACAGTGGGGAAAGATGAGAGAAAGGACGGTCATAAGAAGCCTTTGAGAGCTGGCCTGGCATGGCTGGCCCAAGGGGAGTGGTGAGACCTCCATGTACCCCTGGGGTTTTCTCCTTAGAGGACCTGAAACCCAGCACCGCGGCTTTGGGATTTGCTTTCATCGTGACATCCAAAGCCTGCGTTGGTGCTTACACTTCCCGTGGTGAACAGAGGGAAGAAATCAACATGGGTCAGGTGCCTTTGTGGGCAGACAGACCTTACCTCCAATTGCCAATGGTCATGTGGGATAGCTGCCTACAGGGACTTCCTCTACTTCCCCCAACACGCACGCATAAAATGTCCTCCAGGCATTCTGTAGCCGTGCGCAGAGTTCTTAGGAGATGTCCCTCCGGGCCTGGAATCTCTCATTTCTGACAGGCGTGAGAGCATGGCTGCTGAGAAAGCAGGTTGAGGGACTAGGCTGACCACAGCGGCAGGCGACAAGAGGCACGGGGATCCTCTGTCCACACCAGAGGGCCAGCCAAGCCACCAAAATCGTTTCCTGGTCCCTTTCTGTTCGGTCATTCTAAAGGGCCCCCATGAGCGTTCCCCTTCAGAAATGAGACGAACTAGACCTGGCTCTGAGGACCAACGTCAGAAGCCCAGGGAGAGGAGGACCAGGTGAAGCCTCTATAGATAGCCTGGGTCCCCCACTACCCTATGTCTGGGTCTGGGAAATGCCACTGAGACTGCAAAGAGTGCCCAGGGGTGAGGGTCTCTTTAGTGGGAGGAGACAGTGACTTGATCGGGCTAAGGGCATGATAAAAATTGTCAACTTTCGTATAGTCAGGCACCATTCTAACTTTTCTCATAACAACATGATGAAGTAGGAATAGTATTATTGGTACTACTTACCAGTGAGGCACTGAGAGTTTAGATAACTTCCCCAAGGTCACCCAATTAGTGAATGGGAGGCTTCAGAATTTGTGCTCTTCATTTGCCATATGGTCTGCAGGTATAAGTAGAGATGCAGTGGTTTCAGAAAGCAGTTCAGAAACTCCAGTTGTGTGGGCATCCTCAGGATTTGGAGGTCTGGATTCCCAGACCTGGGATGATGCTTTCAAGGCACAATGTTAGAGCAGGTTTCCATTAAGGACATGAGGGCTTTAAAATTAGGATGACTAATCCTCCCAGTTTTTCCAGAACTGGGTCCTGTGATGTGGGATAGTCCCGGGCAAACAGAAGTAAGTTTACCAACCTAACAGTAACAAAAGGGCTGGGCTTGAATCATTGCCACAGACTTCCGGACCCACCTGTGGGCTAACCTCCTTCTCACACCTCCCAGGCTAGAGATTCAGAGTGGCCTGTTGATGACGACCATGGGCAGAAAAACAACCAGCTACCAGCAGCTCTTCCCAGACACTTGGGAAGAACCGACTATACCATCAGGGGGCTCTGTAGTAGGGACACCACAGCCCTCCGAGGTTAGTGGAAACAAGGTGCCTTCTGGTGCGACCAGTCCTGACACAATCAGGGAGGCTGGGGTGAATTCTCAGGTGAGAAGTGGCAGCCAGGCAGGCAGCATGAACCTGATGATCTCAGAGGAAGCCAGAGGCAGGGAGCCCAGCCCACTGCCTGCAGGAAGTTTTCTTTTCTGGTTCTGGAGACTTCATTCCTGCCCAGGATGCCTTCTCATCTACCCATCTGCCTGGTAAACCCACACTGACCTGCATTCCCAGGGTCAGCAGCTTTCACCCTTCGCTCTCTCTGGCTTCGTCCCCACTTGTTATGGGAGCCTGTCTGTTTGTCAGTCTCTTTGGTTGCAAAGAACTGACACTCACTAATGCAACACCCAGAGGATTTCAGAATAAGGAGACTGGGTTCTGAGGCACAGAAATGCTATTAGGCCTCAGGAGGGAGGAGAATGGGGCAAAGAAGCTGAAAGAATGCAGGCAGTGCTCTCTTCATTTCTAGGTACTCTTTGTGGTCTTTTTCTTTCAATCAGCTTTCCTTGCTTCTTTGTGTATCGGCAGAAGGTGGAATATTTATATAATTTTAGTTCCACCCATACCTAGGGTCTGACTGACCATCCTGAATCTCAAAACCAAATTCTTAGGAGAGACCCTCTGATTGGTCCAGCTTAGTTGGATGCCCACCTTTGTTTCCAATCAGCTGTGGCTGGTAGGTGGGTTCAAGCAGTATAAAAATGGACATGGGGGGGCTGGAGGGTCAAGGTTTTTGGGAAAAGAGTCACCAGGGGCTGGCTAGACACTTTCACTCTATCATAGAGATTTCCTGGTACTGACAGGTAGGGAACTGGGCCTTCCCTTCCCCGAGTTTATAGAATTTCTTCTGTGGGTCCCTCAATGCTTGGTTCGGTGTTATTCTCACTCCAGAATATTGTGAAAATTAATCTGGGTAACTGTGGTAAACTATTCAAAATCCAGTTCTTAAGCCTGGTGACCCATCACCTCTACCTTACCCAGCACCCTGTCTTTTTCTCCTTTGCTTTATTGTTTAAGATCTGGCTACTTGAAGTGAGACTGACAGACCAATAGCATTGCAGTTCTTATTAGAACTGCAGAATTCCCCACCCCCTCCCACATATTTGAGTAACTTCTGCATTTTAACATCTCCCCAGGTGATTTTCATTAAAGTCTGGTAAATACCGGAGGGGCTTCTTCTCTTATCCCTCCTAACAGACTAGAAATTCTGACGGTAGGGTCTCCATTCAGCAGACGTACGGTATACACTTTCTATGTTCAAAGTGCCTTGCTTTGTCTGGCAAGGGACAAAAGTCCTCAAATGCAGTAATGAGGGAATGAGAGAATGAGATTGTGAGAGAAGAGGTAAGGAGAGATGAGAGGTTGAAGAGGACAAATTAATTATATGGCATCTGAGTTTTGCTTTGAAATAATCCTACAGGAGGTGGAGGGAAGTTGGAGGTACAGATGAAGCAAACATAGGGTGATGGAGATATCGAGGTTCATTATACTATTCTTCCTACTTTCGTGTATTTTTGAAATTTTCCACAATAAAAATTAAAAGAAAGGAATAATGGTGGAATACAATGAAAGAAACCATCTAGCTGCTCAAAATAAATTTGTTTCCTGGCCAAATGAAGTAAATCCATTCCACTTCCAAGTGGGATTGCACAATCCCTGTCAGAGACTTTTGGAGGATGTGTGCAGTAGGAAGACATTTGGAACATTGGTCATGTGCAAATGATTTTCTAATTTTGCAAAAGTCAGGGTGGTAGTCAGTTTCTTTATGTCACTTTAAGCTGACTTGAGGAAAAGAAGAAAAATTTACCAATTCATGTAATTCATCAGTCCGGGGACAATCAGATATGGCCATACTAGGGCACATACCCCTACCTCTGTGTTGGCTTAACTTTCAGGAAGACTCTTTCCACACGATAGCTATAGGGGGTTAAATAGCGTACCCCCCAAATTCATGTCTATCAGCAACCTCAGAACAGATCTGGTTTGGAGATAGGGTCTTTGCAGATGTAATTGGTTAAGTCAAGATGAAGTCATACTGGATTAGAGTGGGCCCTATTTCCAGCAATTGGTGTCCTAGCAAGAAGAGGAGAGGACACATAGACCAAAGAGAAACATACACACAGAGAAGGCCATGTGAAGGGAAAGGCAGAATGGAGTGATACAGCTAAAAACCAATGAACGCTGGGCTGCTGGGAGCCACCAGGAGCAAGAAGAGGCAAGGAAAGGTACTTTCCCAGAGCTTTCAGAAGGAGCTGGGCTCTGCTGTCCTCTTGATTTCGGGATTTCTAGCTTTCAGAACTGTGAGAGAATAAAGTTCTGTTGTCTTCAGGCACCAAGCGCTTGGCAATTTGTTGCAGAGTCCTAGAAAACTAATATAATGTCCTTGGCAACTCCAGGATGGCCACCCCAGAGGAAAGGAAGAGACTTTTTCTCAGTATTTCTCAATATTTCTCAATCAGAATTCCTGAGGGAAGATGGGATTTTTGCTTCTTGGCCTCCTTGGACCATGTGTCAATCCCTGAACCAATGACTGTGGCCAAAGGGAAACAGTGTTCTGATTGGCCAAATATAAGTCCACCGAGGAGCACTATCCCAATTAATTATATGGTATCTGAGTTTTGAGGTTAGCCTATCCTAACCACACAGTGGAAAAGTGGACCTCCTCTTACCATAAGGAGGAATGAATAAAGAGTAGACAAAATTAACACCAGTCCATTACAAAGAGAAAAAGTTGATTCTGCAAACTATACTTTTGCCCAAGGATAGACTTTTTTATATTTGTTCATTTTTAATTTATTTTTAAAATTTTGAAATGATAAAAAATGTATAGAAAATTTGCAGGCACAGTACACAGAACAATTTTTTCCCAAAATCATTTGCAAGTTACTTGCCAGTATGATGCTCTACCACTCTCAAATACTTTACTATGTATTTCCTACCAATAGGGACATTTGCCTATATAACTATAATACAACTGTAAAAATCAAGTCATTGATGTTATACCCTTACTTCCATCTGATCCTGAAATTCCAATTAAGTTTGCCATTTATCTCAATCCTGTCTTTTAAAACAGAAGGATATAGTTAAGAGTCACCTGTTGCATATAGTTGTAATACCTTTTTAATCTCTTTCACTTGGGAGCAGCAATAAAATCTTTTCTAGTCTTCAGCGACCTTGACATATTGAAGATTACAGACCAGTTATTTTATAGAATGTACTTCTGGGCCTTTTCCAACTACAGAGAGATACACTCTAGCACCAAGAATAGATTTTTAAAGATATAAAGGAAGTAGAGATTTCTCAGAATAAGTCAGGGCCAGGGCAACAAATTTCCTTTTATGGCAGGTCCCTGAACCGACAGATCACAGAGATGTACTTGATAGTCTGTCTGTTGGCAAACTGGGCCTTCAGCAGGGCCTTTGACAATCTCTGCCATGATATTCTTGTGGATAAAATGGGAAAAATGGGTTGGATAATAGTACAATGAAGAGAAAAAGTAACATGCTAAGTGACTGGAGCCAACCTTTGTCATCCTATTTGTCAACTCCACGTGCAATCCCTTATTTTGGAATAATTTTCTGAAAATAATATAATATTGGAGGGCTATAGTGTGCTGCCCCCCCCACCCCCCCATGGAAGCAGAAAGAAGATTCTCCTTTTCACTTCCTGGCAGCTAGGACTCAAGTGTGTGAATTGGGCCAAGCCACTCTCACCAAGGACTTTGAATTTTTAGGGGATGATGTTAAGAGGTAAGGGTAGTGTGGAAAGTATTCATAATGACAGCAGCAGCAGCTTGAATGGTCTTGAAGTGGTGGTGGTGAGTATTCACCGGCAGCGGTGGCCATGGCAGAGCCATGGTGTAATTGACTGGTTTGCAGTCAGAAACGCTGCTTGGCACAATGACTATATTTAAAGATTTTATTTTATTTATTTGAGAAAGAGAACATGAGAGGGGAGAAAGTCAGAGGGAGAAGCAGACTTCCCATGGAGCTGGGAGCCCGATGTGGGGCTCGATCCCAGGACCCTGAGATCATGACCTGGGCCGAAAGCAGAGGCTTTAACCCACTGAGCCACCCAGGTGCCCACAATGACTATATTTAAAGGATCCAAGTCAACTTGTAAGGTGAAGTTTCCACTGTTCCAGGGCTCTGTCCTCAGCCCTGCCTTTTAGTTTAACATGAATATCAAAAAGTAAACGTTGTTGAAGAAGGCATCGATGAGGGGCGCCTGAGTGGCTCAGTCGTTAAGCGTCTGCCTTCGGCTCAGGTCATGATCCCAGGGTCCTGGGATCGAGCCCCGCATCGGGCTCCCTGCTCCGCGGGAAGCCTGCTTCTCCTGCTACCATTCCCTCTGCTTGTGTTCCCTCTCTCGCTGTGTTTCTCTCTGTCCAATAAAAAAAAAAAAAAAAAAAAAGAAGGCATCGATGAAAGTATGATATTTGGAATTATGAAGGTGACTGATGATCCTGCTCTCTTTTGTCATTTGGACCCCACGGGAATGCTGCATCCAGTCCTGGGCACCAGTATTTTTTTTTTTTTTTAAAGATTTTATTTATTTATCTGAGAGAGAGAGAACAAGCAGTGGGAAGGGGCAGAGGGACAAAGAGAGAGAGAGAGAGAGAGAGAGAGAGAAGCTAACTCCCCACTGAGTAGGGAGCCCGATGTGGGACCAGATCCCAAAACCCAGGAGATTATGACCTGAGCTTAAGGCAGATGCTTAACCAACTGAGCCACCCAGGCGCCCCTGGGCATTAGTCTTTTATGAAGGAAATAAGCAGACTGGAACCTGGTCAAAGAAGAATGATCAAGACAGAGCAGGAAATCAACCATAAAGCATGAAGAACAGTAGAAATGGGAGATAGCACATTCCCTACCTCTGGAGAAGAGGAACTGGGCAACACAGATGCTTGGATCTCAGATTTCCTAAGGACCAGTGCCTATTATTATCTCTTTTCTAAATGGGAGTGTCTCTTGTGATTTTTCTGTCCTGATCTTCCCATTGTATATTGGATGTATGGGGAGGGGGAGATAACTTACAGAAAACTTGTAAGTTTAGTACGAATATTTTTTTGGATTATTTGAGAATAAGCTTCTGACGTGATGTCATATTACCCCCCAAATCTCATATGTGTATTTCTAACATAACGATAGTACAACCATCAAAATCAGGAAATTAACATTGATACAATAGTATCATCTTATCTAAGGATGAGTTTCATTGGTCATCCCCAAAATATTTTACGGCAGAAGGATCCACTTCAGAATTACAGTGTTGTATTTAGTTGTCATTTCTCTTTAGTCCCCTCCAGTGGGGAATAATTCTCTAGTCTTTCCTTGACTGTAATGAACTTGACATCTGTTAAGATTTCAGGATGGTTATTTTCTGGAATGTTTTAAAATTTGGATTTCTCTAATGTTTCCTGTTGAAATTGTATTTTGTGGAGGAGGTACTTTGAAATTATGTAAATATCTTGTTACTCATCAAATGTTCATTTCTTTATTTATATCAGTATAAACCTCATGGTTTCTTATTTTGTTCAATTGGCTATAAACTGTTCCTATCAATATTTATTTTCATGCTCAAATTGTTCCAGGTTTGGCCAATGGGAGCTCCTTCAAACTGATTTCTGTGTTCTTTTGACATATCCTCATTATTCTTTGAGCCCTTCTTACTTTTGGTACATGACTTTCTAGGCTCAACTCGTAGTATCCCTGGTCCATCCCAGAAATCAGCCTTTCCCAAGAATATCTAGTTCCTTTTATTAGAAAATGACGCTTAGAAACCAACATTTGGGTGTTTGATATGTTTGTTGCTATTGGGATGTTTCTGCTCCCAGCACTTCTCTGAGGTATTTACTCATATTTACGTGGAAATTATACACAAACACCCCTATATTTATTTCATTATCTATCTATAGATTGAAAACCACAAATTCACACCAATTACTCTAATTCCAATAAAGTATCAAAGAGTTCATTTTAGTCTTGTCCTTGTCTGTATTTGTAACTCCCTTCGCTGACAGTCAGAAACCAGGTGACTTTCATTAGCCACATATATATATAAATATATATATAGTTACTTCTGTATATATATATAGTTACTTCTGATCAGTCTTTCTGTGTTTAACAATCTCCTCAATGCACTTGGGCTCTAACATCCCATACTGGCTGCTCTAATTCCCAGAAACCCCTAATACCCTAACCCCCTATGGATGCCCTCTTTACTCTGCTTGGGCTTTGACACCCTGCACTGGGCTGCCACTCTCCACACTCATTACTCCACCCTCTCTCCTCATCTGGTTGGGCTGTGACACACTGTCTATGATGTTTAGGCTTGCTCATCTCTACCTAATGGCTTTTGGACTGAATTGTTCAGGAAGAGGATGAAGGGACCTTGTTTTATGATTTATAAGACTCTGAACCTGAGGAATCATAACCGGACCTGATTTAGATGATGGAATTCTAGACCTGGACCTTAATAGGCTCAGCCTTTGGGGGATCTGGAAGGAGATTAATATATTCTACTTGTTGGAAGAATCTAAATAATTTGTGGTCACTGGGCAAACTCCAGTGGTTTAAAAAAGAGAGCTGCAGATTCTTTACTCCTCTACTCAATAAGGAGGACACTTCTAATCCCTTTGAATCTAGACTCCCCAATAAGTTGTTAACTAAAATACCCAAATAGCCAAATACCCAAATAAGCGATGCTGAAGCCTGGACCTCGTGGGATTTGCATCCTCTTACCTTGTCTTGAAATGCTCCTTCTTGGAATGCACCCTCCAGTTTGTGAGGCAACGCAAGAACCATGCAAAAGGCCTTTATGGAGAGGTCCAAGTGGAGGAGAACCAAGGCCCCTGATCCACGTTCTAAGCCAGCCTCTAGCCCACAGAAACTGCCAGCCATGAGTGAAGCCACTTGGGAACGTCCAGCTGTGCCAGCGCCCATGAGGGGCAGAACTGCCAGTCAACCTACACAATTAGGAGAAAGAGATTGTTAGTTTGGAGATGCAAAGTTTTAGGGTGCCATGTCATGCAGAAACAGATCATTGAAATAACGGTCTACCCTGTGCCTGGCACTATTCCATGTCTTTCTGATTACTGAGGTGAAAGAGAAACGAGAAGTGACAGGTGCAGATAAGGGCACTGTGGAAGGACAGAGGAAATGCCACTAACCAGTAGAAGGCAGTCTGCAGGGAGAAGCAGAGAGCTGGCTGACGCTGGGCAGATCAGCACTGAACAGGCAAACTACAAAACCCACATTCCAGTTTTTGGCCAGTCAGCACTGTAACTTCCTCTTCCAAGTACCTCCTCTAGGAGATGGGATTAGTTTCTACCTGACAAAGTGGAAAGTGGAAAGAGGTGGAGGAGGTTGCCTTGGGTCTGTCTCTCTGTTTCTAATACCCGTTCCTGTTTGGACAGCTGGAGACAATATTGTTCTGAAGGTTGCTGACCTTCTGGACCCTTCTGAAGGAAAAATTTACAGATTGTAGGCACCTCTAGATGGGGGTGGAGGTGCTGATAAGGCTGGGGGGAAACTCATTGGCTCTGCTTGTTCCCAAGGAATAGACAGCAAGCATTTCTTTTCCTTGCTTCCTGGCCGCAGAGAGGGTCCTGGAATAAGTCTGTGACCCCTGACCTCCCCTCCATCCCGTCTCCAGGCTATTATCTGGATACATGGAAGATGTATCTCCATTTCCCCCTCCTCTCAGTTTTCAGGTGGGGGATATTTAGACCCGCCCTCACTCATTGGACAGGCATTTTCTTCTAGGCATAGGCTGTTGGGGTCAGCTTCACCTTGACCAATTCTCTGGCAAACAACTCTTAATTTATGTTTTTAAAATACCTCAGTGGGATGGGGTGCCTAGGTAGCTCACTCTGTTGAGCATCCAACTTTTTTTTTTAGATTTTACTTATTTATTTGACACACAGAGAGAGATCACAAGTAGGCAGAGATAGACAAAAACAAACAAACAAACAAACAATGTTGGGTAGTGGTACGTGCTCTGAGGAAAATCAAGCAGGTTAAGTAGATTTGGGTGGGGGGCTAATCTACACAGGATAGTCTGAGAAGACCGTTCTCTTGTCAAAGGTGACATTTGAGAGACCTGAATTAAATATGGGGGATGAGTATTTCAGACTAAATGAATAGCAAGTACAAATGCCCTGAGGCAGGAAGAAATAAGCAAATTCCAGCAAATAGCAATTAGGTTAGTGTGGCTAAAGCAGGTAGAACATGATAGAGAGTGACAGAAGTGGGTGGGGAAGAGAGACAGGAATCAATTAGATAGGGCTCCTACACATTTGGATTTTGTTGTGAGTAAAATGGCATGATCTGATTTAGGCTTACAAATATCTTCCTAGATGCTGTTTGGAGAACAGTCTTGGGGAGGGGGAAGGGAGGAGGTGAAAGCAGGGTGACCAATTAGGAAGCTACCATTATAACCCAGACCAAGATGACGATAGCTTGGTCCAAGATAGTTATAGCAGAATTAGTAAGTAGTTAATTCTGGTGATTTAAACGAAGCACTGACAAGACTTGGCAAGACTCTGAAAATGACATTTAGCATAGGAGAGGCACATCAAGGACACCTTTTAGATTTTGGGCTTGAGGAACTGGCTGAACAATGGTGCCATTCTCTGAGGTAGGTTAAGAACGAGAGTGCGGTATAGGGAATAGGTTGTTGGGGGGCGGGGGCAGGATGTATTGAGTTTTAGATGCTGGTAAGATAGACACTTGAAAATAAGTCTGAATATCTAGGCTAGAGATAGACATTCTGCAGTCACCAGCAAATGGTTTATTATAAATTACTCCTGGGGAGTGTGTAGACAGAAAAGAGCATCATGTGCTATGTTCTGAGGCCTCTGACAACTGGGGAAGAAAGAAATTTTGTATCATTGTATGCAGATACTAAAAATCACTCCTAGGGAGTTCATAGGGACAGAAAAGATCATCATGGACTATGTCCTGGGGCCTTCAACAACTGGAGAAGAGGAAGAGAAGCCCACAGAGGAGACAGGGGAGTGACCAGTGAAGTGAGGAAGATCAGAGAAGCCTGGTGTCCAGGAAGCCAAGCGAGGAAAATATTCTATATGATCACAACCAAGAGTCAACTCCTGAGCCTCAGTTTTCTCCTCTCTGAAATGGAGATACTAACAAGTGCCTACTGCAAAGTGCTTTTAGGATCGAGACAATGCATATAAAGCAGTTAGGCTTGTGCTTTCCTGGAATATAGCAAACTCCCAAGCTATGCACTATCGCTATCACTCCCTCCACTTCAAGTTTGGCTGCCAGAGCCCTCAGCTTCTCCATCCACATAAGTAACAGCACTTCCATGAGTCCTTCTCAGGGGTGAGGTGTCCTGCTCACTCGAGCATCAGCTGTGCTGGAGGAGTGACCTCTGGGTCAAATTTGAACCAAGCAACTTCAGGGCCTGTGCAAATCAATCAGGGGCAAATAATGTGGTAAATAAAAGTTTTGGAGCCAGAATTCTGCCTCTGTCTCTCACCAGCTCACTGTGGCCTTTTCACTACTTGCAGTTCCTTTCCACGACTTGGCTCTACTTTCTGGTGTCCAGATCCACCAGCTGTAGGATCTCAGGTAAGCTTCTTAACCTTCCTGAATCTTGAACTCTTTTATCTGTAAAATGGGAACAATTCCTACTTCTCGGAAGAATTGTGTCTGAGCTCATGTAAACTGTAAACAAAGCTAGGCGCCCTCCCGCAGGCCGGCTAGGGAGTTACTGACGCTCCTGGCTACTCTCTCCCTCAGCGCACGTATCGTCGAGGGGCGGGATGCACTAGAAGAGGCATCCTACACACCCCAAACCGAGCTGGGTGGGCTTCTGAGATGCCCTAGGCCGGGCGGCCGCAGGCTGAGCCTGATAAGCCGAGACTCGTGCACTTTCCTGCGGCGCGCGGGTGAGCGGCGCCTCCTTGCTGGGCCCCCACAGTGGTAGAGGAGTCTAGCCCCGCCAAGGTAGGGGTACCAAACGTCCCAGAGAATCTCTCCGCGGCTGTGCCACCTCCCTCCCGGTGTCGAAGCCCGTTTCCTGGACAGCCTTTTCCCATCCCTCTTCCGGACCCAATCAGGCCTACCGAGGCGCCCAGACTGGAACGCCGTCGCGGACCCCAACCCCCCAGTCAACGACCAGCCGGCTCTCGGCGCCGTTGCGCTGTAGGCCCAGGCCCACACCCCGGCCCTGCAGCACCGCAGGAAGTGGCGGCGCCTCTCGAAGGCAGCCAGGAGGAGGAGGGGGAAGCGGAGGAGGAGCGGCTCGGTAGCGACCCAAGCCACACGGCGAGGGCTCGGGAGAAGGGCGGTGTGGGAACCCGAGCGCGCTGCGCGGAGCCCCGGGGCTGCCCGCCACCCTCGGGACGGCTCCGCCCCCTGCAGCCTCCACCCGAGTCCCCGCCCGCGCATCGCGGCTCCGCCCCAGAGACCCCGCCCTCCTGCTCTGGTCCCGAAAACCTCGCTCCAACCGGCGGCCCCGCCCCCGCCCCCGCCCGCGCCTCGGGCGCACTTTTGGTCGCTGGGCGGCCGCGCGGGCTGGAGTCTTCGAGTTCCGCCGCCTGCCAGCCCGGGCAGCGCTCCCTTTTCGCTTCCCCTGCGGCCCCTCCCCCAAGAGCCGCGGTCGGGCAGCGCCTGGCCGGCGGCCCGCGGGCGGGCCGCCCCTCCCCGCTGTAGCCCACCCGCCTCTTAAAGCGGCGGCGGGAAGATGAGGTTTCGGGAGCCGCTCCTGGGCGGCAGCGCCGCGATGCCGGGCGCGTCCCTGCAGCGGGCCTGTCGCCTGCTCGTGGCTGTCTGCGCGCTGCATCTTGGCGTCACCCTCGTTTACTACCTGGCCGGCCGCGACTTGAGTCGCCTGCCTCAGCTGGTCGGAGTCCCCACACCGCTGCAGGGCGGCTCGAACGGTGCCGCGACGATCGAGCAGCCCTCCGGGGAGCTCCGACCCCGAGGGGCCCCGCCGTTGCCGCCTTTGGACGCTTCCTCCGAGCTGCGCTCGGGTCGCAACACCAGCCCAGACACGAACTCTCACACCCGCCCCGGCTCCGCGAGCAACTTGACTTTGGCCCCGGTGTCCTTCACCACAGCGCTGTCGCTGCCCGCATGCCCTGAGGAGTCCCCGCTGCTCGGTAAGGACTCGGGGACTTTCCCGAATTTCTTGGGCAGGGTCCCCTGGACGTTCGCCCGTGCCCTCTTCCAGGATATCCAACCTCCCAGTTCTGGATCACCGTCCCTAATCCCAAACAGAGGTTCCGGGCTGGATGGCGTGAGAGGGTGGGAGGCGAGTGCTTTTGGGCTTCACGCTGAAGGCTGGGTTGGGGGTGGTACAAGGCAGCCGCGGGCCCCTCTGGCCCCGGAACCGGAGAAGGCCTTGGAGACTTCCCTGCTCTGGCCCATGCCTCAAGAAGTTTTGGAGTTTGAGTTTGCGTAGGGCTTGGAGCTGCCTTTGCCCTGCTCACTCTGATCCGGACCAAGAGGCAGCTCAGAGTAACCCACTCCAGTTTGGGAAACTGATGATGAGGCCTCCATTGGGGAAGGAAGTTGACCTCCCGGTTCACATCCAGTTCACGTATCTTGTCTTCCTCTGGAACCACTCTCTCTCCTGAGTGTGGGTTAACTTTTCGTGAGCTTTTGGGCAAGTGACTTGTTAACCTCTGGTTTTTCATCAGTTAAATGGGGAAGGTAAATGGTACCTGCGTCAGGGTTGTTTTGTAAGATTGGATGAAACAATGTAAACAAGTATTTAGATTAATGAAGGGAAGCCCTTAATAAATTGTTACCATTGTGTCAAGTTCCTCCTTTGTGTAGATCCCTGCCCTGGGGCCTTCTTACCCTGCTTCCTGCCCCTGTAGGTTCCCCAAACCTGAGAGAGCCCAGGCCTCCCAAGGAAGGAGGCTGTTTGTAGGAGTACAGTGTGTGTACCATTGGGGCTGGAGGGCTAAACTGTAACCAGTTCACACTGAGATGTCCCTTCCGGGGAGAGGCCTGGAGTCTCAGGTGTCTCGCCCAGGTGATCGGAAGTGTGGCCACCAGCCTGCTTGAAGCTGGAGAGGGTGGGTTTGCATTCCTCCTGCCCTGCCGGCAGAATCCGGCAGTCAAGCCCAGGGCAGCCACAGTTTGTTTGTTCCTAAGGTTATCATACAGGTGGCTGCTCATTTTTAACGCCTGCGTTTAGAGATTGTTGTTCTGAGTGAGGGGCCTTGGCAGGAGGGCATCCTGCCAATAGGAACTCTGTCACCTTCCCGAAAAGCTCTGGCAGAGCAGGCCTTCTACAGGCTCTTGCTCAATTTCTCCAATAATTGCTTCAATATTTTCATATCAAGTTTGGGAGGAAGCTCTTAGAATTGGTCAGACATGAATTGTGAAAATAAGGGGACTATTTTTTTATTTTAAAGCAGAAAATTGAATCCCTCTGGACTTGGTGATTTGTCTGAGAAGCAGACTAGTCTTATACCATAAAGTTGAATATTGGCCCTGCTGTTAAGTGTCTGGCGTCAGGCATCTTAGAGAGTTCCTCACAGTCTCTTTCTTGTATGTTAAATGGGGTTGTTGGTGCTTAACTCACAGGATTATTTTTAGGACTAAATGAGATTGTGTACATTAAGTACGTGGCAAATAGGACTTGGGAGTTCAAGTTCCATTTTCTCAGACTCCCGTGGAGATGGCTCTGAACAGCAGAGAGAAAAGGGGGAAGGGAGAGATAAAGTCCCCAGAACCCAGACAGCCAGTCTTCGTCTTTTTGTTTTTAGTTGTTGCCTCGACGTTTATGCAGGAAAAAAGAGAGAGAGAGAGAAATTAGCAAATTAAAGTGCCCCAAAGTTCATTATATTGGTATTTGCGGTATAAGATTTTCTCAATGAAGCATGAGAGCCCGTGGTGCTTTGTTTTTGTTTTGTAATGGTGATCCTCTTGGTTGGTGACCAGTTACTGGTATTTCTGGGCTGAGTTTTTTTTTTTTTTTTTTTTAAGATTTTATTTATTTATTTGACAGAGAGAGAGATCACAAGTAGGCAGAGAGGCAGGCAGAGGGAGAGGGAGAAGCAGGCTTCCCACTGAGCAGAGAGCCCCATGCGGGGCTCGATCCCAGGACCCTGAGATCATGACCTGAGCCGAAGGCAAGAGGCTTTAACCCACTGAGCCACCCAGGCGCCCCTCTGAGCTGGATTTGAATTGGCAATGTGAAGGGACTTCTGAGAGATGACATTTGGAGGGCGGAGAAAGGCCGTGGGCGTTCTCTAGCTTGGCCACCTTAGTGTGACACGCATGGGACCATGATGTTTGGGCTGCTCTTGTGGAGGTCCCACAAAGTGAAGGTGGAGGGTTTTTCTTCATCTGAATTGAGCCGTTAGATTTGAGTGATTGGGTCAGCTCTCTGAATGGGGGCTCTTGGCTGAGAGGGGGCCTCGAGGAAGCTGACAGTCTCTATAGGAGTGTGTGGACGGGGGGAGTTGAGCCCATCTGTTCATCTGGGCAGGTGTCAACCAAAGCCCTTGCGGGGTGGTTTTGAGGTTGATGGGAGAAAGCATCGGTGGGGTTGAGAACTGTGGCCTTTTCACTACTTGCAGTTCCTTTCCACGACTTGGCTCTACTTTCTGGTGTCCAGGGGTCTGGGCCAGACACTGTGATAAGCTCCTGTTTAGTATGTGGAGGGTAATGGAGATGCCCTTCCCTGGCAGAGCCCGGCGCCAGACTGGGTTGTTGATGGATCACTGTTGGATCCTTTGTGGATTGTCAGAACCTTGGGATAGACTTCAGACAGACTTGGGCTTGGATCCTGCCTCTGTCTACTCTGTGTGACATAAGGCAGGTTGCAGTGTGCCAAGCCCTTGTAGGCCCTGCCTCAGGATGCCCCATGGGCTAGTGGGAGGCCTTCAGGAGTGGGGGCCATAGAGAGGAGGTGGGCCTTTCCTGAGTATTCCTCCAAGTTCCCCAGGGGAGTTCTTCCAGAAAGTTCAGGCACTGTCCTCTTGGCCCTCAGGCCGTGCAGCCTCTAGTCCACATGACGTGGACATGAGGCTCCCTTTCCTGGCTTCCTGAGTGTTCACCCGAGTTGTAGTCAACCAGGGAGGAACAGCGGTCTTGCATTTTCTTTTCTTTTCCTGGAATGTTGGCAGCTCAGTGTGACTTGACTGGTGCTGGTCCTGGCACTGCCAGCCTAGAGAGGGGCTAGGTGGAAGGTGGGCAGCCTCTCAGGTTGGACTGGTTATGGGAGGCAGGACTGACCTGGGGCCTCATTTGGGGCCTGGTACAGCTGGTACAGTCCTCTCAAGGGTGTATGGGGGGGGGGTGTGTGTGGGGGGGGATGAGTATAGGACTGCTGAAACCCAGAGGCTTCCTTTGCCCATCTGTGCTTTGAAGAGATACTCTTCATTTGTTCCAACAAGGACTCTGATCTTGAGGTGGGCACCAGGGAGTGATGAGCACCTGGGCCAGCAAACAGCCACCGTAGGTAGCCAGGGGCCTGGGAGAGCACTTGTCCATGGGTCAGTTTCCCCAGCTTTTGTGGGGGCTGTCAACCAAGTCTTTGTCGTGGTTTGTGCCCTTGGGAAGACAAAGCACTTTCTGGGTCTCTGCTGGCTCTCAGCTCTCAGGTGTTTTTCCACCAGCATGCTCTCTCCCTCTCCCCCCTTCTCGCATATGCACACGTGTGGACGTGAGCAGGCTGCCCAGGACAAAATGTACTTTGAGGACATCTGTCCCAGCCTCGGCTTGGGGAAGGGCTCTCTCTCCCCTTTGAGTCTTAGAGCCTCATTGCTTTCTGGCTTGGGGTACAGCCTCACCCTCAGAATTGGAGAAGGCTCGGGGAGCCTCCCCTTGTGTGGGTCTTTAAGCTCTGGGACATTAGGTAGCTAGTACTTTAAACTAGTTTGTCCTGCTGTTTTTCCTTGGGAAAAGAGTTTATTGGCATATACAAAGATACACCTTCTTGCCTAACAGTCTGAGACTGAGAAATACCCTCTATGACTATTGGGCTTGCTTCGTTCCACTCAGCCTGATGGTGGCAGAAGTGATTCCTACCTGTTTAAAACTCTCCCAGACTCTGAACAAGCACGGAAGCCTCCACCTCATGGACCAGGTGGACACTCCTTGGGGCATGGGGAGCAAGAGTCAAATGTGGGATTGGATTCAAACTGCAGGATCATGGACCCATAGCATCCCAGGATGGGACTGTCTAGTTCCCTGGCTCCATCCCTTATTGCACTGTGGGGCTGGAACTCCAATCCTTCCTGGCCCAGTGCTCTTCCTTGAGGTTATTGCCCAGTAGACACCTAGTGCAGGGGCTCAGAACAGGCTACTGTGACCTAGAATTTGGGAGGATTCTTGCTAGGTATGTCTTTGTGTCTATTGGAAAGGTCTTATGTGGCAGCTGGCCTGGACATCCTTGCTGGCTAAGGCATCTGGTAACTTCATTCATTTAGTTGCAACAATGTGCCTGTCCGGTGCTGGGTACTGGAGCTGCGAGGAGGAAGACGACACAGGGCCTCTTCTTTAAGAACTCACAGCCCAGTCAGAGGAGGCAAAATTAAACTGTGCTGACGTCATGTAAGGAAACTAAAATGTGTGTGTGTTTAGTCACTCCCTCTCCTGTCCATACCTCCTATTCTTCCTTTCTTCCTTCTTTCTTTCTCTTATTCAGAAATCCAGAGTTGATATCAAAGTTCTTCAGTCCTGGTTTTGGTTGTCCCTCTTGGTTGTTGCTCTAATTTCTGAAGCCTCAAATTAGCTCTGCAAAGTAATCTGTACCTTGCTGCTTTATAATGACTGTTCTGAGACATCAGCAGCCGTATGGTCTTTGGGTAGCGGCTGGGTAGGGATTTCCAGGCTGGCACTAGACTGACTAATTTACGGGTTGGGAAGGACGGGACAGTTAATGCTCAGGCAGGCCCTGCCTTTCCGTGATTTCACCCTGGGGATCTTTGGGGGCAGGTCTGGAAGGCTCATCGCCTTTGGGCTTAGCTGGGCTCTGGGTGTGTGTGAGAAAGTGGTCTAGTCGTCCTGTGGTCAAGTGAAACCTAGTGATTTCTTCCCTGCTTGCATACCCAGTCCATCTGCACTCTTCAGTGTTCCCTGCCTGCTCCTGACAAGAAGCAGAGACTGGAATTCGGCTTGTGATCATGTTCACCTGGAAATTCCAGTTATTCTTATCTGGTTAAGTGGCAATCCTTTTCTTTTAGGACAAACGGTCTGCCCTTGCGGCTTATATCCTTTGGGTCCTGGCACTGTGGCTGTGTTACACTCGGCTCTGGCACTGCCCAGGGTGGTCCGGGCAATGAGGTCACTGTAAAGGCCAAGCAGCCAGACTCCTTAATTCCTGGGAGTTCACCCGGTCTAGCATTGTGAGCATTCCTGGGAGCCGGACTGTGGCTGCAATTGTAAAGGCCCCAGTTGTGAGGGTCTCCATGTTTACCTGGGGCTGCGCAGGTCACCAGCTTGGGGAGAGATCGCAGATCCTGTCGTAAAGGTCAGAACGTCCAGGTTCGCATGTCACAGTGGCTTAAGGTCAGGGGATAGGGTCCGGTTGGGAGCTGGTTTTGAGTGGACGTGGCCTAAAGGGATTCGTCCTTAGAAGGCAGAAGGGCTGAGTCACACGCTCAGTGTTTCAGGTTCCACTTTCCCAGCCTGGCCTCAGCCCGCCCCTTCCCTACACAAATGAAGGCCAAGAGATATATAATTGGCTGTTGCTGAATTCTTTGGCAGTGATTTTAATGTTTGGTCTGGGTGTGTTATGTAGCTGCTTCCCTTTCCCTGCCACCCCCAAAGCCCCTCACAAAGCCTAGAGATAGAGGAGTCGCTTCCCTGGAATGCCGCAGGCTAGGGCTGTGGGTCTTTGCTTTTCCCTGTATTTTTTGTGAGGGTTGGGCATTCTCTTCCTCTTTCTGTAAAAAGTAATGCAGGCTTATTGACAATAACTTAGAAAGGTAAAAGGGGTAGAAAAGCACACCTGTATTCCTTTCACCTAGAGGAAACATGTTGGTGTATCTCCTGCTGGTCTTTTTCTTGTATATATTTAAGACTATAGATGGATAGATAGATTGGTGTAGATAGACATAGATAGCATGGTATCCAGCATTTGCCACTTAAGATTCTTTCTCACGAGCTTGGTCCTACGCCTTTAAAAACCCCCAAAGCTGTGTCATTCTGTCAGCTGAATATGCTATAACTTTCTTTTATCAGTCAGTTGTTGTTGAACACACACACACACAGGTAGTTTGTGCTTTTTCTTAGTGGCCCTCTGAGGCCCATGCATAAAGCATTATTGCTCTTTCTGAGTTGTTCCATGAGTAGCGTTTTCTAAAAAGGGAAGGAAAAAAGGGTGAATGCTTTTTGAGAAGAGGTAGGTTTTGAAACTAGTCTTTCAAAAAGATAGACCCAGTCAAAATTACAGGGTTACTTCATGCTGGCAGAGAAGTATCATTTATTGCTGAATGAAGGATGTGTCTAGAATTCTGATTAAAAAGGAAACTAGGTGCAGGAAGTGCCTGGGGCAGCGGCAGAGGGCCAAGCTGTAGGATGGATACTTGGGATCAGACTGAGCAGAAATCTGGTGTCAACAGAAGTGGTGGGGGTGATGCCCCAGAAGCCTGCTTTCTCCGTAACTTCTCCATTTGTCTTCTTAGCAGCCAAGTCCCTGGGCTGTAATAGGCTTGTGTGGACTGTGGCGCCGCGGCCGTGGTGCTGGGGAGACACCAGCTAGCTGACCCGGTGTGCGGTGGACACGAGGGACTGTTTCCACAAAGCCATGTGGGAACATGCTAGCAAATCAGACTTTGAAGCAAACAGCGCAGCGCTGTCACCCCCAGGGGTTCTGAGATCTGGGGAGGAGCCACCAAGTGAGAACCTATAGGTTTCCAGGAATGGCTTTTGAGAAAAAAGCCTCAGAGAGCAGTAGAGCCCAGTGCTCAGTAGGGACTTGTTCAGGTGGTTTGTACAATCCAGTCTCCGGCCAATGGGCCAGGCTCTTCCCAAGGTGTCACTACACTTTGAAGTTATTCAAATATTTTTTTTTTTAAGATTTTATTTATTTATTTGACAGAGAGAGATCACAAGTAGGCAGAGGCAGGCAGAGAGAGAGAGGGGGAAGCCGGTTCCCTGCTGAGCAAGGAGCCTGATGTGGGGCTTGATCCCAGGACTCTGAGACCATGACCTGAGCCGTAGGCGGAAGCTTTAACCTGCTGAACCACCCAGGCACCCCTGAAGTTATTCCACTTTGATTGCCCTCACCGGATCTACATTCTCCCTTTCTGAGGGACACTCGGGCTTTGGGACTCTGCCAGAGGTCATTTGGCACAGAGCCTGGGGATCCAAGGGGAGGCTGCGCTGAGGGAAGGGGCTGGGTCATGTCAGACCAGCGTGACCAGTACGGTATGAAGTCAGGTTCCTTCCTGCCCCACCACGTGGGTCTGGAGGTCATGGGGAGGGGCCTTGGCCGAGGGTTCACTGATTGCCTGGCCCCATGACAATGTCCGTTTAAAAAATGCCTTTAGAAGTTTCTTTAAAAGTTTCTTCTTGGGGCGCCTGAGTGGCTCAGTGGGTTAAAGCCTCTGCCTTCGGCTCAGGTCATGATCTCAGAGTCTTGGGATCGAGCCTCACGTCCGGCTCTCTGCTTAGTGGGGAGCCTGCCTCCCCCTCTATCTCTTTCTTTAAAAGTTTCTTCCTGGGGCGCCTGAGTGGCTCAGTGGGTTAAAGCCTTTGCCTTCGGCTCAGGTCATGATCTCAGGGTCTTGGGATCAAGCCTTACGTCCGGCTCTCTGCTCAGTGGGGAGCCTGCCTCCCCCTCTATCTCTGCCTGCCTCTCTGCCTACTTGTGATCTCTTTCCCTCTGTCAAATAAATAAAATCTTTTAAAAAAAAAAGTTTCTTCCTGTTTTGCATAATGTCCTTTTGCCTATGACATCCTGAAAGTGCAGAGCTGTCATTGGTGTCTCAGGACCCACCCCCGCCGCCAGCTTGAAAAAACAGGATAGGACTCCACGTTAAGGGTGGGTCTTGGGAAAATGGTAATTGCGTCACAGGAGCTTGGTAATTTGGCGTTGAGGTGTTAGGTAGCTCCTGGCATTCAGATGAGTATAAAGGCATCCTGCTCAGGGCCCCTGCCTTGCTGAGAGTGGGGATACCTGAGTCTTCACCCCATGTCAGGAGGTGCCCTACAGAAGAGGGTGAATGAAGACGGATTTGCTTACTCAGAAAACTTTTGTTGGCAACTGTTCTATCTGAAGCACGGGAGATAGACAAGAACAAGGGCTCGTCCCCACTCAGCAGTGGACAGACCCTGGCAATGCGGTCTAGTGAGAGAGGGGAATGTGGGTGTCCCCAGGGCCCTGAGAAGGTGCAGAGAACCAGATGAGTGATCTGGGTTAGGTCTAGACTCAGAACGAAGGGCCTCTCTTCCAACACTGTTTTAGCATCTGTCTCTCGGTGTGTTGGAACAGTCTTCATGGTTGGGAAGGGCAGGGATCTACTGCTGAATGCAGCCTGTAATTCCCTCCGGTCGCTGTCACATGGGAAGATGGCCATGGCTACAGTCCCAGCTGCTGCATACAGCCACCAGCAGGGCAGGAGAGGACAGGAAGTGGGAGACAGAGTGAAAGGAAGATAATGAAAGAGAGAAGCTGGTGCAGTAGGGACCCTGGGAAAGGGGAAAGCTGAAGATAGCTCAACCGAGGGCTCGAAGGAGAGAAGGTGAAGGGAGAGGGAGGTACAGAACGAGGGGGTTCGTGGTCTGCAGGAGGTATGTATGGGCAAGCCTCAAAGACAACTGGTATGAGAATTCCATGTTCTTTCTGGTCCTTCTCCTAACTTATTACATCATTTCGGACTAGTCCCATCTGTTGGTCCCTCTTTCAGTCTCTGAAGTTTGAGTGGCTGGACCTGTTGGTCTCTAGTGCTCTTCTTTCTCTTCCTCCCAAAGTCTGGGTTGGTCTGGGGGAAATCCTGGTCATATCTGCAGCATGAAAGGTCTCTGACATTCCCTGTGAAGCTCACTACCCACTGCCCTCTTCAGGGCTCTCACGGTGAGACTTTTGTTGAGGCTTTCGTCTTCTAAGGAGGCACAGACATTTTAATAGATGAATGCCCTTTTATTATTTTTTTAAAAAGATTTTATTTATTTATTTATTTGACAGAGAGATCACAAGTAGGCAGAGAGGCGGAGTGAAGGGGGGAGGCAGGCTCCCCGCTGAGCAGAGAGCCCGATGTGGGGTTCGATCCCAGGACCCTGAGATCATGACCTGAGCCGAAGGCAGAGGCTCTAACCCACTGAGCCACCCAGGCACCCCAAGATGAATGCCCTTTTAAATGGCATGGGAAACGTTTCTTTTCATCACTGTGGCTAGCAGTGTGATATGGGAGAGAGATTTTCTTTTCTGTGCCTTAGTGCACTCACTTGTAAAATGGGGATAACAATAGTGTCTACCTCATAGATGTTGTGAGGTTTAGGTAGTAAGCTTAAAAAGGCAGAAAACAATGCCTAACACTGCATAAGCTCTGGATATATGTTATCTATTATTGGTAGCACTAATAGTTCTTGTTTGTGAAGATTTTGGCTTTTGCTTGTGGGATTTCTTCCTTTTTTTTTTTTTTTTTTTGTTTTTTAGTAGAAAATACATCACCACATTAAATGTTTAAAAAATATAATTCTGCTGTTTACCCTTGTATCCAAACATATGCCTACCACTGTAACAAATCTTGACAATACTTTCTAAATAGATACATACTATACTCTGTTGTAATAGTTAGTGTGAAACTATTTTGCATTCTGCTCATTTCATTCAAGGCTATCTTAAACGGTTATGTTATTCATAATTATCCTAATTATCTTTTCAAGCTGCCATCTAACATTCTTATGGAGGGATGCCTGGGTGACTCAGTCCATTAAACATCCAACTCTTGATTTCAGGTCAGGTTATGATCTTAGGGTGAGGAGACCAAGCCCCATATGGTGCTCCCCGCTTACCAGGGGGTCTGCTCGAGATTCTTTCTCTCCTTCTCCTTCTGCCTCTCTTCCCTCAAATAAATAAGTAGATAAATAGATCTTAAAAAAAAAAAAAAAATTAAGTCCTTACCGATATTCCCTTAGCATTCAGCATTCCAGGTGTCTCTATTATAGTCATTCTTGTTTTTTGTTGTTTTTTTTTTTTTGTTTTTTAATCATGGATAATCTTCAACATCTCCTCTTGTGTTTAGCTCTTTGCTTCCATTGAATTATTTCCTTGGGATACATTTCTAGGGAGGGATTAGGCTAGAGGAGATAGTCACCTTTATGACATTGGTTCACATCACCACTTTGCTTTCTAGGAGGGTTGGAATACTCCACAGGCCCTAAACTGTAAATTCTTAGGCTGGGGATATTGGCTTTTAAACAATATGGATACCTAGGGAATGTCAGATCTGTCTGGAGCCTCACATTGACACCCGCAGCTTGCATATGTGTGTGTGTGCAATAAGTTCCTTGTGTAGGGTGCTGCGGCACCTTGGACATGAGGCACTTCCCATGTGCCATTGTGTCTGGGCCATTCTGCTCAGGTGTGTCCACCCAGGAGCCTTACTGGTGGCTCTGTCAACACCTCATGTACCTTTGCCAAAGAGCTGATTTACACAACGTAAGAAACTTTCCTCCTTTAGCCGTGGAGCCAAACCTGTAGAATGGGGGCAGACCCTGGCTTTGCAAGCCCAGCTTCAAAATGGTGTTGGTCTAGAACTTGGTGGGTTGATGTCTGGAAGCACCACATGCAGGCATCCACAGAAGCCGTGTTCGGTTCCGACGGGCTAGCCTGGGCACCTGACCATCTAGCCCATGTGGATCAACTCCAGTCTGACAACCCTGCTTGAGGCGATCCAGAAATGAGGCCCCCAAGAGGAAAAAGGCTTAAGTCATGTTGGGTAAAAACGAGTTGATCAATAGCAATGAATCTGTGGCCACCCCCTTCACATGCCTCTTTTGTAGGTAAAGAGCAGCCTGCTGTTGACATAAGTAGTAGCATGACTTTGGAGCCAACGATTTCAGCCACCAGAAGTTTACAGATTAAGCAGGATGGGGCGTGTTCAACTTGGGACAGCTACTCCTTTCATCTCCTAGCCCCTCTTGTCCTCTTCTGCCACGTTCCACAGCGATTGGCTGTGACTTAGCAAGGTGCTCCCTGGATCCATTTGCAGTCAGTCCAGAGCTGATGTCTAGCGTGTTGTTCCTGGGGTGCCCAGGGCAATATCTCCTGTGTAAAATGGGGAGATAATTCTTACCTCAAGGGGTTGATAAGAGGATTGAATGAGATGAGATATGTGGTGATGTCAGCGCTCTGTCTTTCGTTCAATGTCTAGCCCATTCCCTTGGGTGCAGAAGACATACACTCAACATAGTAGGCTACAGAGTAAAATTTCCTCCAAATGCAGGTTTCATTTTGTTGGTTTTTTTTTTTTCTTTTCTATCTGCCCTGAGGCAGAGCTAAGAGGATAAGGGAGAGGTGTGAGGCTGTAACCACAACTTAGGGACAGGGTTTAGCCTGGAGCCAGTGTTTCGTTGAGTCTGTGGCCTGCTTCCAAGAAGAGACCTACTCCAGGCCTCAAGGAGGCCTTCATCTTGTTGAATCCACAGCCCTGGGAGCTGGGAGTGAGTGTTGCCGTATGTCAGGCGTGCCAGGGTTCTCTGGTGCTCCACAGTCTTCCCTTCTCCAGGTGGACATTTTTTGTCCGTGCCCTGGGGAGAGGCCATCATAGACTACAGATAATTGAATGGAGGGAGCCCTGGATGTATCGTGAAGTCTCAGGGTGAGAAGAGATGTGTTAAGAGGGGTGATGGGGGAGGGAGCAGCCTGGGGTGTCCAGTGACCCGAGCTTGGCGTGTTATTAGAAAACTTAGG
>CM053615.1:45562381-45579432 GCA_028646535.1 Procyon lotor | reverse complement strand
CTGGGTGGCTCAGTCGTTAAGCGTCTGCCTTCGGCCCAGGTCAGATCCCAGGGTCCTGGGATCGAGCCCCGCATCGGGCTCTCTGCTCGGCAGGAAGCCTGCTTCTCCCGCTACCATTCCCTCTGCTTGTGTTCCCTCTCTCGCTGTGTTTCTCTCTGTCAAATAAATAAAATCTTTAAAAAAAAAAAAAAAAAAAAAGAAAACTTAGGCAGAGGCCTGTAGATAGCCTGTCTGGTAAAAGAGAGTAAGAAATATTGATCTGTAGTTCTTTTTTTTTTTTTTTCAGCTGTATTAAAATACATTAAAGTTTTATTTATTTATTTGAGAGAGGGAGGGAGTGAGAGTGTACATGTGCAAGCTGGAAGAGGGGCAGAGGGAGAAAGAGAGAGAGAGAGAGAGAGAGAATTCCGAAGCAGACTCCCTTCTGAGCATGGAGCCCAGTGTGGGGCTTGATCCCAGGACCCTGAGGTCATGGCCCGAGCTGAAACCAAGAGTCAGGCTTAACCAACTGAGGCACCCAGGCGCCTCACAGCTTTATTAAGGTCTAATTGACAAATACTACATGCATTGTAGTTTTCTTTATTGTGATGTCTTTGTCAGATGTTGGTATCGAGGCTGTACTGCCTCATAGAATGAGCATTGCTACCCTCCTCCTCCAGGCTGAGGGAGAGCTCGTGAGGGATTTGTATTCCTCTTCATTTATCTGTTGAAATTCACCAACCAGTGAGGCCCTCTGAGCCTGGCCGTTCCTTTGTGGGAAGCTATTTGATTACTAATTTAGATTCTTGTTTCACGTCTGTTCAGATTTTCTGTTTATTCTTCAGTCAGTTTTGGTAGTTTGTGTCTTCCTAGGGATTTGTCTGTGTCACCTAAGCCACCTGCTTTGTTGGCATACAGTTGTCGACATTATTCCCCTGGAATCTAAGGTTGGTAGGGGTGTTTCCTCTTTCATTCCTGATTTTGGTAATTTGAGTCTTCTCTCTTTCTTCCCTAGCCCAAGTATGTCATTTTTATTGATCTTTTCAAGGAACCAACTTTTGGTTCACTGATCTTCTCAGTTGTTTTTCTGTTCTTTATTTCATCAATTTCTGCTCTAATCTTTGTTATTTTGTTCTTTCTGCTTGTTTTAGGTTTAGTTTGCTCCTCTTTTTCCGGGGTCTTAAGGTGGATGGTTAGGTTATTGATTTGAGATCTAAAGGCCATATACTTTTTTAAGATTTCTATTTATTTATTTGAGAGAGAGAGAGAGCATGAGTCGGGGGAAGGCAGAAAGAGAGGAAGAAGCAGACTCTCTGCTGAATAGGGCAGAGATTGTGATGCAGGGCCTGATCCCAGGATGCTGGGATCATGACCTGAGCCAAAGGTCAGGTTCAGCTTAACCAACTGAGCCACCCAGGTGCCCCTAAAATTGCCCTTCAATTCATGTTCATCAACAGTGTTTGAGAAGTGCCTATTTCCCACATTTATGCCAGTTAGCAATCTTTTTACATCTGCCAATGTGATGATCAAATGTGGTATCTTGTTTTAGCTAGTTTCTTTGATTATTGATGACATTGAACAAACTTTCATTTGTTATGTTGGCCATTTATTTGTATTTCTTCTATAAATCATTTGTCAATATTTTTCTTTTCTTTTCTTTTTTTTTTTTTTTTTTTAAGATTTTATTTATTTGACAGAGAGAAACACAGCGAGAGAGGGAACACAAGCAGAGGGAATGGTAGCGGGAGAAGCAGGCTTCCTGCCGAGCAGAGGGCCCGATGCGGGGCTCGATCCCAAGACGCTGGGATCATGACCTGGGCCGAAGGCAGACGCTTAACGATTGAGCCACCCAGGCGCCCCAATATTTTTCTTTTCTTTTCTTTTTTTTTTTTTTAAGACTTATGTATCTGAGAGAGAGAGAGAGAGTGCATGCACTTGTGCAAGCAGGGGAAGGAGCAGAAGGAGAGGGAGAGAGAATCTCCGGCAGATTCTGTGCTGAGAGCAGAGCCTGATGAAGGGCTCAGTCTCACAACCCTGAGATTATGACCTGAGCCAAAATCGAGCATTTAACCTACCGAGCGACCCATTTTTCTATTAGTCTTTAAAATAGATTCGGAGGAGCTTTTTACCTTATGGATATTACTCTTTTATTATATATTGTTTGTAAATATGGTCTGTTACCTATCTTTTAACTTTATCTCTGGTACCTTTGACCATACAGAAATTTCAAATTTTTATGTATTTAAATCGGTCTTTTCCTTCATGGCTTCAAGTTGTTTTTGCACTCAGGAAGGTCTTCATCCCAAGAATATAGAATTTTTCTTCTGTATTCTCTTCTAAGGTGGTTCTTTAACATTTTAGTTCTGACAGTAAAAGATGAACAGAATCACTGTTCAACCCTCACGTGTTGCAAGAAACCTTATATTATACCCAAAACGCCCTTTGAGGTCTCAGCCTCTTCTTCCAAATCTATCACCGATGCTGGTAGATGAGAAGAGAAATGTGAAATTTTAGCCACTTGTAATTATAGAGATGTAATAATGTGTAGGCTTTGAAGGTGTAGAGATTCAGGGGAAAAGGCAAAGTAATGCTTACTAAATATCTGTTAGTGCTAAGCATTGTGATAAGTATATACAGGTGACCCTTGAACAACATGGAGGATGGAGCACTGACCCCCCCCCCCCTGTGCTGTTCAAAATCCATGTATAACTTCAGACTCTCTAAAACTCCTAATAGCCTACTGTTGATCGGAAGCCTTTCCGATCAGCCTTACCAATGACAGAAACAATAGGTTAACACGTATTTTGTATGTTCCTATGTACTGTATGCTGTATTCTTACCATAAAGTAAGCTAGAGAAAAAGATTGTTTGTGAAGAAAATCATAAGGAAAATACATTTACAGTATGGTACTATAAAAAATCCATGTATGAGGGGACCCCTGCAGTTCAAACCCATGTTCAAGGATCAACTGTATATACATTACCTTGTTTACTGCCTGAAAAGAACACATATATATTATCCCCACTCCTTAGAGGAGGAAATTGGAACTGACTGCATTTAAAGTGATCCCGATACCAGGACGGTATTGTCAGGAATGCATGACTGGCTGGCTGCCCACGTGGTCCGTAGGGCAGTGGGCTCTCCGTAGTTTCAGGTCTGCTTTTAGACGGAGAGAGGATGTATTCGTAACCAGCACTGAAGTTCCAGAAATTGAGTCAGGGCTCCAGAACTGATCAGAGGGGCAGCTGACTCACTAATAAAACTCCCACGAGGCTTATTTACATGCTGGGATACCAAATTGCTGCTTTGCTGAGAAGATGAGCACTGTTGTCAAGCGGCTTAGAGTTCTCCGGCTGTTTGCAGTACTGCGAGAGAAGCCACAGTATAATCAAATCAGGCAGCTGGTAAGGCAGGACTCAGAGCCAGGAAGGGAGCTGCACTGTAGTGCTGGGTAATGTCTGGCCGTCAGGGCTTTTTCTCCCCTCTGCAGCTCTGGACAGACACGTCCCGCTCCATCTACACCACTCCCTTATTCGTTTCCTTCTGTACTTTCTTCCCATCCAGCCACCAAACTTTATTTCAGTTCATCGCGAACTCTCTTACCTTATTTTCTTTGTTCTGTTTTATTCTCACTCCCGCTTCCATTTCCCAGCCCCGCCACGAGCAACCATTCTAATGTGTTTCCTGTGTATCTATCTGTTTTTCTCTTGCCCAACTGGAGCTGCTGCTTTATACCTATATATCTATTTTTAATTAAAAATTAATTTTTTTTTTAGGAGCGCCTGATGGCTCAGTCGGTTAAGCCTCTGCCTCTGGCTCAGGTCATGATCCCAGGGTCCTGGATCAAGTCCCACATCCAGCTCCCTGCTCATCAGGGAGCGTGTGTCTCCCTCTCCCTCTGCTTGCCGTTGGCACTACTTGTGCTCTCTCTCCGTCAAACAAATAAATAAAATCTATAAAAATGATTGTTTTTAGATTAACATATAGTAAAGTTGACCTTTTTTGGTATAGAGTGCCATTGCCACTACTTGTGCTCTCTCTCCGTCAAACAAAAAAAATCTATAAAAATGATTGTTTTTAGATTAACATAAAGTAAAGTTGACCTTTTTTGGTATATAGTTCTACAGATTGTAACACAGTGTATATTTGTGTAACCACCACCACAATAAGGATTCAGAATAGTTTCATCACCCAAAAAATCCCCCTTGAAATCACATTCTCCGCCCACCCTTAACCCCTGGCAACCACAGATCTGTTCTCTTTTATCAGTGTTGTATCTCACTGAGAATGCTATAAATATGTATCATATGGTATATGTACCTATATTTTTATTTTTCTTAAGTTTATTTTAATTCCAGTTAGTTAACATACAGTGTTATATTAGCTTCAGGTGTGTAATATAGTGATTAAACCCTGCCATACGTCACCCTGTGCACATCACCACAAGTGCACTCCTTAATCCCCATCCCGTACTTAACACCCCTGCCCCCGCCCATAACCATCAGTTTGTTCTCTGTAAAGAGTCTTGTTTCTTGGTTTGCCTCTCTCTCTTTTTTCCCCTCTTTGCTCATTTGTTTTGTTTCTTAAATTCTACATATGAGTGAAATCATAGGATATTTGTCTTTCCCTGACTGACTTATTTTACTTAGCATTAATACTCTCTAGCTCCATCCATGTCATTGCAAATGGTAAGATTTCATTCCTTTTTTTAAAAATTTTATTTATTTATTTATTTGACAGAGAGAGAGAGAGAGATCACAAGCAGGCAGAGAGGCAGGCAGAGAGAGAGGGGGAAGCAGGCTCCCTGCTGAGCAGAGAGCCCAGTGCGAGGCTCGATCTCAGGACCCTGGGATCATGACCTGAGGGGAAGACAGCCACTTAACTGACTGAGCCACCCAGGCGCCCCAAGATTTCATTCTTTTTTATGGCCGAGTAATATTCCATTATGTATATATATCACATCTAATTTATTCATTCATCAATTGGTGGACACTTTGGCTGTTTCCATAATTTGGCTATTGTAGATAATTAATGCAGCTATAAACATTGGGTGCGTATATTCCTTTGAATTAGTACTTTTGTATTCTTTGGGTAAATAAACCAGTAGTGCAATTGCTGGATTCAGAGGTAGTCTCTTTTTAACTTTCTGAGGAATCTCCATACTGTTTTCCAGAGTGGCTGCACCAGTTTGCTTTCCCACAAACAGGGCAAGAGGGTTTCCCTTTCTCCACATCCTCACCAACACCTGTTGTTTCTTGTATTGTTTGTTTTAGTCATTCTAACAGGTGTGAGGTGGTATCTCACTGTCATTTTGATTTGTATTTCCCTGATGATGAGTGATATTTAGCATCTTTTTATGTGCCTGTTGGCTGTACCTGTATTTTTAACTTATGTAAGTGGTATTATTTTGTAGTTTATTCTGATTCTAATTTTTTTGCCCCGTTCTGTTTTTGTCTTATAATTTTTAAAAAGCTTGACATAACTTAAAACTTATAGAAAAGTTGCTAGAACTATACGGAGAATTTCTAGATAACCTCTGGGATCCCCTAAATTCCCCAAATGTTAACCTTTCACTATAGTTGCCTTTTTTTTCCTCTTCTTTCTCTCTATTCATGCCCATATGTGTGTGATAGATTATGAACTATGCCCCTTTATCACTAAATATTCAACATGTATATCCTAAAAACAGTAATTTTTTGTAAAACCGTAGTATACTCCTGATCAAAATCAGGAAATCAACCTAGAAAAAATCCTGTTGTCTCATTGCAGACCTTATGAAGATTTTTGTTAATTGTCCCCCAAGAATGTCCTTATTGAATACTATGTATTGTATTCAGTTGTCATGTCTCTTTAGTCTCTTAATCCGGAACAATGCCTGAGTCTTTCTGTTATACGATACTGACATTGTTGAAGGGTATAGGCCGGTCATTTTGTAGAAGGACCCTCAATTTGGGTCTGTCTGGTGTTTCCTTGTGATGAGGTTCAGGTTATACGTTTCTGACAAGTTCTTTTTAGTGCATCATGTCTGGAGGCACCAGCTATCAATTTGTTTCTTACTTGCAATGTGAACTTTGCTCATTTCATTATGGTGGTGTTTGCTAGTTCTCTGTTATGAAGTTCACTATTTTACCCCCTTTATTTAAGAAATACCTTACAGGGGGGGCGCCTGGGCGGCTCAGTGGGTTAAAGCCTCTGCCTTCGGCTCAGGTCATGATCTCAGGGTCCTGGGATCGAGCCCCGTGTTGTACTCTCTGTTCAGCAGGGAGCCCGCTTCTCCTTCTCTCTCTGTCTGCCTCTCTGCCTGCTTGTGATGTCTCTCCTTCTGTCAAATAAATAAATGAAATCTTTAAAAAAATAAAATAAAATAAAATAAAACAGTTTCTCCAGTGTTTAAAAAAAGAAAAAAGAAATGCCTTATAGGAATTTGCTTGAGATTTTGTAAATATCCAGTTATTCCTTGAACATTCTGTCACTTGGTTTTAGCATCTATTGATGATTCTTTCCTGAATCAGTTCTTGGTATGGTGGTTGGTTATCCCATTCTCTCATTCCTTCTGTGTTTATTAGTTGATGTTTTTCTGTAAGGAAGAACTTTCTCATCTTCCTTATTAATTCATATATCAGCACAGACTTAGGGTTTCTTTATTCAATAGCTCATAATCCTTTACTATTATTATTTTGATGCTTAGATTGTCCTAGATTTGGCCAGTAAGATCCCCTTCAGGCTGGCTCCTGTGTCTTTTTGACATAGCCCATCATTCTTTTTTTTAAGATTTTATTTATTTATTTATTTATTTATTTATTTATTTATTTATTTAATTTTATTTGACACACAGAGAGAGAGAGATCACAAGTAGGGAGAGAGGCAGAGCAGAGAGAGAGGGGGGAAGCAGGCTCCCTGCCGAGCAGAGAGCCCGATGTGGGGCTCGATCCCAGGACCCTGAGATCATGACCTGAGCTGAAGGCAGAGGCTTTAATTCACCGAGCCACCCAGGCGCCCCAACACATCCCATAATTCTTTGAGCACTTTCTTTTAGGCACAGGGAGATGATCTAGGTTCCTCTTGTTCATTCCCTGACTCAGCCCTGTAATCAGCAACTTCTCTAACAAGCTCTAGTTCTTTTTAATAGAGAATGGTATTTAGAAACCAAAAACTGGGCCCTAGGCATTCACCCTTGTTTTTGTTTTGTTTTGTTAAAATGTATGTATGTATATATTTATTTATTTTATAGATTTTATTTATTTATTTGACAGAGAGAGATCACAAGTAGGCAGAGAGAGATGGGGAGACAGGCTCCCCGCTGAGCAGAGAGCCTGACGTGGGGCTTGATCCCAGGACCCTGAGATCATGACCTGAGCTGAAGGCAGAGTCTTTAACCCACTGAGCCACCCAGGCACCCCGTAAAATGTATTTATTTATTCATTTAAGAGAGAGAGCTCTCGAAGCCTTTGCACAAGAGTGGGGGGGAGGGGCAGAGGGAAAGGAGAGAATCCCAAGCAGACTCCCCACTGAGCCCCACATGGGGCTCAATCCCAGGACCCTGAGATCATGACCTGAGCCTAAACCAATAGTCGGATGCTTAACTGACTGAGCCACCCAGATGCCCCTCACCCTTGTTTTTAAGGTCTGTCTATGTTGCTATGTGTACATCAGGTGTCCATGGTGTTCATCCCAATTTTTCTTTCTCCTGTGAGGATAGTTTCCCACACTGTCTCCCAACACTGTCTTCACAGATACTTCTGTAAGGAACAGCCTTCTACACGTCCTTGACGGACCTGTGGCTGTATATTTGTATTGATGCGGGAATGCCAGATAACCACTCGAGAATGATCACCCATCATTTGCATTTCCACTGGTGGAGCATGGAGGTCTCTGTACTTCTGATAAATACTTGGCATTAAGCAGCTTCCTAATTTTTGGCCAAGTGAGTCTTTATGCTGGGATAGGTCTTGTTTTAACTTGCCTTTCTCTGATGACAAATGCTCATATGCTTGAAGGCTTTTGGGTTTCTTCTTTGGTAAATTGCTTATTTACTATAATCATTTGCCTGTTTTCTTTGGTGAGGTTCTTACATTTTTCTTGATGATCTGTAGGAGCTCCTTATACATCCTAGATATTAATCCCTTGCTGGTCCCAAACATTGCAGATTCTCGATCTGAATCTGTCATCTATCTGTTCATTTGCCTGTGCTACCTTTTTTTGAATACAGACCCTTTGTTTCCTCTCTGTGCAGTCTCTCACCAGCCCTTCTTTCTCTCCAACTATGTTAATACCCTTCGTTCCTCCACGTTTTAATGGTGCTAGTGTAGCTGAACTCAACTGATTCTCTTCAACAAATGTTCTATCTTTATGATGACTTCGCCTCTCATTGAGTTGTACTAAGAATGACTTTACCTCTTAGAGTGTGAGGCCTGCATGTAAGTATTAGTCACATATTTATTCAGCAAACATATGCTGTGGGCCTACTCTGTGTTAGGCACTATGAAAAGGTTCAGAGGTTATGAAACCTAACTGTGGCTTTCAGAGGTAGAGCAGGGATTTGAGCCTCTTCCTACCGTACTGCTTCCCTCAGAAACTGAATTTGGTTCCTGTACACCTGTGTGTCTCCCCCAGCATCTTGAGGAGGGGAAAGTAACCAGGAGAGGAATAGAGGCGGATGTGGCTCCTGCCATCATAGGCCTGGAGTCCTCAAGTGGCAGGCTCTGGGCCACCTGCTTGGTCACTGGTGACCGGCTCTGAGCTGAGAGCGGAGGTCCCAAAGGAGGCAGGAAGACAGCCTCTGTCTGGAGGGTGAGGTCGTAAAATAAAACACCAGGCCTAAATCATTCTAATCCTTTCTGAGAAGCTCATATCTTCTCTCGCAGAAGTGCTCTATCTCTAAGATGAGAGAGATGCCCCGAGATCTTCCTGGAGCTAATCGAATTCCCGGGCAAGTTGGCTTCCCAAGCCTTTCCTGGTAGTGGTAACTGTGGGCAGGAAAAAATTGCCAGCATTTCCACAAATTCCGGTGGAGGGAAGGAGGGAGGAAGGCAGGGAGGGAAGCCAAAGGGAGAGGAGCTGAGTGAGGAGGAAATCTGCGTTTGGGCCACGACCAAATGCAACAGAAATTCCTCCTGGGATGGATTTTCCCTGGAGGACAACACTGGAAAGCCTGTTTACTGGGCTTTCAAAGCCTGTGGTCCCCAACGCAGCTTCTTGACCTAGGGCCTTGAATCTCTGTGGTTTCACTATGGATAGAAACTTTCTCCACAGGTCCCGCCAGGACAGAAGTGCACCGTCGCTCCCCCAGTTCTGGGGCCTCCTTGAGGCTTCCCAGTGCTCTTTCCTTGCCTCTCCTACCCCACTGGATTCCAGAGCCATGGCCATGTATGGTATAGAAATGCGCTGGAGAAGGGTTTAGATCAATCAAGTCAAATCAGATTCATTGTTATACCATCTTGGATCAGTTGGTAGCCCTCTGGAACCCTAGATGAAGAAGGATTCTGAGACAGTCTCAGTGGGCACAGCAGAAAGAGTGAGAGTAGAGGGACATGTGTGCTGTGCTGTGATTTGCTGTCCACCGTGTATACATCCTTGAACAGCAGAACCCTAAAGGATTAATGAGGGGAAGACAAGGAAGACTTTTTTTTTTTTTTTTTTAGATTTTATTTATTTATCTGTCAGAGAGAGCACAAGCAGGGGGGTCGGCAGGGAGATGGAGGGAGAGAAGCAGGCTCTCTGCTGAGTAGGGAGCCGGTTGCTGGGCTCGATCCCAGGACCTTGAAATCACGCCCTGATCCACACTTAACCTGGGTTAACCTCAATCTCCTTTCTAAACCCTGATTCCAGGCAACCACTTTTGTCTCTATAGATTAGCCTTTTATGGACATTTACCTTTTTTTTTTTTTTTTTTTTTTTGACATTTACCTTTTTAACCTGGGCCTTTACCTGGAATTTTTGACATTCTCTTAAGGATGGCCTTTTTTTTTTTTTTGGCTAATCCAGGAGTGTCCTTGAGAAAGCCTCAATCCTATCCTTCATTTTCCCTCATGCACAACCCTGGGGCGGATATAATCCTTTAAAAAAATTTTTTTTCTCAAAAAAAAAAAAAAAAATTTTTTTTTCTCTTTTTATTGTTTTTTGTTTATTGTTTTTCTTCTCTTTTATTTTATTTTTTAGAAAAGATTTTATTTATTTATTTGACAGAGGGAGAGAGGGAGAGAGCACAAGCAGGGGGAGCAGCCGAGGGAGAGGGAAAAGCAGGCTCCCCACTGAGCAGGGAGCCCGATGATATGGGGCTCAGTCCCAGGACCCTGAGATCATAACCTGAGCTGAAGGCAGACTTAACTGACTGAGCCACCCAGGCAGCCTATTTTATTTTATTTTTTAAAGCTTTATGTGGGATTTGAACTCAGAACTCTGAGATCAGGAGTCCATACTGTACTGTCTGAGCCAGGCAGGCACCCCTGAAACATAATTCTTAAGGGGCCTCCAGCCCTGATCTGCCAGGACTCTTTAGGGTTCTGGTTTGAGGTAGATCCTGACCCTTCAAGGTGGTGGAATTTGACTTTGGTTACCTTAGGTGTAGGCCTTGGTACTCTTGGTGACAGAATCCTGGACTGAGGGGCACCTGGGTGGCTCAGTCGTTAAGCGTCTGCCTTCGGCCCAGGTCAGATCCCAGGGTCCTGGGATCGAGCCCCGCATCGGGCTCCCTGCTCGGCGGGAAGCCTGCTTCTCCCGCTGCCATTCCCTCTGCTTGTGTTCCCTCTCTCACTGCGTTTCTCTCTGTCAAATAAATAAAATCTTTAAAAAAAAAAAAAAAAAAAAGAATCCTGGACTGAGTGACCACTTAAGGCTTTTTTGGTGATCTCATGACCCCACATCAGACTGAGTTTTGGAGTTATTCTCTCAAGGAGCAAATGGTATTTGGTGAAGAGCCTGTTACATGTGGCTGTGTGAAGTTTAGATGAGCAAAATGCTGTGTTTTCATTAGGTTAGGCTATCTACTGCCACAAAGTCTCAAATTATAGTCCTGGAACCTGGAGGAAACTCATTTTAAAATTGAGGGTAGGGGCTGTGTCTCTAGATCACAAATCAGTTGCTATACCAGGACACAAAAAGGCATATTTAGGGGCGCCTGGGTGACTCAGTTGATTAAGCGTCTGCCTTTGGCTCAGGTCATGATCCCAGGGTCCTGAGATCGAGTCCCTCATTGGCTCCCTGCTCAGTGGGGAGCCTGCTTCTCCCTCTGCCTGTTGCTCCCCCTGCTTGTGTGTGCACTCTCTCTCACTCTGATAAATAAGTAAAATCTTTTTTTAAAAAAACCAAGGCATATTTAGAACTTAGGAAGGACAGTGTTTTTGGGCTTGGCTGCCTTGATCATAGATGTATAATTAGGACAACAATCTAGATTCTCAAACATCAAACGCCAGTTGATTCCCTGCCCTGTTAGTTCGGGCTCTTAACCCACAGTTGAACAAGTGCTGTGTGGGTCAGGATACATTTGTGGATCCTACTCTACCAGAAACTGTCCCAAGGACAGAAAGGAATGGGACATAACCCTTGCCCTCAAGGAGAGGAGGGTCTAATGGAGGGAGCAGGTAGATAGACTGGCGCCCTCACCCCAGAGGGCTCTAATATAGGCTTATAAAGTTTGTAATGTTGGTTTGTAAAGTTCGTAAACTTTACATGAAGTTTCCTCTGCCGTGCAGAGTGGGGACCATTTGTCCCAGGGTCTCAGGGGAAACTTTGAAGAGGGGACATTTGGTTTGAATTTTGAAGGATCGTTACCTTATCTTTTCACAAAGGTTTTCGATGTAGCTTATAAGGGTACATACCGTTAAGAAGGACAGATATAAATAAAATTAGAAAAAGAGAAAATGTGACTTAGAAAGTTAAAGACTGAGGAAGAGTTAAAATGTAGACATTCACACCTTGTGGCCCAACATAGTTATTACATCTGTCCCTTTGCAAAAGCCAAAGTGAAGCGTGCTCTAAGTAATGTCAGAGAGCAGAAATGTATAGGAGTTCCTGAGTGTAGATTGTTTTTCTTGGTACACACTCTTTTTTTTAACTTTCATTTTTTTTATTAAAAAAAATGTTTTTAGCGACTGGGAGAGAGTGTGTGCCCGTGCACACACGCATGGGAATAATGGGGATGGAGGAGAGGGGGAGAGAAAGAATCCTCAAGCAGACTCCACGCTGAGCACAGAGCCCAATGCGGGGTAATCTTACAACCCTGAGATCATGACCTGAACTGAAATCAAGGCTCAGACACCCAACTGGCTGAGCCACCCGGGCACCCCTCGAGGTACCCACTCTTAAAGAGCTTCATGGGAGTGGGAGGGAGATGGTGGTTAGTGAGTGAACCTGTAAACCACCATTCTCAAAGTATAGTCCAGGGATGCACATGAAAGTTATCTAAAATGCTCATTAAAATTCAGAGTCCTGGGCCTCAGTCCCAGACTTACCAAATGGGGAGTAGAAGCCAGGAATCTACAGTTCCGTGTGCTTTCCCAAATGGTTACTCTTGAACTCCACAGTTTGAACCTCTGCAGTAGAAGGAAACCTCACCAGTATTTTGAAAGCCAGTGCAGTAGCAAATAATGGGACTTGGCCTTGGGGCATCTGGCTGGCTCAGAAGAGCTTGGGACTCCTGATCTCAGGGTTGTGAGCCCCATGCTGGGTGTAGAGATTACTAAAACAAACAAACAAACAAAAAACTTTAAAAATAAACTTAGAAAGAATACTTAGCCTTTGTTTGAAGATTGGATAGGAATTTTATGGGGGAGAGAGCAGAGTGCAAGAAAGGGCAGTTTCACTGACGTGGATGGTCCATTGGTGGCCAGGTCACTTTCAGGTGATGTTTTGGAAGACCTACCAAGTGTGGTGATTTGGGCACGTGGTGGGGCCACTTCTAAGCACAAATAGAGGAGTAACGGATGCTCCTGTTCTCGATTAGTCCAGCTTCCTCTTGGCCACCTGGGCTCTGCTCTGCAGACCTCCTCTGGCAGACTCTTTTATTTTTTGAGCAAATACTTTGTTTTTTTCTGTGCCCCCAAACGCAGGGTTCTGAGACCACAAATGTGCTCTGCTTCCTGTTGAAAAAGCGTTTCCGTCTCTAGGGTCTAATAGTGGCTTCGATGATAAGTTGGCAGAAAGAACAGTGGGTGTTGAAATTGTGTTATGTGTATAGTGTGCTTGAGGCATATCAAGTAGGCATTAGCCCTACATTATTCCTCTTTTCTGGTCCCTGAATTGTATGTTTTGAAATCTTTATTTTGGTAGACCCTTGCTTATTGGGAACAGGATGAAAGAGGGGGTCACATTTCCTTCCTTGTGTTATATTTTTAAATAGTTATCATTTAATTTTAAAGATAGACCCAAAGCTATAAAGAAAAATACCATGAACATCTGATTTAAGAAATAAATCATTTCCACTACTTTCAAAGCCTTTGTGAGCTAGATTTTAAAATTTAATGAGTAATGGGGGACGCCTGAGTGGCTCGGTGGGTTAAAGCATCTGCCTTCGGCTCGGGTCGTGATCTCAGGGTCCTGGGATCGGGCCTGCATCGGGCTCTCTGCTCAGCAGGGAGCCTGCTTCCCCCACCCCCGCCCCCACCCCCCGCCTGCCTCTCTGCCTACTTGTGATCTCTCTCGCTCTGTCAAATAAATAAATGAATAAAATCTTTAAAAAATTTTTTTTAATGAGTAATGGTTACCATGAGACTTGAGTGGTCCCTTCTGGTGACTCTCTGTACCGTGATCTTACATCAAGTTTCCTGGAAGTGTATCGAAAGCGTCTTAGTTGCTTGTATCAATAGCAGGTAAGCAGGGAGAATAGTTGTGTGCTGTCCACTCAGGTAAGATTTGTTGGTATACTCTGTCCACGGCAGCCAAGTGGCCACAACTCCTGCCTGGTAAGTCCTCTCTGAGAGGAGCTGCTTCTGTGCAAAGCTTTCCCTGCTCTCTTCTCTGGCACCAGAGTGGACACCCCTTCCTTTGTGCCATTTCGGCTGTTCTCGCCACTGTCCTCCTCACCCTTGTTTGCTGGTCTCCCTCCCCTCCAAGAGCAAAGAACTCTTCCTAACTCAGCTCTGCTGCCGCCTGCCTGGCACCTAGCAGCCTGGCCCTGGGTGGTAGAGGGTGCTTCTCAGTTCCAATCTGAGGGGCCTCAAGGGGCACCCTGAGTTCATGGGCCCACTACAGATAGCTGTCACCTCCAGCCTGGGGATTTGGTAGGACCTGGCTTCCAGTGCCTATCTGGCCTTCAGGAGATTATTGGGACAGAGAAAAATGGCCTACCCACGTGAGCACTGTGGTTGAGGGGGAGAGAGCTTGAAGAGGCTCTGTGTCACGCTGTCGGGGCTGAGGCCCAGCCGAGGAAGACATGCTGGCACCCCGTCTTGAATACCGCAGAGCTCTGGGTACTGCCAGGTCTCACAGTTCCCACGTGGTTGAGGTTCAATACCCAGGAGAGAAGAAACTTTGGGGCCAGATCCTTGGCTGTCAAGTACAGATTTTTTACAAATTAAATTTAAAATAAATCAATTGAGTCTCAAAAGCCACCACTAGCATTTCATAAAAGGACGTGTTAACATTTAGAGTGAGAAGCCCTTGACTTTGGAAGAAAGGGCATTCCGATACATTGGTTACCCGTAGCTTAATGAAGAACAATGTACATGGTCTTTACTTTTACCATTTTGTGGCGGGCCGGTGAAACACTGTCAGGACCCAGCGTCAAGTCAGAGATCCGATCTTGAGCCCCCGCTAGTCCGCTGGGAAGTGGTGACTGGATGTCCCAGCCCGTTTTGCTGAGGATAGAGGAATGAACTAGTGGCTCAGCCAGCAGGAAAGTGAGACGGGGAGTCCGTGCTGGGTCGGCTCTAGATTAGCCGGTCTTTGATGGAGGGGCATGTGTGTGTTTGGGTTTGCTGTGCCGGGCAAGGGAGCAGTGGAATTTGTCTGAGTCGAGCTCACACATTGAAGTGATTGAGCGCCTTACACGCAAGGCCGTGACCTGGACTCCCAGCCGAGAGGCCCACGTGGCGGGGCTTTAGCTGGGGGAGCCGGGGACAGGCTCACATCTGCTCAGCTGCTTACGTAACCCTGCTTCCAGCTCCCAGAGCCAAGAAAACACACAAGCCGGCCCAGCAGGGCCCAGGGCCCGTGGTAGCACACGCCATGTGCCGCACAGCAAGGGAGCCTTGGCTCAGCCTGAGGACTGTCATGAAGCCCTCAGCCCTCTGCTTTCTCCCCTCACCCCTCTCGGAGGCCCCTGACAGTGGCTCTGAGATCTGATAGCCGTTTGCTGTGGTTCCGAGCAGAGCTGGCCACTGCCCTCCTGGAGCCTGAGCTCCCTGGATTTTCTCGCTGGGACAGAGCCAGGTAGGCCATGGAGGACGGCCTCTGCAGCATGGCAGGGGTGTGCGGGGCACTCGGGGAGGCCTCCTGACTGGCACTGGACCCAGGAAGCATTTGGCTCCGGGCCTGCAGCCGCCGCTGGCTGCTGAGGGCTGACCCAGCTCAGGCGCGAGCCCCAGGGCTCTCGGGGCCTGTGGACACGTCAGAGAAAGCAGGTGGGGAACGGATTGCCACAGAGAGCAGGACTGGGGATCGCGGTACTCTGGGTGTGTCGCAGGCAAGATGGGGGTTGTGAGAAGGGCCCAGAGAGGAGCAGGAGCCTGAGAAGAGGCTGTTCAGTAATAAAGCCCGGCAGGAAGCCTTCAGAGGAGCCAGTCCCTTAGACAGCATTAAACCAGGGTAGTTTCCACTTAGGTTCTGCCACATCCTCAGCAGGGAGCTCCTTGAGGTCAGGAACTGTCTTGACTAGTCTGTCACCTCCCCTCCCCCACTGGGCATGCAGTCTCGCAAGGTGCCCAGAAAGTACCGATTAAAACAAATTGCAAGTGTCTCTGATGCGTACCGTAGAAAAAGTTGGTGTCAAACACTTCAAGAAAGAGTCGTGTTTGGCACTTGAATAGGCTCCCATGGATTGTCACATGCCTTTGACGCCTCCTGTGTGTGAGTGAGTGTGCTGGGTTTGGGGAAGGGAAGGGGGAGTGGAAGATGGGCCCCCTAGGTTGTCAGCTCCCAGAATCGGGTAGACAGGGGTGTCAGTTTGCGAGGAATCTCTGGAGCAGAGGCAGGTCTGGCCGTAGGTGACGATGGGAGGGGGCGGTTGAATAAGAGTTCACTTGGTGCTGGTTGGATTCCAGTCCCTGCAATCTCCAGATGGGAAGCCAGTATCCTGAGGGTGGGTGGCACTTGCCTAAAGACCATCCAGCAAGTCACTGGTGGAGCTGAACCAGGGCCCAGGCAGCCTTTCTCCTGCCCAGGAAACTCTACCTCGGGACTGCCTTTTTGGAACCCCCCCCCAACGGGCAAAACTAAGAAGGTTTCCAGCCTGCAGGTGTGTGCTCTCAGGAGGTTGGGCAGAGCAAGTGTCAATTCCTGTCTTCTGGGTTGGTTTCAGAAGGTACGAGCAAGGTGGTAGGGTGAGAGTCCAGATGCCCCTTGGGTTCCCGAAAATGGAGTTATGTTTGGCAGCATCTTCAGAACCAGAGGTAGCGTGGGGGGCAGGGAGGTGGGGGAGTTTGCAGATGTTGTGGGGCCCCCTGAAGTGAGAAGAGCCCAATGACGATCTTCTCTTCATGTTTTTCACAAGTGCACTGGGCTCCAGGGCCTCCCAGAGGCTTTGTCGGGGTCGAGCAGCCCAGGCCCAGTGGACCTTCTGGGGAAGAGCTACCTCCATGAAAGCCTCAAAGCTTGCGAAGATGAGAGGTCCAGCTCCCCATTGCCCAGTCACCGAGACTCCTTGTGGTTTACCTGCGTCCTTCCCAAATCGGCCAAGTCATTTTCCAGGGGAGCGGCTTGAGATTCCATATTTTTTATGAATTGCCTCACGTGATTCTCACGATGGGTTTGAGAAAAACTGGTTCGGGTGACCCCTTACTTAGTCCTGGAGCATAGAACCTACTCACCTGAGGGCACCCTGAGAAGTTGGAACTGGGTCAGTTGTGTGAGGGACTGATCTGTGGGGCCTCTGTGCCCCCGCACCGGGGCGTCTGCTCTCTGAGCTCAGGTAATGAAG
>CM053615.1:45547705-45562281 GCA_028646535.1 Procyon lotor | reverse complement strand
GAATGGGTCCAATCGTGATAGGGCTGAGTCAGCATTGGAGGGAGGGAGGGTGTAAGAAGTACCAGGGGATGCTGAGAAGGAGGAAATGGGGAGTCCGCGCTTGCTGACAAGCAAGAGGAGCAAGAATCACAACTTCCTTTTCTGGGGCTCATTTCAGGAGGGTGAGTGATCACTGGGCACAGGGGGTGCTTGGAGCGCCATGTGTTATTGATGAACAAGTAGGGCAGTGGAGTGATGTGTGCTGGGCCTCGGGTGCGTCTCACCAGCATATTTCTGGTGAGCTTGCTCCCGGTGTGTGGTCAGCATTCCCACCTCCATTCTGTAGTTGCCTTTGTTCTCGGGGCTAGTTGGCTTCACAGGTGAAGCTTGTCACGCTAGACGAATGGTTCTCAAAGTGTGTTCCCTGGTTGAATGGTTCCGTGGCCAAATAAGTTTGGGAAATGGTGGGTTATATAAAGTAAAGGGGGTTTCCGGACTGCACAACTTCTCAGAGCCTTTGGTGTGCCTTGTACTTTCCAGAAGCAAGATTTAGTATGCTTATATGACCAGGCGACATGTTCTTCCATTGAGCGTCTTACTAGCATTATTGTTTCTTGGAACCTACTTGGAGAAAGTCTGACCTACAGAGAATACTGGGGCTCTGGGTTTGAGTTTTGTTTTTGTTTTTGTTTTAAGATTTTATTTATCTATTTGAGAGAGAGAAGATGAACATGGGGGGAGGGACAAAGGCAGAGGGAGAAGAAGTAAGTAGTCTCCCCGCTGAGCAGGGAGCCCAACTCAGGACTCGATCCCAGGACCCCAGGATCATGACCTGAGCCAAAGGCAGATGCCTAACCAACTGAACCACCCAGGTGCCCTAGGTTTGAGTATTGACTCTGTCCCCAGTTTCCTGTGTATTCCTGGGCCTGTCATCTTTTCCCTGCCCTCACCTTGCACGTCACATGAGGGGCGGTCCCCAGCTGAGGAGTGCAGTCCTCTCCTAACTCCACCTTAGGAAATAAGGACTTCCAAGTCTGTATCTGGATCTTGATCTTTCCTCTCCCACTCCTCCTGCCCTATCACTACCTCAGAATCCACCATCTGCATCATCAATTTTTCTTCTAAGCCAAGAGCTCTCTTACTAACTTATTTCTCTCATCTGGAGCTGTATTCTTTCAGGCTAGAAACTTGGTGGTCCTCTCTGACTTTTCCTCCTTTCTTCATCTCCTCTGTTACTCCATCACCGATGCTTACTAAGCATTCTTCTTTGATGTTCTTTTCAGCTGTTTCTCATCTGTTTCCCCATAGTCTACTCTGGGTCTCAGTTCCTCCAGTCCCTACCCTTGGAGTGTTGTTTTTTTTTTTTATCTGTGCATCATATTCCTGAGACATGGGTTCTTCATACCACTCCTTGCTACCTTCCAATTTGAAGCTGATTTCCACAACACCATCCTCCCCAACACACATACACAGACACACACACAGACCCCCACCCACCCCTTTTCCCAACTAGACTGGGTTCAGAGAGTCGATGGACGTCAATTGTGCAAGGCCACATAGCTGGGAGGTGGCAAAGTTAGGTCTCCACCTCAGGATTTCTGAGAAAGTGCTTTCTCATCCATTTTCTCTGATCCTTACAACGACATTTTAGGATGTCTGAGCAGCAGTCACTCCCTTTCCAGTTAGAGCTGAGAAACCTAGAATCTCAGGGGAGTGGGTCCTGGGCAGATGTGTGCTTCATAGGGTGACCGGCTGTCCAGCTTTGCCTGGTCCTGAGGGGGTTCCTGGGATGGTTGTTCGTGCTAGTGCTGGACGTAAGTGCCTTTTTCCCTAGCCACACTGCCTCCCAGGAGGATATATTTCCCAAGGCTATGGCCTGCTAACTTCTCCTTCCTTCCACCTCTCTAGTCGGCCCCATGATGATCGAGTTTAACATGCCTGTGGACCTGAAGCTTGTGGAGAAACAGAACCCAGAGGTGAAGGTGGGCGGCCGCTATACCCCCAAGAACTGCATCTCTCCCCACAAGGTGGCCATCATTATTCCATTCCGTAACCGGCAGGAACACCTCAAGTACTGGCTGTATTACTTGCACCCAGTCCTACAGCGTCAGCAGTTAGACTACGGCATCTATGTTATCAACCAGGTGAGGTCTGGGAAGACGGAGTAAGGGAGGGAGTGTGTGTGTGCGCGCATTTGTGTGCGCACGTGTGTGTGTGCGCGCACACACACACACGCATGCAAATATGTGAGTAATGAGGGGTGAGAGAAAGAACGTGATACTAGATGTGTGGCATCTTATAACCCCACCGGCCTCACTCTCCTTAGGCAATGCAGATAAACCAGATTCCAAACAACTTGCTTATTGCTGTCTGCTCTTTGGGCAAGGGTGGTTGCTGGGGTATTTTGTTTTCTTTTTGCTGCAAGTGCACTTCCAGCGAAATTGAGAGAAAAAAATGACAATCCTCATTCTCCCAACGTAAAGCACTGATTATTTCCTGTCCACAACACAACAAATAGTTGTGTATTTTCCTTAAAAAAACAAACAAACAAACAGAAAAACACCCATTTAAATGTCAGAGTTTTAGGCAGCTTCGAAATTATCCAGTCTAATGTATCTTCTGGCACACCTGAAGGAGATAGCACTCTTAGATCAGGCCTGAATGCCAGCCCCCAGCAAAATGACTAGGAAAATCGAATTTGTTGGCCACCAAGCATCATGTGGACTGGGCTCGGTCTGAGAAAGGAAAGCTGCTCGCTACATGTCTGATTCGTGTGTGTTGAGCTCAGCTGTGCTTAGGAAACTAAGGTGGAAGACATGTTAGTCTTTGTCAGCATGACCTGAAGAATCAGATTGATCTAGAATGTAGTTTTTAAAAAATAACTTTGCCGATTTCCAGTTTGTTTGAGAAGCATTATTATTTTTCCAGGAGTGTAACTTTGGTGTTTTGAGTTTATTATAAATACCTAAATTCATATTTTTATAACGTACTAGGTGGAATAACCCATTTACCCTGTCTATATACCAAAGTTCATTGAAATTCATCAAGATAGCAGTATGCCCAATTCTAAAAGGCTCACCATCCATTTCATTTCAAGATAAACTCTGGAGCTGCTTGAGGTAGTAAAATTGTTGGTAGCTGACAGCTTCCGTCAAAGTAGAGGGCTTTTGTATGTCTCCCTAGGACCAGAGGGAAGCTGGAAATAGCAGTGTGTCCATCGATCATTTCTGAGCACTGCCATGACATTGTGCTGCAGAGATTCTAAAGAAGTAAGGTCCCAGTTCTCTCTGTCTGGAAGCTTCCTTCCCCACAGTCAGATCTCAGGTCAGATCATGACCTGAGCTGAAGGCAAGTGGGACCCTTTAAAAGGGAACTAAAGTTCAAGGTGGAGAAATAGGTGGCAGGCAGACCCCTCAAGGCTCTTTGAGCGCCGGGACCAAATGGGCCACAGACTGAGGCCCTGAGAAAATCTGCAGGCAAGACAGCCAGACTGTTGAGGGTCATCTTAGAAGAATATTTGAGAATCTAAGCGAGAACAGGTGAATGCCCTATAAAATCCAAGCCACCTCAATCCAACCAGTATTTAAGAAATAAATTCCTTGTCATCAAGGAACATTTGTCTGATGCCAACGAACATGTGTTGATCATGGCAAGATTCAGGAGTGTTATTAAAGCAATGTGGTAAGTGCCCGGAAGAGGAAGCCGCCATTGCTGGGAGCCGGTAGGGAGCACTAAAAACAAGCCATGCCAGTAGCATCGCCTTCCTCTTTTCGACAGTTACTATACGGTTACTATACCGGTAGATGAGGGATACACTGCAGTTACTATACAGTTACTATACCGGTAGATGAGGGATACACTGTAGACACAGTGTTGTCAGGTCTTACGACACAAAGCATTTGATGGCCTCCCACAAATCTGCCTGCACACAAGACAGACAACTGTGGGCTAGCCAGCATATAAATTAGATTAAAATATATACTTGAGTAAGGAAGGGAAAGGAATTTGTGGTGATGCTCAGTTTTTGAATTTAGGTAACCCAGGTTAAGGAAGACTGGAGGGAAGGATGCTAAGGTAGAGATAGGTTGTATTTTAGGAGAATGGGAGACTTCCCCGTTCAATTATAAAGTCAAAACAAATATTGGACCAGTGAAATTTAGCCATGATCTTAAATTCCTACGACAGAATTTATATAGATATTTCCCAGGTTTCACACAACAGGCTTTCTTTTTTAATTTTTAAAAAAGATTTTATTTATTTATTTGACAGAGAGAGAGATCATAAGTAGGCAGAGAGGCAGGCGGGGGAGTGGGGGTGGGGAGCAGGGAGCAGGCTCCCTGCTGAGCAGAGAGCCCGATAGTTTCAGGGCTCCATCCCAGGACCCTGAGATTATGACCTGAGCTGAAGGCAGGGGCTTTAACCCATTGAGCCACCCAGGCACCCCACACAACAGATTTCTGAGAATGTTATACCAGCCAGATGCTCCTGCCTGCCCCAGTCCAAGCTGGCGGAACCAAGGAACCAAGGAAGCCAGCTTGGACGGTGGCACCGCCACTGGACACCGTGTAAGGCAGGGTTTCTTCCACAGCGGCACAGTTTCTGCAATGGAGCTCTGAGGCCACATGCACTTGAGAAATGCTGGACTGAACAACGAGGAGCAGGCTTCATTCCTGCAGAGGCTTTAGTGTGCTTGCGTACCTTACAGCCCTCACAACTACTCAGCATACCGTGTTTTCTGAGCTTGGCTGACTGGAGATCTGTTTTCCAAGAACCATCTCAAGCAATGAATGCTCTATGAATTACACTTTGGGGAAAGCAGGCCTAAATCAATCCTCCGCCCAACCCTATCCCCCCACCCCACCTACCTTTTTATTTCCCTAGGATGCTGAGATCACCCCCCATCTCTTCTCACTTTCAATTTAACATCGGAAATACTTTATTTTTAGCTTTCCAAACATATTTACATCTTTTTTCTCCTCTAGTCTTTTCAGTATCATTATCTCACCACCGCCCTTCCATGTCTTTTTTGCTTCTCCATCTTTTCCTTCTTTTCTAAGGGGGTTAACTTTGTACCATAGGAAAATCTTCTCCTTATCTCTCTCTTCCCCAACTAATCCTATTTATTCGGCTCCAGCTCTACCCTGATGATTTCTTTGGGAAAGTATGATCTCACTTTCGGATAACTGAATCATGAAGAAACTTGAAGTTTGCTCTGCCTCTTCGGGAAAGAATATCTGTATGATATCCGTAAAGAGCAGCTAATACAGTGGGGCAGAGGAAACCTAATCCTTGAAAAGAGGCAGAAGAAGAAACATTTGGAGCACGCCCCACCCCACAAATTAGGAATTTGCTCTGTTCTCTTTTGCTGTTATATAAAGAAGGGGGAAGAAAGAGGGTTGGTAGCATCTGGCTTTGACCTTCCTGTAAATAGGCATTCAAGCCTCCCATCAGCTCCCCGCCTCAGACACCCTGCCATCATTTTGTCATTCACTGCCGGCCCCATTTAAGATGAGAGAGAAAGGATGCTTGAAGTAGGAGGGGCCTCTGAGACATTTATCCTGGGGATTCTCAAACCGCTTTTTGGAGAACAGAACCTCCTGCCCCATTGCAATGCTACGCAGTCCCCCCAGCAACAGCAGGTCACCCTGGCAGCTGTTCGGAATTGGAGACCGAGTCCCCATCCCAACCCCCCCCTTCCCCTTCAGTCTTTGCTGGGATCTGCCCGGTCCCCCGAGGCCAGGTGGTATGAAAACATCTATTCTGTTGCCCCGCTGAGGAAACGAGGCTCAGAGAGGCAGGAAGTCGCATACATAACAGGAGGGCTGCAGCTCCAGCCCAGTCCCTGTCACCCAGTGTCCTCTCACTGCACCTGCACTCACTCTGCCCTCTGGGCCATTTGGTCCCTTCCTCAGAGTCTTTCTATCCGCTGGGTAGAAGGGTTGGGAGCGAGCTTCCGGCTTGGACTGCCTGGGTTCCAGCTCTGCCACTTCCCCGCGCCGTGACCATAGGCTCGAGTTCTTCAGACCTCTGTTTTCTCATTGGCTGAAGGGAGAGGTTTTGGTATTTGCACATGGGACCTGTAAAGCAAGACCCTGGCACAGGGCGAACCCCCGTACACACTAACTGTCGTCGCTAGGATTTGCGTTCCTTCTCCCCACTCACCCCTCCTTTCTTCCTGTTTCCTTGCCCAGAGCTCTAGTGATGAACTCTTTACTGTTCTCCCTGCCTCCTGCTTTACCCCCTACTCAGTACCATCCTCGAGTCCCTCCCTCCTATTTGTATGGCCTCGATGGGGTCTGAGGCTAGTAGGTAGTGACAGAAAACAGGATCTCAGGGGCCTCAGGGACCATGTCAAGCCCGGCAGCTTCTTCTGAGTAGGGTTGCCGAGTAGGGTTGTGTCTCAAGGTCCGCACACAGAGGTGAGCTTCCGTGGGCTTCTGTGGCTCCTACCCAAGTCCATGTTAACCACTCCCTTTCAGTTTAGGCCCCTCCAATTACCATAAGAACTTGCATCTCACAGTCAGTGGGGTACGGGGGAGCCGGGAAGCCTTTACCAGCTGAGATTGCTGTCTGTCCTCTGGTCTCCACCCCTCCTGCTGGCCTGGCCCCCCAGTGTTCGAGCCTCCACCTCTTGGAGCCACCAAGGGTGCTGCTCAGCGGCACTGATGTCCCACCTGCAGTCCGACCCCGGGGGCCTTGGTGCAGAGGTGGACGCCAAGATACTGTAGCAGATGGGAGAGGGGCGCTGTAACTCCTCATACTTTAACGAGGAAAGGAAACTGTAAAACCACCTACGGTGAAAGAAAGGCAGGTTACCACCTGGTAGTAAAAGCCTTACGTACGAAATAGAGGATGTTTGTGAAGTTAACCAGCATAGAAATTACCAAACAGGTGAGGAATGCAGGCCCAGCTGGTCAGGTAGGTTTCTCACAATAACACCACAGACATTGGACTCTCCACCTTCACTGAGACTCGCTATGTGTTCCCCTCCTTGTGCCTTTGCTTGTGTGGCTCCCTCTGCCCTGTGTGCCTATCCTTCCTCTTTCTAGCCACCATTTAACCCCCGCCCCCACCTTAGCTCCGTGAGGCCTTCGAGTAGAGCCAGCTTCTCCTCCCTGCTGTCCCCAGGCCACTCAGTGCTTTCCAGTGAGGGGTGAGAACGGATTCTGTGCGTGCATGCTGTCCCTGGCCTGCGGCCTCTAGACCCCAGGCCCCTCAGCTCTGATCTCCCTCTGCCTCCCTGACCCCATAGGTCCATGCACCGTCCAGTGCTCAGTCAGGGTTTGGAACTAGCAGCTGCTCCCTGTGACTCCTGCCCATTTACTGAACACCCATCCTCCGGAGTCCTTGCTCCTGGTTCTCTGGGGAAGGTCTGTTCCTCTTGGAAGCGAAGGCTTCTCTCCCAGTCAGGCCAGGTCATGAGCCTTGGGAACCAACCCGCACAGCCCTTCCCCAGGCCTCTCTGCAAGGCTTCCTCCTCCTCGCTGACCAGAGCAGGCTGCCTGGGACATTGCCCTCAGGGTAATCAACCCCCCAATAAGACAGAGAGGTACTCATTGTCTCTGCTGAGAAAAACAGCTTCGTAAGCAAGTTGCTTACCTTCGTAAGCAGCTTGCTCAGGGACTTGTGATGGCTGGGTGACGGAGCTGGGATTTGGACAGCGGTGACCTGAGGCCTAAGGAACGCCTTGCTTTGCCACGTTTAGTCCCAAACACACTTATTCCCCTCATTGGGAAACAGCTCCATATCCACTTGGCAACACCACCTTGAGTCCCAGTGGGTCGTGAGAGGTGAGTAGCAGCTTTGGAGTAACAGCCTTAAACCCCCCCCCTCTCCCCCCGGGAGGCTTGCCCAGTTGTCACGCCTGACAGGTAAATCCTGGTCCGAAAGCCTGGGGGTGCAGCAGAGGGAGGCCCACCTAAGGATTCTTTGGCTTTAGAATATTTTTACCTCCTCCTTTTTGTCTGTGCACTGTTGTGAGGTAGTTCCAGGCTGCTCGTTTGGGACCAAGTATGGCCAGGTTTGGAGACAGACCTTTGTACCCTCAATGAGTGAGAGTCCTGTTACCACACCTCAGCAACCAGGCCAAGTAGCTGGTTCCTTCGTGGGGCCAAGATGAGTTAGACTGAATCAGATGCATGGGTCCTTCCCATTGTGCAGAAGGACAGCAGCCTGGGCCTATGGCCCCCACTGGTTTGGTTTCTGTGTTGATCTTATCTGCTCACCATCACCCTCCCTCCCCCAATCCCTGCCTTCCATTTTGCCACTGAAGCTGTCAGCACCCCGACTGATATATGCAGGAATGGGGAGCAGTAGGGGCAGTCCCATCCTGCAGCAACCCTTCCTTGAGCACTGGGGATCCTGGGGCCCAGGAGCGTTGTGGGAGGACTGGGGGTGTCTATGTCCCACCAGAACTCGTGTGCTGGCCCAGTGACTGGTCCTTGCCTTGGCTGTGCGTTCTCCCCTCTCCCCATCTGCGGCTTGGTCCGCTCTCCTGGGGAGTGCGGCAGAGCACTTACAGGTACTCACAGACTCCGGAATTTCCTCCCGGGACATTGTTCTGGGAAATGTCATTTTCCCTGCGCCCCTGTGATGTCATGATGGGGAGTGACAGCTTCTTAGGAATTTGCCTTTGCCCTGGAACAGGAGAGGTCAGAATGCCCCCCCCATCCTTTCTTCACGCCATTGACATTGCCTGTCTTCCTTACCTCTCTCTTTGCATCCATCCTTGTCTCTTTTTTCTTTTTCTTTTTTTTTTTTCCTTCTAGTGGGGGCCTTTCGCTTTCCCTTGTTAATCCTGTTTGTAGCAAAGCAAGCTGAAGGAGGAGCTCCTCTCTGATCTGCTTCTTACTCTCCACCTACCTCCTCTTCTGTGCCCTCCACCTCCTAGAGAGAGAGAGAGAGAGAGAGAGGAGTGCCGGCCTAACTCCTGCTGTGACTGCCGCCGCCGCCGCCACCACTGCTGCCACCCTGGTAACGTCCACACGCCCCAAATCAAACCCAAGCCTGTGCCCTGGGGTCTCCAGGCAAGGTCCCAGTCTCTGTGGGCTCGATCGGAAATGCTGAGGTCGCTGGAAGCCAGCCTGTTGTGCAGAGGTCTGAGATACTTTGCCTTAAAATTAAGCCACAATTGAGCTCATACTGTTTGTGTATATCCTTTTGTGTCCTGCATTTTTCTCCAATTCTATGTCATCAGCATCTTCCTCTGTTCTCCCATAGCCTTCATAATCCCCACTGTCTGCGCGTTCCTAGTCGGGGAGCACGCCGCTCTATGGCGAGGAACTTAGCCCTTCCTCTGCTCCAAGGCCTTTAGATAATTCCCACTTTCTCCCTGCTGTCATTTTGGTGCGTGCTTGCTTCCACATTTAGAATCGTTTCCCCAGGCTACATTTTCCAACATGGAATTACGGGTTCAGAAGCAGCTTAAATGGGTTTATAGTCCTTCGTATAAATGGTAAGTTCCTTTAAGTCCTTTATTTTCTAAAATGTTTTCTTGCCGAAAGTCAGATCTCAGGGCCTCGGGTCCAGGGAAGGAGGAGGGCATCCTACTATGGCTCCTGTGGAGCTAGGATTTAAAAACCCCGTTCTCTGTGCTCCCCTCACACCCAGAATCCCTGTTGGGCTGTGCTATCCGCTCAGTTCTCTCTGAAGGCAACCTGGGGTTTCTGACCTGTGTTCTAGTCCAGTGGGGGCCAAGGATGGGCTTCCTCTTATCCTGAAGGGCCTCGTTTCCTTTACTCCCTGGGCGAAGAGCTGAAGTCTGAGATCCAGGTTTTGTTGAGAGCCCTTTCCAAGCTCCAGGCTACCATATTATTATGGTTAAGAGCCGAGGCCCAACTGCTGTGAAATCATGGGTGAGTGGATATTAGCCTTCCACGAACTCAGCGTTTCTATAATCCCAGTGATTCTCCAGGGATCACCTCCCAGCCAGCCTGTCTACTGCCCCAGGGTCCACACATAGGCCTGCAGGTCAGTCCCACCACAGGACCGCCCAGCCAGAGAGAGTGTTCTCTGCTTTCCTGCCACCCACTCGGCCTAGGCCTTTTCTCTTGGTGTCTGATTGGGCACAGAAAAGATGCAAGGAGAGTTTCAGTAAACATTTCCACCGACTGTAGACCTGCCTCCAGATCTGTGGGTTTGAGAGCCTGTGGGTTATTATGGGTATTGAGAAGGTGTGTGTGTGTGTGTGTGTGTGTGTCTTTGTGATGGGCCAGGGCATGTGTATGGGAGCAAAATTGTCTTTCCTATCACATAGAGATTTTGATTCATTGAGCCTTGGCTTTGGCTTACTGTTTCCAACCTCGTTTTGTCTTTTGGTGGAGGAGGAGCCAGGTATGGTCAGTCCCCAAGCTCTCGTGGTTGGAGCAAGTGTCTACTGGTATATACACACAGGCCGAACATCCAGGGAAGGGAGGGTGGTTTAACCAATCCTTTAGAGACTATTAGAACTTGGTTAAGGGAGGCCATGGCCTTCTGCAATTGACCATGTGTCTTGCCGTAATAAGGAGAAGGCTCCTCTTGCTTTAACCACAGTCAGGATTTGCCTGGGGATTAGACCAGACTCTAGTACCTATTCTAAAAGCCCCACAAAGGCTGCTTGTGGGTACAGTGCATGTGCCCAGGGACCAAGTGAGGCATGAAATGGGAACGTGGAGCCCTTGCTTTAGCCAGGAGGAGGGTGTTCCCTACATGCCCGCCATTACTGTCTATATCAGTGTGAATCATGCAACAGCTGATCTGTTGCCGATCTCCCTGCCTTCAGTTGTGGGGTAAGGCAGAAGGCCCTGCTTGACATGTAAAACATAATCTTCGTTTGAAATCTTTAAGGGCTCCCATGGCCTAAATAAAAGACAAAGCCTGAGTACTTTAGTAGACTTCCCAGCCTCCCCCTCTCCAGCAGGATTTGGTCCACATTCACTCGCATGTCTTATTCTGGCTTCCCCATTCTGTATTTCTTGTAGCTTCTTGAATGGTTCTTTTTTTCCTCCCAGCCTTTACAAATGCTGCTTTCTCTTCTAGGAACGCTCTTCTCATGCCTTTCCAATCCCCTAGGATTTGATCAGTGTCTTCATCTCCACATCACCTCATTATAATTGCCTGTTTAAGTCGGAACTACTCGAAAGCTGGGCCTGTGTCTTTTCCTTTCTTGTAGCCCTACAGCTAAGCCTGAAGCAGACACCCAATAAATGACAAGAATGGATATACGAGATAGAGGGAGAAATATGATCCTTGGCCCTCTTCTGTCTCTGGAGTTGGCTTTTCTCTTTTTTCTTAACTTTTTTTTTTCTTTCTGATCATCACTTTATTGAGATACAATTCACCAATTTAACATACATAATCCGGTGACTTTCGGTATATTCAGGACCTCTGCATCCATCCCTGTAATCAATTTTAGAATATTTTTACTGCACCAAAAATAAGCCCGGTATTTCTTAGCTTCCACGTCCCTTCATTTCTCCCCGGCCCTAGGCAACCACTAATCTACTTTCTGTCTCTATGGATTTGCCTGTTCTGGGCATTTCATATAAATGAAATCATGCAATCTGTGGTCCTTTGTGACTGGCTTCTTTAGTTTAACATGATGTGTTCAAGGTTCGTCCATGTGATAGCATGTATCAGCATTCATTCTTTTTTATTGCCGAGTACCATTGCATGGTAGGGATATACCACATTTTATTTATTCATTCATTAGTTGACAGACATTCGGGTTGTTTCTACTTTTTATCTACTTTGAATACTGCTGTTATGAATGTTGTGGACAAGTTTTTGTGTGGACATAAGTTTTCATTTCTCTAAGGTATATACCTAGGAGCTGAGTCACTGGATCATGTGCTCCTTATCCGTCTGAGGAGCTGCCAGACTTTTTTCTAAGATGGCCGCACCATTTCCCATTCCCACCAGCGGTGTGTGAGGGTTCTATTTCCGATGGACATACTACTTGCTCTCTCCTTAGTATAAATGAGGGCTCTAGAGAAAGGTTTTTTTTTTTTTTTTAAAGATTTTATTTATTTGACAGAGAGAAACACAGCGAGAGAGGGAACACAAGCAGAGGGAATGGTAGCGGGAGAAGCAGGCTTCCCGCCGAGCAGGGAGCCCGATGCGGGGCTTCATCCCAGGCCCCTGGGATCATGACCTGAGCCGAAGGCAGACGCTTAACGACTGAGCCACCCAGGCACCCCTAGAGAAAGGTTTTAACAGACTTAGAGTAAGTTGCTTCTGATGCTTCTTAGAACATTAATCCCTGCCATCCAGATCTGCCAGAAGGGCCCCGGGTTTGTCGCATGAGGTGTCTGAAGGCAGCCTCTCCTCTCCTCTCCCTGAGGAGCTTGTCCTCTCCTGACTGGCATTGTTGGCTCTGCTTGACTATTATACCCATCTTTAGGTACAGGCCCGGTACAGGTTTTTCTGTGTACTTTGATCAGTGAGACAGCCTCTCTGTCCAGCTGTGGGAATGTCATACCATTTCTGTCCTTTCTTCTTTCTTCCTATCCTCTCCTTCTGTTATGAGGAGCCAATTACCCTTGAAAGAAGAAATATGTATAACTCTTATCTACTAAAGTAAGATGAAATCTGCACTAAAAAGCTCGGCCTTTCAGAGGGACCCCTGCTCTCAGAGTACCAGTTCCTCTTCATGTGTGACTTCCCAAACATATCATGCCTCTAAGGGTCTTGAACTTTCTCCTGCTGCTATAGAGGTTCTCACTTTGTGAGCCACAGGCTAACTCATTTGAGCCCCAATCCTTTTTAGAACCCCTTCCCTACCCACCCCCCCCATGCCACCCAATCAGAGAAGCAGGATTTGGGAAGATTCTTGAAGCTGATTGGGAAGGACACACATGAATGCTAGAGAAGGGGAAGTCTCCATGCTGGATTTCTGGGAAACAGTTTGAAAGGTCTGTTCAAGATGCATGAGAAGACTTACTCCTGTAATAATGATAATAGCTGACTTTTTTGTTGCGAGACAGTGTGCAAAGGCCTTTTCATGCATTGTCTCATCTAATGAAACCCACCTGTTGTCATTCAAATAACCAGATGAGGAGATGGAGACCTAGAGGTGTGATTTACCCAAAGTCACATAGCTAAGAAGTCAAGAAGCTGGCATTCCTGGGATAAAAATGTGTGTGTCAAAAAAAAAAAAAAAATGCCTGCGTCTATCCCCGCAGCTATGTATTTGGCTTGGCTGGACAGTAGTGGTGCTTGATCAATATTTACCTGAAGGAAGGAAGTAGCAGACACACTGGTTGCCTGCGCCCATTGAGAAGAGGCAAGAACGAGGGCTGAGTGTTCCCCGCACCGCACCCCCCACACCCCAGAGAGGAATGAACACCTCCTATTAGTGGTGGGGGTTAGCAGGCTTGCCAGGGCCTGTCTTTCTTATCAAGTTACCCAAGGTGTTACACCATTTTACCCAGAGAAGCCTAGAGTTGACTTTCTGTAATACCAGGGGGGGAATGGGAAGACATGTACTTTCCTTATCTACCGTTCTGCCGCTCTGATGTTCCGAAGGGCCCTGGTAGGAAATTACACCTGTAAGAATGTACCCCTCCTTTTCCCTTTCCCAGAATCACAGAGGTGAGGTCAGGTTGAGAGGAGTGATATGTAGTTCAGGCTATTTTAGAAAACCGCCAGACTAATTTTAACTTTGGACTGAACACTAAAGTGCCTTACTGAGTTGAAGGAGCTGTTATGCCACAAGTGGGGAAAAATATAGGATAGATCTGCTCCTTGGGTTTCTCCTCTAGGCTGCCATTGTTCTTGGGGCATGGTGCCAGAGGTGCCCGTTCATGGTTCCAAATTGGCAGTTCCTGGGAGAGGAAAAATGCTTGGTATAGTCTTAGTCAGCTATCTGTTTAGTTCAGACAGTCATGCTAGCAGACCAGGCCCTGTGGTTTGGGCATGGCCATCAAGAGCTCCCTGCCCGTTATTAGAGAAGGTACCAAGAGAAGGGAGCGTTGGGCGGCCACCCTCCGGAGTCTGCAACATGGATATGAAAAGGCTTTGTTGGGATACCCTTTCACTTGTTATAAAAGTGGTCATTGGGGCTGCATTGTGTTTGAAAACATTCAGAGAAAGCTAAGTCTTAGGGTGTTCATGGGGCTAGAGGAGCAAGACGGAAAGTACCAGGTGCAGATCTCTTTCCGCATTGCCAGAGGTAGAAGGGTCTGGGAAGAATGAAGTAAGTCTGGGTTGGGGTGAAGGTTTTTACAAGATTGTCCAGATGTTTAAAAGCACATAAAACCCTTATCCTATACCTTGCGTGTCATATCTCCCAGTGAACTTTAGCTGTGTGTTGTAATAATAGTAATTACAACAGCTTCATAGTTTTCATATCTGGTTTAATTAAACTTCCTGTTACCTCAAAACTTACAGAGAATTAGCCGAAGGCAGGATTCTGAATGACTCTTGACAGGTGGGCACAACTAAAGAACGCAGTGTGTTGGGCTCAGCCTTCTCCTTTCACCGTGCATGATTAGAAAGCTTTGTCACGGGCTAAAGAAAGGAACTCTTGTATAAAACGTTTCCTTAATTCATTCACTATTCTCTCAACTGCTCTTTCTGACTCTCTGATACTTCTGTTTCTTAAGTGGTTTGTTCTG
>CM053615.1:45534412-45547605 GCA_028646535.1 Procyon lotor | reverse complement strand
TAAGAGACTCCTAGACTCAAGAAATGAACTAAGGGTGGCCGGGGTGGGTAGTGGGGTAGGGATAGGGTGGCTGGGTTGGGGACAATGGGGAGGGTATGTGCTATTAAGTGCTGTGAAATGTGTAAGCCCGAAGATTCACAGACATGTACCCTGGGGCAAATAATACATTATATGTTAATAAAAAAAAAAAAAAAAAAAAAAAAAAAAAAAAGAAAGCTTTGTCACGGGCTAAAGAAAGGAGCTCTTGTATAAAACGTTTCCTTAATTCATTCACTATTCTCTCAACTGCTCTTTCTGACTCTCTGATACTTCTGTTTCTTAAGTGGTTTGTTCTAAGTCACCCACCTGAGGTTGGGCAGCTGTGACACCATCCACATGCTCTGTCCTCACACAGGCAGCCTTATAGAGCACTGGTTTCCAAATCCTTTGTGGGTCCCTGGAGAGAGGACATTGGGGAAACCACCTTTGAGACTGTGTAGCCACTGTAGGTCCCTCTGACATATACTTTCCCCCAAAGTTGAAGGCCCTGATCTTGATCTCTTGATCCCAAGAGATTGAGAGAGCGCACTAAATGGGGAGTTGAGTGCTGGGTCCAGCTCTAGCCGCGTCACTTTTGTACCTTAGTTTCTTCATGGCGTTATTGGGAGGATTCTGGCCAGGATGAGACTACACGTATGGAAGGGCTTGTGGACGGCTCAGTGTAAGGGTGGCAGCGCCGGTGTTGTCACTGTCCCTGCTAATCTGGGCCTGTGGTTAAGAGTGGAGACCCTTGGTGGTGACCTTGACAGAGGCCTTTGGTTGAAGCTTCCCAGAATTGTCATCTGCCATTGTTTGTTGAAAGCCATCCCTTGGTCTACACATCCATCTATCCATCTGTCTGTCCGTCCGTCCGTCCATCCATCCATCCATCCATCCATCCAGCAGTTGTTTATTGAGCTCTTATTGTATGCCAGGCAGTGTTCTAGGCACTGGGTGAATAAAAAGTTAAATATTCCAGCTTTCACTGAGTTTATATTCTAGTGGAGGAACTAAAAATAAATAAGTAAATGACATGTGAAATACCTTTGCACCAACAGACTTAGTGCTTCGGGACCCCGTGGTTGGCATCCTGAAGCAGGTATCCTCTTCTCTCTCCTACACCCTGTTTCTATCACAGCGTGTATCACACCACTTCCCACCCTACGCTGTGAACACAACGAGAGCAGAGATTGACTTGGGTCCACCGTATTTCTCTGGTACCAAGTTTTATGGCAGACACGTGTGAAGTCAACCATACAAAGAGGGAAGAAGTGAACAGTCCTTAGGCACCTGTCCTGGCTATCTTTATGGGAATTAGTCTATATAAAGTGTATTAAACATATGACACATATGTTTAAATGCTTTTTCACTTAACAATACTATCTTGAAAATCATTTCCTTTTAGAGCTTCCTTATTTTTTTTTTTAACGACTCTATTCCATCATAAGGATGTTACATAATTTATTTAACCAGTTCCTTAGCAATGCTTCTGGCATTGTTTGCAGTCTGTTGCTGTGATGATAATCCGATGGTGAGCAAGTTGTTCATTTTTGCGTATTTGCAAATCCTACACGATAATTCAGTTCCTAGAAGAGGGATTGCTGACGCAGGGCATGCCATTCGGTATTGATTTGTAAAGTGAGAACAGAAAACATGAGTGGACTAAGGGTCACATGTAGTCGACAGGTCACCAGCCTGTGTGAGTGTCCTGGCCAGTGGCCTCATGGTATCTGATAGCACTTCTTCTGTTTCTGTCCCAGGCTGGAGAAACTATGTTCAACCGTGCTAAGCTCCTCAATGTTGGCTTTCAAGAGGCCCTGAAGGATTATGACTACAACTGCTTTGTGTTTAGTGACGTGGACCTCATTCCAATGAACGACCACAACGCCTATAGGTGTTTCCCTCAGCCACGGCACATTTCTGTAGCCATGGATAAGTTTGGATTTAGGTAAGAGATATCCGCCAGGAGCTACGGAAAACCTGACCACCAGCAGCTCCTCCAGCCCAGGAGTACCGCTTTAGGTTCTGGAGGAGAACAGGGTGCTTTTTAAGCCCAAAGGCAGTTATGATTTGAGGAGGAAACTAAAATCCAGAAACGGTCATACCCCTGCACACCCAGGCAAGAAGGGCGTTTGTGTTTGGGATGGCTCTAGCCTGTGGGCTCCAAACAGATGCTATATTTCCTTGCTTTCTTCTATTCCCTCCCCCACCCAGTTTGGGAAGCAAATTGGAATCATTTCCCCCCAGTAAATTCTTGGGTTTGGGTACCTTAGCAGATGTACCTTGGTACTTAAGAAAAGAACATGATACTGTTTCCCTGCAAAGTACAGGCTTCTGTTTAGACATTGGGACCCAGACTTTTCCATCAAAATGCCCCTAGTGAGGAAGCCAGCTGATGCCTGTCCCCAAGGGCACTGGTATGATCCAAAGAGTATTGTCATAGGTGGAAAACAGCCTTGTAGCCTTTTTTTTTAACCTTAAAGAAAATAAAGGTACTTTGTCCCATAATCATCCGTGTTTATAGTAACATAAAGTTGTTTTAAATCACCCATCAGTTGAGTAGACTGACCTTTCCCTCCCTGCTCTAAGTCAGCCCGAAGTTCCAGGAAGCTGTGTGCTAGGCACCCTGGCTTCGGCTGACTACCCCAGTGGGGCAGGCCTGTGCCGACCGGCAGTCCCTTGGTTTAGATATGGATGCTATCTTTCAGACTCATTTTACTCCCATAATTTCATTCTATCCTCCCTTGCTGGGGGAATAAGGGCTGCGGGATGCAAACAGGGATGCTAAGGGGTACCTGGCTGGCCCAGCTGGTAGAGCGTATGCCCCTCTGTGTTGGGGCTGTGAGTTCAAGCCCTACGTTGACCATGGAGCCTACTTAATTAAAGAGAAAAGAAAATAGGGATCCTGTGAAGTCCTTCCTCCCCAGACCAGCCCCTAAACTTGCTATCTTAAAGAGGGGAGAATTTGGCCTTAAACGTCACCCTGCGCCCTCCTATCTTCCCTCCCTACCTCCCTGTTTGTGTATCTTCTTCTCTTTGAGATACACGGGCTCAAACCCACCCCTTGTTCATTCCCCCTTGAAGCAGGGTGGTGACGACCTCATTCTTTGCCACAGCACCGTGCCTCTCTTCCCCAGAACCAGTCAGGCTTGGGGCACAGGCGGTTAGAGAAAACAGCACAGACGGTGAAACCAAATCTCATCATCTCGGCATGTACTTCCTGGGAGGTCACCGGGAGTCCTTTTTGTATAAACGCTGATTGTGAGAAACCTCATTGGCCTGGCCACCTGGTTCAAACCCTCCCTTGTAATGAGGCGCAGACTGTGGTGTGAGGTATGCCCAAAGGTGGGCGACGGGGCACCTAAGTGATGACACCTAGTTACAGATGGATTACCTTTGACTCATTAAAGCAGGCCCCGGGGATCTTCATGGATACTCACAGTCAGATGTCCTGAATGTATTTGAAAATAATAATTGCACTTTTTCTTTCTCATGTTCTGGATGGTTTGACTGACTTCCCCACTTGAACTCGAGTTTTAGAGTTTTCCTTAATTTGTGTGATGGATTTTAGTCTCTCTGGATTCCAGTAAAGGCCCTAGTGTGGGTTAGTGCTGCACACAAAGTCATCACAGAACCACAGCCTTTAAAGGACCCGTGGGAAAGCCTTTGCATGGCTTCTGGACGTGACCTGAGTCTTAACATTTCATCACCACTGAAAGAGTAAAATACAAAAAGGTGTGGAAAGATGAGAGTCCAGATGCCCTACTGCTTGAAAACGTGTCGAAATAGATTCACCCTTATACATTTTGCTAAGTCAGGATGTGGTAGGAATTTCCTAGAAAATGTTATTTTAGCAGATTTTCAGAAATACCGTTTTGACTGTTGGGGTCAGTTTTGAGACCAGTATGCCTGAAAAGAATGAAAGTTAGACTGATAGATGGGCTGAGGGTGGGAAGGGAGGGCATGGGTGGGCACGGGGAGGCTTTACCGCAGTCTCAGTTTCCAGGACCTCCTGGATAAAGATTTCCCATGCAGGAGCAGGGCACATGGAAAGGCAGATTCCCGAACGAGGCACAAAAGTGGGCTTATGCTCTTGTCACTGACTGATTTTCCAGGTAACCACGGAAGCAACATAGTATTCTTAGAGCGAGATTCTACTTCTTGATATCTTAGTCTTCTCTAAGATCATCTGAGTCTGATTAAAAAAACAAAACAAAACAAAACCAGAACAAAGAAAACTGTCATAAACCTCAATTAAAAAGTCCCAGAGAATAAAGATAACGTCAGAAACGTTTATGCTTTGAGCGTGCTTTATTCTGAAAAGTCAAGGCTTACCTAACCACTGGTCTTCTTTGTGTGTTTTTCCCCCAGCCTACCTTATGTTCAGTATTTTGGAGGTGTGTCTGCTTTAAGTAAACAGCAGTTTCTCACCATCAATGGATTTCCTAATAACTACTGGGGCTGGGGAGGTGAAGATGATGACATTTTTAACAGGTAATGGATACAACTTAGACCTCTTTCTTCTCTGTCTCCCATTGCTACCAGATTTTCAATCAGCACCTGGTTATTCTGCAAGGATTGCTCCTCGGGCGGGATACAGTCCCCACTTGGCCCACATTCTCTTTTTTTTTTTTTTTTAAGATTTTATTTATTTATCAGAGAGGGAGCACAAGCAGGGGGAGCAGCAGGGAGAGGGAGAAGCAGACTCCCCACCGAGCAGGGAGCCAGGTGTGGGACTTGATCCCAGGACACTGGGATCATGACCTGAGCCAAAGGCAGACGTTTAACTGACGGAGCCATCCAGGCATCCCTTGGCCCACATTCTTTTTTTTTTTTTTTTTAAAGATTTTATTTATTTGATGGAGAGAGAGAGAGATCACAAGTAGGCAGAGAGGCAGGCAGAGAGAGAGGGGGAAGCAGGCTCCCTGCTGAGCAGAGTGCCCGATGCGGGGCTCGATCCCAGGACGCTGGAATCATGACCTGAGCTGAAGGCAGAGGCTTTAACCCACTGAGCCAACCAGGCACCGCCCACATTCTTAAGTATGCCCCACAGTAGGTGCCACAGATGCTGAAGAATGTCTTTAGGAAGATTAGCTTCTGTGATTTTTGCATTAGCCTTGGAACATGCAAAATGAGAACCAAGTGGAGGGTTGAGTTTACTTTGATTTATACCACATGCTGTTTTGTTCTGAAGAAGTAAGCATGTGTCCTTTGCAAAAATTTGGCATTTCATTGTCTTCCCATTTGATTATGAAACAAGTTTCTTTGGGCTGGATCCTAAGTTCCTTTACAGAATCTCTGTGTTATTTGTTTATTCTGGAACATTTTTACATACACAAACGAGGACCGAGTAGTATAATGAACTTCTGTGGACCTACCCGGCCCCAACAACCGGCTCTCCACGGCCAGCCCTGCCCCATCCACACCCCAGGGGCTCCTTTTAAGCTGGTAAGCCTTTATCATAGGGGTTGTCATTGCAGGTGGTAAAAAAAAAAAAATTCCAATGCCAATGGCATTTAAAACCACATTCTGCCCCGTCCTTCCTGGCCGTGGAGACTTCAACCCTGCCAGCCATGGATAAGAAGTAGCTTCTCCTGGGAGCTAGTCTGAGCTTGTCATTGAGCTTGATAACAGAATATACACTAGCACCTTCCCAAACCGGACTACATTAATTTAATCAGTTTGCAGAAGCTGTCTGTCAGAGCAGCACCCAAGTCAGTCTTGTTGAGCTTAGCGTGAGAACCTGTCATGGACCCAGGTCTTTGCTATCGGCCTGGGAGAAAACCGGACTCGGAGTGCGTGCCCCTTCAGCATACAGAGTGCTGAGTCCCGAAGGCCCAGTGGGGAGGCCTCGGAAGCCCCGAATAGGGTGTCCAGACAGATACAAACTTGCTTCCACGGCACCAGCTGGGCAAACATGGTGGGGATGGTGTTCAGGGCTGAGGTGAAACCACAGACCTGAGCGGTGAAGGTTAGTGGGGATGGAGCCCTTAGGGTGGAGGGACTAGAAGACTGTGTGATTTGTGGAGCAGGTTTCTTGAAAGATAAAGGATGTACCTGTTAAGCACCTACTCTCTGTGTACCAGGCACAAACCAGCACTGGAGGAGATGAGGCCAGAAAAAACCTTTAGTCCTCCGGGACCAGCCAGTCCTGCCTCTTATCTAACTTGTCCTGCTGCTGTCAAGGCTTTGGTTCGGGTCCTCATTCCTTTCCCCCAGACCTACACAGAAATCTTCCATCTTGCTCTGGCTGGCTCTCGTCTTGTTCTCTGCTCTCCGTTGTTATGGTGCTTATCAGAGAGACTTCTCTTTGGCCAAAAACCTTTGGGGAACTGTGTATTATATCCTTTTCAGACACTGGCACTGACTGTTGGGATGTTATAAAGCTCTGAGAAGGCCTCCATGATGTAGCTTTTGCCCTTCTTTCCAGCCTCATCCCTGGCCACTTCCTGTTCCAGACTCTTTACGAGTCCCCAGAACTTTGTGTTGCTCCCTGAGAGCCCTGCGTTTGCCCTGTCTCTCCGCCTTTGCCTCAGCTGCCCCGGCTGCCCAGAATGCTGTAGCAGATACCCCTTTGTCTTCACAACTGGCTCTGCCTAGTCTTGCTCAGGGAAAGTGAGTGGCTTCCCCTCCTGTGCTTGCTCCCTCCCCCCTCGCTTCCATCCTGACACTGATGGTCCTGTGTTCTCAGTTTGCACTGTAAGTTCTCTGAGGGCAGACACCCTCCGTGCCTGGCACGGAACAGTCACCGACACAAACTGTAGAACCTGTGGTGAGAGGACTTGGGGACTTAGTGTCCATCTGAACCAGTGAGCCGGGGTGTGGGCTGAGTGAGAACAATAAACAAGATGGCGGATGAGGCTCGAGTCCTGCAGCGGGCACTTTTGGACCCAAGCCTCAAGGCAGCTCTACAGTGCTGATTTGTCCTTTTACTCCTTGCAGATTAGTTTTTCGAGGTATGTCTGTGTCTCGCCCAAATGCTATGGTTGGCAAATGTCGGATGATCCGCCACTCAAGAGACAAGAAAAATGAACCCAATCCTCAGAGGTGTGTTCTGTGTTCATTTACATTCCTTCTTTCTCCGTTCAGGCAGGGGAGGCTACAGGAATGAGGCTCTGGAGGGGGCTCCACGCCTTGAGCGAGAGGGAGGGTTCTGTCCTCGGGACTGGTAGAATAGGTGGGCCTGTATGAAGGACAAATGTTCTTGCTTTTTTCTTGAGATTTCTGTTTGACTTTTTTTTGTTTGACTGTTTTTGTTGTTTGACTGTTTGTTTTTCTGTTTGACTATCTTTTCCTTGTAGGTTTGACCGAATTGCACATACAAAGGAGACCATGCTCTCAGATGGTTTGAACACACTCACCTACAAGGTGTTGGACATAGAGAGAAACCCGTTGTATACCAAAGTCACAGTGGACATCGGGACACCAAGCTAGCATTTTGGTACACCAATAAGAGACCTGAAAATGGCCAGGGACCTTTGCTGTGCGTCTCTGCCAATCTTCTGGGCTGGTCCCTTTCATTCTTCACAATCAGAGTGATAGGCCCCCTTCATCCGTCATTCAGATGCCTTTCCAGATGACCAGGACGAGTGGGATATTTTGCCCCCAACGGGACTCGGCATGTGACTTCTTAGCTCTACAAGGTGTTTGTAAATGTAGAAACCATCAGGCTTTGGGGGATTCTCGGCATGTTCACAATGTCACCCCAGAGAATCAGTGCACAGCCCAAAATTTGGTGACTGTGGGACTCGTCCCAGTGATAAACTGCTAATTTGTTGTGAAGTAGGTAAGAATTTCACTTTAAATTGTGGTATTCTTATTACTTTATGAAAAATTGGAGAGTGCTGCTGAAATCGGATTGGTGTGATGTTTTTTGTTTGCATATTTTAACAGAAAAACACAATCTCAACCATTCTCCTTTATACCCCTCCCCCACTTTCTTTTAGTGGTGTACAACTACTACAATCATTCTGTGTGTGTGTGTGTGTGTGTGTGTATGTGTGTGTGTGTGTGTGTGTGTCTTTTCTTAGCAAGAGGATTTTAAAATTTGAGCCTTGGACCTTTTGCCCTGCTAATGTGTGAATTCCAAGGCCACATTAGTCACCACAGCAAAAGCCTTGGGTGTTCTGTCATTCAGTGGCCTTTCTCAAGATTGTCTGATTTCTGAATGTAAAGACTTTTTTTTTTTTTTTAAAGCAGTTTGTAGTATTTTAAAGAAAGAACAAATCAGGTTCTAATTAAGATCTAGCTTGATTTTGTGTTGATCCAGATTTGCATAGCTATTTAGTGTTAAATCATGGCAGTTTATTTTTCTGAGCATGCTATATAAACTTGAATTTCCTATGTATTTTTATTGTGGTGTTTTAAATGTGGGGAGGGGATTGAGCATTTTTTTAAGGGGTGGGAAATAACGTATGCTGTACTGGCCGTGAACAGACCTCTGATTTAGTCGGCAGCCTAGGTTTTGAAGAGCAGAATCACCTTTGGGCCCGTTGAGGGTAGGACCTCCCTGGTCAGAGTTACCCTGCTAGACCTCTGGGGGCGGCAAAGGCCTAGGCCTGCTAGGCAGAGCTCCCCACCTCCCCAGGTGGGAGGGAACCTCCACCCCTCTTCCAACCTACCCTGGGACCTCCCCATAGGGCCCTAGGCTGTGGAGGTGTAAATGACAGCAATCCAGTTGTTTACTGGCCAGGAGTCTGGGGAAGGGGAGGAAATCACTGTTTTGGCCCCAGGGAGCCTGGAGGCCGCCTCCTTCTCTGTGCTGGCCACACTGCCTGGCCTGCCTTGCGGGGACCTGTTCTCCTTCCCCCCACTTCCTCCTTTCCGTTGCCTTTCTCCTTCCTTCCTCCCTGTTTTTGTTCCTTTGCCTCTTGCGTGTTCCCTAAAACTTGCCTGTGGCACTCAGGGTCAAACAGACTATTCATTCTCCAGCATGAACGTGCCTTCTAATTAGAGATCTAGAAAGAAGTTGAGCTGAACCCTCCCATATTCCCCCACAGCTACTCTGGTGCCTCAAGCCTCCCATCCCCCTCAGGTTTTTAGCAGGTGCTCCCACTCCAGGGAGGCTGATCCCCAGGGGTGTCGTCTCCAAACCCATCTCTGCTGGGAGAGGTTTAGCCTCCCTGGGACGAGCTGCACGAGGCAGTTGCTACCAGTGGGTACCCTTGCCGGGTCCAGCCTGGCTGGGCCGGGCGCAGAAGATTCAGCTGTCTAATCCCAGGGCTGACCCTTCATCTGGTGGCTGCCTGGAGCCCCACCCCCATCTTCCTGGGAACCAGCCCTTAGTGTGGAGGCTGAGCTGGTGTCCAGCCCCAGACTTAACCTGTGCCTTTATCGTTTTGAGCATCTTGGATGCTAACATGGTTCTTTTTCCAGAAGCCTTTGTATTGGTTAAAAATTATTTTCCACTGCAGAAGCAGCTGGGCCATGCAGAGAGTATTCTTTCTGTCATTTCCCCATTCCTTAGCAGCGATGTCAGTGGAACCAAGAATGACCGCACTGAGAGGGAGTTTTGGGAAATGCAAAGAATGAAGGCCTCTCTTTCTGTCCCCAGATCCTGACCTTTCCAAAGTGCCTTAAAAGAAAGGAGACAAATACCCTGGGTGGTAATTTCTTTTTACTTACTTTACTTTTAAAGAAAATCCTGATGTTTGTTTGTTTGTTTGTTTGTTTACCTGTTGACTATACATTTTCCTTTATGTTCCACTGGAATAGTCAAGTATGTGGTTCATTCTCAGAACCAAGGGAGATCCTGTTTCACTTGTTCCCCATTTGCTGACCTTCTGGTGCTCTCACAGGGCCCACCTGGGCCCACGGTTAGGCCTAGATGCTTGCCTGGTTCCTAAGATGCTGCAGGTCCTGTTCCCTCCCTGAGAAGTTCAGGGCCGAGGGTTCAGGGAGCATTTCCTTCACCCGGAAGCTGTCGCCACGAAGCTGTCGTGGGCTGCATCTTTCTCCGTTTCTATCCACCCCGTTGCTGGCGACCCCATCAAGTGGCCTTTGGGAAAGATGAGAGGGCAGCGGTGGCACAAGAGGGTAAAGGAAATGCTGGTGCTGGCTCTTGGTCTGGGCAGGGGCTCTGCCGACCTCAGGGCCGGGCGTGGGGCGCCCCACTCGGCCAGGATGGCGGCTTTCCTGTTCTAGAGAACTGTTGTGTATTTCAATCTCCCATGTATGCAAATGTATGGATTTACCATTGTAAGTGGGCGGGGCGGGGGGGAGGGGGAGGGTGTGTGTGTCTGACCCTGGTGTTCAAAACAACTGTATTTTTGTCTTTAAAGTCCAGGAATGTAACGTAAATAAATGACCTTATCTTTGTAGCCTCAGGTGGTTTCTTTTCTGATTTAAGGGGTCTGGGTTTTCCCAGGGCTGGGGGGAAGTGATGGGGATTACCTTCTGGGAGGATCAGAGGAAAGCAGAGGTCTGCCACCTGTGCCCCCCTCGCTGCGGGGTGTGGGGGCAGCTGGGAGCACCCCACTGGAATCAGCTGTTTGTGAGGCTTTTTTTTTTTTTTTTAATTTATTTGAGAGAGAGACAGAGAAAGAGAGAGAACAAGTGGGAGGAAGAGCAGAGGGAGAAGCAGGCTCCCCACGGAGCAGAGAGCTCGATGTGGGGCTCAATCCCAGGACCCTGAGATCATGACCTGAGCCGAAGGCAGATGCTTAACCGACTGAGCCACCCAGGTGCCCCTGTTTTAGAGGCTTAAAGGGGATGATGTGTCAGACATACTGACTGGCCCCTCACAGGTACTTACTACGTAGTAGCTGGTGCCTCATCAAAATGACGTTTCCCCTAGCAAGTGATATAGCTCTGCTATATGCAGCAGACGCCAGGATTGTTCTGGGATCATCCTCAGAGCCATTGCCACAAGGTGTACGCAGTGTAACTTGAGTGGGTATTCTACAAAACAAGGTTTCTTGTCAGCCCCAGGAAATGCAAATATTTTCCAGGGTCTTGGTTGTGACTCAAGGATCTGAGGCAGTATGAACCCTGGGTGCCTCCTCCTTCTCCTCGTTGCCTCCAGCAATGAGGCACCAACGATCAGGCACCAGCAGCCTCTTCCGTGCTGGCTGGATTGACTTGACATCTGGGAGAAACGTGTCTGAGGAAACCGGTGTGCAGGAGAGGTCACCCTTGCTGTCCAGGCTGATGGAGCTGTGAATGTGGGACCAACTGGGAAACAGGAGCAGGAAAGGTGGCATTTTTCGCCCCCACACTGCCATCTGGCTGTCCCCACTCATCCTTGTGACTGCTAGAAGGATCCCTAGGGGCTTCGGACCCGAACAGAAGTGGCCCTGGGCTCAGATCTGCCTTCAAACAGGAGACAACAAACCTCTAGTCCTCTGGACAAAGTGCTGTCGTAGAAGGCTTTGTAAGCTCTAAGGTCTGGGTTAAGTGGGGCACCCTTCTGTCCCCAAAGATGCACGTATCCACACAGATACATACATACTAACATGCATAACACACCTGACATGTGCCTACGAGAGACCAGAGTACCTGGGTTCGAATCCTACGGTTGTCTCTTCCTAGTGCCGTGACGTGACCACTCCTCTCCTGGAGACACGAGGACAGACCTCACCAGTCGTGTTCTCCTACCCCTTCCTTGCCTCACAGTGAGCAAAGGTGTTTGGAAGGGCAGCACTGGGGCGGAAGGGGGCCTGAACCTCTGGTGGGCTCCAAAGGTGCCAGGAAGGGAAGAAGGCAGGAGGAAGGGGGCCACAGACAGGCTCCTGGGGTTGGCCACTTCCTTGAGATGTGCTCTGTCTCTAGTCTCCCACTTCACATGGACCCAGACCAAGCCTGAGCCAGGCAGAGCCTGGTAGTCGAGAGTGTGGATTCGGTGGGCACCAGACCCCCCAACACAGTACCTTCGTCCATTGGAGGATGTGACCTGGATGCCGAATCACTGACTGACCGCCGTCTGTTGGAGGCAGGGCCGTGGTGCCCAGGTCAGTGCCTACTTGTGGAGGTACACGAGTGGGCCCTCCCAAGGCAGGACTGTTTGCTGCTGGTGACAGAGGGAAGCTGTGTGTGGGGAGGTGGAGAGAGAGGTCAAGGAAATGAGGAGATGGCCAGGTTCTAGGTGTCGCCAAGTCTCCACCACACTTCCAGGCTCCCCTCCTCTTGTTTGTTCCAGGAGGTGAGAGTTTGCACATTCCCAGGGGCTGGTTTCTCAGAACAGGAACTTCTTAACCCTGTTAGAAAGGAAATGAGGTTTGTCTGGCTGAGCGGGTCATGCCAGACAAGCTCATTTCCTTCTCTGGCACAGTCCCCAGGCAGGGAACGTGGCTGTTGCCTTTCTCCGGGCTCAGGGAGCTGTACCCGAGCTGCGAGGCAGAGGAACCTTCAGGGCAGGGGAGTGTTAGGGTCAGTAGACCAGAAACCAGAGGGTATGACCCTCCAAGGACATCTGCCCTTGAGCAAGATGTGTGCCAGGTCACCAGGCAGGGGGCCCAGAAGGATGGCCAGGAAAAGGCCATATAAACAGTAATCATTACTTCTGGCTCTTTCTGCCTTCCCACTTGCTGTGTGACCCTGGGCAAGTTGATTCGCCTCCCTGAGCCCTCGGTTTGCTCCTCTTCCTCCATTTTAGAACTTGCTCTCAGAATCCACCTTTGATCTCCCCATGGTTCTGCCTTCCCCTCACTAGGAAGTACCCTGATCTTGGGTTTCCTCTTATTGTTGAGGTGAACCCTTCTTATCACCTTGAAGGAAGTCACTTTATCTCTGAGTCTTCGTTTATAAAAACAGTAGGATCACCCCCATGTGCCCTGTACAAATCAAAACCATGCTGAGATACTACCTTGCACCAATTAGGATGGCTGTTATCAAAAACCAGGATAAGTATTGCCAAAGATGTGGAAAAATTGGAAACCCTGTGCACTGCTGGGGTGGGAATGTAATATGGTGCAGAACCTGTGGAAAATCACATGGTGATCCCTCAAGACCTTAAACGTAGAATCACCATATGGTCCGGTAAGTCCACTTCAGGTTATATACCCCAAAGAAACGAAAACAAGGACTTGAACAGATATTTGTATATACTCTTATGCACAACAGTCAAAAGGTGGAGATGACCCAGTTGTCTGTCAACAGATGAATGGATAAACAAAATGTGGTGTATATAGACAATGGAATACCATTCAGCCTTAAAAAGTAAGGAAATTCTGGGGTGC
>CM053615.1:45485164-45534312 GCA_028646535.1 Procyon lotor | reverse complement strand
AAGGCAGAGGCTTTAACCCACTGAGCCACCCAGGTGCCCCAAAAGAATAAAATCTTTAAAAAAAAAAAAAAAAAGTAATTCTGACACATATTGCAACATGGATAAACCTTAACGACATTATGCTGAGGAAGATAAGCCATTTACGAAAGGACAGATAGTCCAGGAGTCCACTCACTGAATGAGGTGTCTAAGTCATTACGTTCATAGAGACACAAAGTCAGGTGATAGTTGCCCTGGGGCCATAGGGGAGAGTGAGTAGAGGGAAGAATGAGGAGTTAGTGTTCACCGAGTCCAGAGTTTTAAATGTAGGAGATGAAAAAGTTCTGAAGACTGACGGTGGTGATAGTAGAACAATGTGAAGGTACTAACACCACAAAACTGTGTACTTAAAAGTGGTTAAAACAATAAATTCCATGTTACATATATTTGCTACAGACTGAATATGTCCCCTCCCCCCTAAAATTCATGTTGAAACTTGATTCCCAATATGATGGTATTTGGAGCTGGGGCCTCTCTGGGAGGTGGTTACGTCATGAAGACAGAGCCCTCGTGCATGGGGTTAGTGTCCTCATAAAAGAGACCCAGAGCTCCCTCATCCCTTCTGCCATCTGCAGTTATAGCAAGAAGGCGAGCAGTCTGTGAACCAGGAAGCAGCCCCTCAAAGACATCAAATCTGCCAGCACCTTGATCTCAGACTCCCAGCCTCCAGAACTGAGAAATAACATTCCTGCTGTTGATAAGCCAACCAGTCTATGTTATTTTTTGCAATGGCAGCCTGATAAGACCAGGACAGCATATTTTACCACAGATTTTTTTTTTTTAAAGGAGGCAGGTCCCTGTAGCCCAACTCGACCTCCTCCTGCTCTGGGGGTGGCTGACTATGGCAGTGTGAGTGCAGTTGGTTAAGCGTCTCCAGGGAGCCCTTGAGTGTGAGAAGAGCTGGCCATGGGGGGCGTGCCACCTGGGGATCTGCAAACCGTGGGCACTCAGCCTGGTTGCTCACTCCAGCTTGGTGCTCTGCCCCCCATGACCGGCTTTTCAGTAGCTGCCTTTGCCCAAGACAAACACCCTTCCCTAAGGAAGCCAGGGGCAGCAAAGCTATGATGTAGCCACGACTATCCCTACGCCAGTGGGGTTTGGGGGGAGAGCGTGAAGCCTGGACTCTGGCAGGACTAAGGGGCGAGGAGGCGCTTATTCCCAGAGTGCCCCCTTGGCCCCCATTTACTGTTGGCAGAAGAAGAAATGACAAGCTGGGCCAGATTATACCTAGGCATGAAAACAGTCACCTAGACAGGATCTGTCCAGATGAAGCGGAAGGCCCCCAAGGGTCAGGAGGGAGAGCACAAATGAATTCTGGAGGATAGGAGGGACACTTCAGAGAGATGGTCCTACGACTCGGGATGGGTGAGGGCAGGGGACCCTCCACTCCCATGCTGCTAGTCTGGTACAACCTTTCTGGGAGGGGCTGTAGAGAAGTCAATCTTTTTTTTTTTTTTTTTTTAAGATTTATTTAGAAAGGGGGGGCACCTGGGGGGCTCAGTCATTAAGCGTCTGCCTTCAGCTCAGGTCATGATCGCAGAGTCCTGGGATCAAGCCCTGCATCAGGCTTGCTGCTTGGCAGGAAGCCTGTTTCTCCCTCTCCCACTTCCCCTGTTTGTGTTCCCTCTCTCGTTGTATCTCTGTCAAATAAATAAATTAAATAGAGAGAGTGGGAGAGCGAGAGCACATGCATGTGCTTGAGCCAGGAGAGGGGCAGCAGGAGGAGAGAAAGAACCTCCAGCAGACCCCCCCACCCCCCCGAACATGTAGCCCAGTGTGGGGCTTGATCCCACGACCCTGAGATCATGACCTGGGCTGAAATCAAGAGTCAAGACGCTTAACCGACTGAGCCCCCCAGGTGCCCCAGCAGAGAAGTAAATCTTAAAAGTGAACCTATCCCTCGACCTTGCAATTCAGCTTCTAGGAATTTATCTGAAGAAAACAAAGCCGTGCACCAAGATGTAGGTTTTACTCAGCCGGGCTTGTAATATGAACACTTAGAAGCTACCGTCACCGGGGGCCTGTGCTAAAGAAAATGAGGGGCATCTGAGCAATTAAATACAGTGTGACCATTGAGAATGATGAAGCGGATCTATATTTATCGATTGGGAAGAGGTATAAGGAAAAAAACCAAACTACACAATGATATTTCCATATACAGCAGGGAAATGTATGAATAATTTAGGGCCGAAATTACTCTGTAATTGTTTGTGGGAGCAGATGCATGAGCAATGAAATGAAGAGACAATCTTCCCTTCTCTGCACGGTCTGTACGGCCAGGCTCCCGTCTGGGGTAACAATCTTCAGGTTTTGGGGGTTGCCTGTGGGCTGAGGCCATTAACGGTGTTGGCCCCATTGAAGGAATGAGCTGGATTGTCCCCTGGGCTTGGGGTGGGTTTGCCACCCCTGCAAGTGCCCCGACTTGGAAGGAAGCTGGGGGCTTCCTCCCACAGGGAATGATGGAGGCCTGTGGCCTGTTCACACGTGGTGGGATGCGGCACGCTGTGGGGGTGTTCACAGGGGCCGGACAGGAGCTCAGCTGGAGCTGATGAGCTTCTAGCTGTTCTCTCAGACTTAGAAAAATAAAGTTAGGACATTTCTTGCCTGAGCACAATCGAACATTCGTGTGTTTTATACTTGGGGTAATGGAAGTATTCGAGAACAAAAAGAACAGGAGGGGACACTGTTCCCCGGCTCTTAAGGAGCAAGACTGACCTGGAGCACCTGATCAGGACCCTGTGAGGAGGGTGAGCGCAGGAGGAAGAGAGAGGGCTCCCACTGCCCACGGATCTTTGGCCCCAGAATCCAGGAGCTCTGCTGCTGAGGGAGCCCTTGACATCTGGATTCTGACATGGATTTGAGCATGGAGCTATTGCAGACTCATGTCCGGTCCAGATGTGAGTGCTGGACAACAGGCCTGGGCTCCTGGACCTGGGCTCTGCCTGGGGGGTGTGTGCCAGAGGAGGGGGTGGGATAGCAGGCCTTGGTATGTCTCGAACTTGGAATCTATCTGGTAGGGTACCAAGAGTTGTGTGCTCAGCCCCGCCCTGCCCTGCTCGGCTAGCTCCATGAGGCCCAGCGGGGTGAACTTCTCTGTGTTGATAAATGGGAACATGGCGAGCTCGGGGACCTCATCCAGCCAGGGCCATGGACCTTGGTGTGAAAGCGGCTTGTTCTCTCAGTAACTTTGGCCTGCTCTGATAACAACAGCCCAGGAGACGGGCCAGCTCCAAGGTCCCAGCTCTGTAGTTGGCAACTTCACCAAAGGCATATCAGCAGTGAGGGACCGAGCAAGGGAGGCTGCAGGGGGGGTGGGGGGGTGAGCGGCTTGCGGGCCCTTAGGAGCGCCCCTGGCACTTTCCTACCTGCTCTGCGCTGCTCAGACGGTATTCCCCATCACGAGAACCGAGGCTCAGGGAGGCCATGTGACTTGTACAAGGTCACACAGAGTGCGTGTCTGCCCCAGCTCTCCCGAGTCCCACTGGCCTCTGGACATGAGCCAGCCGGTCATGCAGACCCAGCGCCCTCCGTCCCCAAAACGGGAGGCAGCTCCACGCTGAGTGACACCCCACCCCGGCGGGAAGATGGGGCCCTCCCTCCAAGCCCGGCATCAGCAGCAGTGCCCAGGGAAGTGCCGTGCAGGTCAGGCACTGGGCCCAAGAGCTCGGTTTGTATTTTGTGTGTTTTTTGGTTTGTTTTGCTTTCCCTTTACAGTTTAGAGGACTTGGGAATCAGGCGTACCTTCTGGCAGCGGCTCCCAGAGCAAGGACGCCCGCACAACCGCAGTCCGAGAGACACATGGGGGGGGTGAACATTGAAATCCTTCACGAGGATGCAGGAGACCTGGGTCATGTGGTACGAGGAAGGGAGACCCCAGAGGGCTGAGGCCCCGCGTGGCCCTGAAGAAGCGGGGCTGCCCTCTGCCTCTGGAAGCATCACTCCGGGAAGCAACAGTCTGGTTCACTGCCAGGACAGCTCCCTCATGCCGCTCGGCTCAGCACTGTCCCTGCCCCGGGGCTGACACCTGGTGTCCTGGAGGATTCGCCACAGCATTGCCCGGAGGCTGCGGAGACCAGCCGTGCAGGGTGGAGAGAGACTGGGTTCAGCCCTCCCTTGTCCTCTGGGCCCCTGTCTCCCCCTTACCATCCAGCCTCTGCCCAAAGGAGGGCAGCTGCCACACCATTCCCAGTACCCCTGAACATTCTCAAAGGCACACTCCTAAATGAAGCCAGGGCCGTGCTTTGATTGGTCTGATGGGTCCTGATTTTTAGACAGGCTGAGCCAAGAGCATTCAAAAGCCCATCTTCGGGTTTGACTTTATCAGACTCCAGACCTCAGCGATTCACGTTTCATGTGGTTTGCCCTGGATGGGAGCTGAGCCAGCTGCGGTGAGACTGTGGAATGAGGAGGGAAGACCAGCTGCTGAGGACAGGAGAGACCTCCCCCGTGACAGATTTCTCAGCTCTGAAGCCCGCCTGGGCTCTGCCTCTGACTCAGGGGCTGGGCCTCAACTTTGTCTCTCACAGGGTTTGGCTGATGAGCTTGGCCCTGTTGGCCGCCCACACTCTCCCCATCTTGGGCCTGCCCCATCTTGTGGCAGGTTCACTGCCCACACCTTCCAGAAGACTGTTCCAGGGCTTTTCTTCATGGGAAACAAGGCCTGCCAGGCCTCTTGCTGGCCCGCCTCCAACTCTGAGGTGAGGACATGGTGGGGAGGTGCTTTGTTTTGGGGAGATGCAGGCAGCAGAGGGAGCTAAGGAAGCCCTGGACGGGGAGCCCAGTGTTGATCCAACTGACGGGTGACCAAGGCCAGAAACTGGGTGGAGAGGCTGTGAGGGCCCTTCAGGGCTGCCAGCCACGGTTCTAGGAAAACTCTCCAGGCTGTTTTATTTCTCCAGCTCCTTCTGCCTGTTCGAGGTTGCTGCTGGGTGCTTAAGATGGAACTCAAGGCCAGAAACAAAAGTCCCCTTTGTCAATCCAGGAAACCAGGGAGGGGGAGGGTGGAAGGAAAGGCAATTCCTGGCAGTTCTGAGGCATTCCCAGGGGCATGGCTCACGGTCCAAAGGGAACTAGGCCTTTGCTGCAAGACTTCTGGGAGGGCCCTGTTGCTCTTCCTTCTTTAGTCTGCCTTATAACCTGGACTGAGGCTGCAAAAAACACGAAGTTCAGCTTACGGGGTGAAACCAGACTTGTCCCAAGGGTCTCTGGGGGGGTCTAGCTCCTGTTTTCTCCCAAACGCTGCTAGAGACAGAGCCCGGGGGTTCACCAGAACATCAGCCTTGCACCATGCCCTGGGAGGGCCCCAACCCTGAGCGTCTGTGCTGGAATGTCAGCCTCCTGCTCAAGTCCTCCTGCAGGTAGAGAGGGCCACTCTCTTACAGGGGACTTGGTGTGCGGGCCCAGCTGCAGTCTACAGGAGAGGAGAGGGGCCCAGCAGGGGCTTTAGAGCTATGGAACAAGGCCTGGAAGGCAGTAATCATCTCAATGGACATAGCTCCATAGCTCCCACAGGTGCTCCCAGCACTTACCAGTTCACAGAGTACTTCTGTAACTTCTGGTCTTGTTGCTCGTGATAGCTTTGGGAGGTGACTGGTCCATTGGTAGAATGTAAAAGGTATGGACTTATATTAGGGCCGGATATATTTGGGTTCAAAGACCTGACTTCAGGGTGCCTGACCGGCTCAGTTGTAAGAGCATGTGACTGTGATCTTGGGGTCAGGATTTTGAGCCCCACGCTGGGTGTAGAGATTACTTAAATAAATAAATCAGTTTAAGGGAAAAAAGAAAAGACCTGATTTCACTATATTGCCACTTTAGGACATTGGACAAATTACTTTTTTTTCCATACGATATCCAAAGATCACGGCACCGTTTTTTGGATAGACTTCCCTTTCCCCACTGCTCTGCAGTGTCGTCTTTGTCATGAAGTTGATGTCCATACCTGTGACGGTCTATTTCTGGACTCTATTCTGGTGTGTTGTTCTATTTATCTATCCTGTGCCAGACCATACTATTGTTCCTGTTGTTGTTGTTATTTTAAGATTTATTTATTTATTTGAGAGAGAGCGAGAGCATGCACACACATACGCGCAAGTCAGGGGAGAGGCAGAGGGAGAGAATCTTCAAGCAGACTCCCCGCTGAGCCTAGAGCGTGACATGGGGCTCGATCCCACCACCCTAAGATCATGACCTGAGCTGAAACCAAGGGTTGGACGCTTAACTGATTGAGCCACCCAGATGTACCAGACTGTTTTTTTTTTTTTTTTTTAAAGATTTTATTTATTTGACAGAGAGAAACATAGCGAGAGAGGGAACACAAGCAGAGGGAATGGTAGTGGGAGAAGCAGGCTTCTTGCAGAGCAGAGAGCCCGATGTGGGGCTCGATCCCAGGACTCTGGGATCTGACCTGGGCCGAAGGCAGACGCTTAACGACTGAGCCACCCAGGCGCCCTCCAGACTGGTTTTTAAATATTAAATCAAACTTGCACTCCTAGAACAGAATCAATTTAGTCATAATCTATTAGCCATTTTACATACTGCCAGATTTGGTTGGTTAATCTGTTTGCTTAGGATTTTTGCATTTATGTTCATAAATGAGATCTGCAGGTAATTTTCCTTCTCATAATATCCTCATCAGGTTTTCATAATTTATGAAGGAATTATTTTTCCTTTTTATTCCAATATTACATTTCTATTCAAAGAAAAACGTGGTTTGGAGTCTCTCTATTGTACCTTAATTCCATTTCACTGATTTCTGATCTAATTTTTAAGATTTTCTTCAACTCTATTTGGGTATGATTTGCTTTTCTTCTCATGCTTTGCGATTAGGGCTTAGCTCTTGATATATATAAGTATATTCATTTAAATTTTCCTCTATGCACATATTTAACTGTATTCTATGTGTCATGTTTCTTTTTTTAAAAATAAATTTGCGGGGCGCCTGAGTGGCTCAGTCGTTAGGCGTCTGCCTTCGGCTCAGGTCATGATCCCAGGGTCCTGGGATCGAGCCCTGCATCAGGCTCCCTGCTCCGCGGGAAGCCTGCTTCTCCCGCTACCATTCCCTCTCCTTGTGTTCCCTCTCTCGCTGTGTTTCTCTCTGTCAAATAAATAAAATCTTAAATAAATAAATAAATAAATAAATAAATAAATTTGCCTTTTGTATTTTTTTAAAAAGATTTTATTTATTTATTTATTTATTTATTTATTTATTTATTTGGCAGAGAGAGAGAGAGACAGCGAGAGAGGGAACACAAGTGGTGGGAATGTGAGAAGGAGAAGCAGGCTTCCCGCTGAGCAGGGAGCCCGATGTGGGGCTCCATCCCAGAACCCTGGGATCATTACCTGAACCTAAGGCAGATGCTTAATGACTGAGCCACCCAGCCTCAGCTTGTGTCATGTTTCTTACGTGTCGTGTTTCTTACTATCTAGTTTCTACTTTGAAATTTTTCCTAATTCCAATAGACTTTTCTTTCATCTAATGATAACATAGAAATACCCTTTTTAAATGTCCTGTCATGTGTAGAGATATGTTCAGGGAGTGAATGTGATTGCACATTGACCCAGGAACCGGACCTTGGGCAATCAGGGGCTCCTTACCTCCTCCGTGGGCTTTAGAATGTACACTAAGCTTACTATTCCACAGTGGGAACTGTGGCAAGGACGTAGTCTTGAGAGACGAAGGTGTTGCTGAGATAATTTGGACAGTATAGTTTACTGAACCCAGTTAAGGCCTCTATATAAACTTTTAAGATTTGGGGGATGGGCGCAGACATCTAGTCCTTTTGCAGTAGCCTAAGGCAAGTCTCACAAATAAGTCTCCTTGCTTACTAAAACTGCCACTCCAATCAGGATTGGTCTGCTTCTGCCTCTCCCTGCCCTCTGCATACAGTAGCCAATTTCAGATTATACCCAGAAATCTCCCAAATTTTTGAATCACTATTTGGGTTTTCAAATTATTGTGAAGTTTCTGTTTCTTACGGCTTTCTAGCTCAATTTGATTGTAAGCAGGAAGCATCTTCAGTATGATATCAATCCTTTGAAATTTGTTGAGACTCGCTTGGTGGTCCAGCATATGGTCAACTTTTGCAAATGTTCTCGTGTGCATAAAATAAACAATGTAGTCAGAATTTTGAAGGACAGCATTCTGCGTATGCCCATTAGGTTAAATTTGCTAACTCTATAGTTCAAATCTTCCATAGCTTTAATGAATTTTTAACTCAGTTCTTCTATACCTTTTGTTAAAAATCTTCCACTGTTATTGTGCATTTTTCCAGTTGTTCTTGTAGTTCTAAAGATCCTACCTTTCATGTTTTGAGGGTATATTGTTAGAGGCTTACAACCTTAGAATGATCATATCTTCTCGGTTTACAGCCTTTGCCTTGAACTCAACTTTACCTAGACATTAGATAGTGGTGATGGTTGCAAAATCTTGTGAATATAATAAAAATAAATCATTAAGCTGTACCCTTGAAAAGATATGAGAAAATCTACCTTTTCTGATACTAATATAGCTGCATCAGCTTTCTTTTGGTTAGAGTCTTTGAGTTCTATATTTTTCCATCCTTTACATTTTTCTGTATCCTTACGTCTTAACTGTGTTTCTTATAAACAGCATATAGTTGTTTTTAAGTCCAGTCTAACAATCTCTGTATTTTAACTGCAGAATTTTTTCCATTTATAGTCAAAGTAAATACTGATATATTTCAGTCTAAATCTATCAATTCGTTAAGTGTTTTCTGTTTGTCTCACATGCATTATATTCCTTTTCTCTCCTTCCTTAACCTATTTTTGAATTGACTATTTTTCACTTTTCTGTTTCCCCTCTATTGTGGCTTAGAAATTATATATTCTTTTACTATTTTTTTTTCAGTTGTTATTTTACAGGATTACCAGATCAATTGTTGATTTAGTAAAGTCTCCTAGGATTTGCCTTCTTCCAGAACAATGCAAGAACCTTGGAACACTTTCGCTCCTTTTATGCCTTCTTGACTTCTGTGTTATTGTTGTCATGAATTTTAATTTCCCTATATTTGAAACCTCACAGGAGATTATTATTGTTATTGTTTTACAGTCAATATCAATTTGAGTTTATCCACATATTTACCATTTTCATTGTTTTTCATTGTTTTCTGCATTTTTAATGATTTCCTTTTGCCTGAACAGTATTTTCAGTGTGGCTCAACTGGCAACAGATTTTCTCTCTCACTCTTTTTTTTGTCTGAAAATGTCTATTTATTTCACCTTCATTATTTCTGGATCACATTTTTAGAATGCAAAATTTCAAACAAGTACAAAAATAGAGAGGCTGGTATGATGAACCTCTGTGCTCATACATAATTAAACTTCAACAATGATCAGTACCAACTCAATTTGTTTCACTCCACCCATCCCTACCCAGTCTCAGATTATTTCAAAGCAAATATCTGACATTGTAATGTTTCATCTGTAAATATTTACTGTTTATCACTAAAAAGATACTCTTTTTAAAAACCCAAATAATTAAAAACAGTAATTCCTTAATATCAAATATTTAGTGTTCAAGTTCCTCCGTTTCATATTTTTTTTGTTGTTTCATATGTTTTAATTTATAATTGTTTTTGAGTCAGAATCCCACCTTTTTTCTCCTCCCCCCCTTCTCTTTGAAGGATATTTTCACTATATATAGAATTGCATTTGTCAGTTATTTTCTTTCAGTGTCTTTAAGATACAATCAATCCCATTGTCTGCTGGTTTCATTGATCCTTATAGGAAGATATGTATTGGTTTAATTTTTGCCTTTTTTCTTTTTTAAGGTTATAGGTCCCCCCGCCCCCCCGGATGTTTTTAAGATTTTCTGTTTGTCACTGGTTTGATCAGCTTTTCTATGATGTGGCTAGGCATGAGTTTCTTTTTATTTAACCTGTTTGGGTTTCCAAGACTTCTTGAATCTCTGGCTTGATACCTTCTTCCTTTTGGAAAGTTTTCAGCCATTAGCCCTTCAAGTTTTGCTGTCTGTCTTTTCTGTCTTTCTTGAATTTGAATTACTCATTGTTAGATCTTTTCATCACACTCTTTATGAATTATTCCTCTCTTGTATTTTCAAAACTTTTGTTTTTCTGCACTTATTTCTGGTTATTCTTTTATGACTTATTTTCCAATTCATGAATTTTCTCTTTAGCTTGTCAAATGAATTGGTAAACCCATCCATGATTTCTTATTATTATATCTTTATCTGAAATTTCCATTTAGTTCTTTTTTTTTTTAAGATTTTATTTATTTATTTATTTGACAGAGAGATAGAGAGAGAGCACAAGTACAGAGAGAGGTAGGCAGAGGGAGAGAGAGAAGCAGGCTCTCTGTTGAACAGGGAGCCCGATGCAGGGCTCGATCCCAGGACCCTGGGATCACGACCTGAGCCGAAGGCAGCCGCTTAACCAACTGAGCCACCCAGGCGCCCCCCATTTAGTTCTTTTTTCTTTTTCCCAGTCCTCTGTTGAAAATCTCAATCTTGCCTTTGGCAATACCACCTGGTAAATACAGTTAAAGTCTGTATCTTATAATTCCAATATTTGGAGACCCAGTGAGTTGTTTCTATTGTCTATTGTTTTTGCTGATTTTCATTTATGCCCTATTGTCTGTACATGAGCCATTGTATTTGCAAAACACAATGCAAAAAATTGTTTATGACAATAATTTGAGGCCTATCTGGTCTTCCTCCAGAAAGGATTACCTTTACTTGCTTCTGCCAGGCTCTTGGGAGTTACTGGAGTTCTAGAATCACCTTTTTCCAATTTTAAGGATTGAGATGATCTGAAACTGATCCCTGTGAGGTGGGCCTATCTACTTCTAATTCAGCCTTATTCTTAAGGTTCAGGCTTTCAGTATAATAACCCAAGGGTAGTTCATCAGGGCCTCTCACTTTGGCCACTCCTAAACTTCAATCCCTGTCCTCTGTTCAAAAAAGCCACCTGTCTCTTGCTCATCCTTTCTGTCATTGCCAAATAACCCTCAGGGAAAAAAACCCAAACACTAATTAATTGTCTCTTCTCTGCCTTCTGGCATATATTTGTCTTATATTTTCCAGTGGTCTTCGGTAGGGGGGATGGGCCAAACTACAGGAAGTGAAACTCTACTTAACTTTCTGGACCTTAATTTTCTCAAGATGAAGACCTAGATGTATTTGTTGGATTTGGCAACATGGAAGTCACCAGGGACCTTGACATAACCATGTTTTGTGGAACGGTAGAGAGGAAAGTCAGATAGGAATAATAGGAGTGAATTGGGTGAGGAGGTAGAAACAGCATTTGGAGGCAATTCTTCCTAGAAATTCGGCTACGAAGGAAAGAAGAAAAACGAGGTAGGAGATGATGAGGAATGATGTTGGTCAAAGGAGAATTTTAAGACTCAGAGTACTAGAGCATGTTCGTGTGCTGCTGGGAATGCTTATGATGATATGTACATTTGTCATCCTCATGATAGGTGTATTTCATACCCATATGACAGTTAAATTAACAAGTTGGCTTTCTATGTCTGCCACATAGTGGTGTTTTGCTTAGCATGAGTCAAAGCCCAGCGGCCCTGCCAGTCCCGTGGTCCCATTCTAGCTAGCTTTTCTTATCATATCCCTAGTCACTTTCATTTCTTCTTTTACTCACTCCAATACCATGCTTGGTCCTAGATTAAGCCCCCATTCCCTTTTACTTGATCTGATTCTCCTGACTGAGGTTCCTACCATTAGGGTCACAGTTCCCAGCCCCTCCTACAAGAAGTCTCCAGAGCAATTCCTACATATTATGTGCCAGGTACTATTCTAGGTGTTGGGAGCTCTAAAATGCAAATGTGAACACGTCAGTAGCCCACTTAGTAATACCTCTTCAATCCCCCTTTTCCTCTGGCTGAAGCCTTAAATCCTACCTGTCTCTCCAGCTTCGCCTTCCTTCACCTTTGTTTCCTTTCTTCAGCAGGCCACTGTGTGGGGTAAAGCTGGACTGGCTGAGGAAGAGATATTTGGGTTGGGGAAGCCAGTGGCTCTGGGTGTCTCAGCTTGTCTGCCCAGCCGGGGCTAACTGTCCCAGGGCTACCCAGTGCCTGGGGAGGCTCTGCTTCCCTTGGCTGGAAGTCTCTGGGGCAGCATTTGAGCCTGAACTCCAGTTCTAGAGAGACAAAGGTAGGAGCAGACACCCTGGACTGGTGAGCCAGGGCTGAACTGTGTCAGGGCCTTTGTTTCTAACTCAGGAGAGGCTTCAGGTTTCTGTCTTTTTTCTAAGAATGGGGGATATGCCACGTGGGTACCACAGCGGCCAAAATCAACAGGAAAAACGATACCCGGGGGAAAAACCGACTCCCTTAAGTCACAGCGCTGTGGTGTGTGTATGTGTCAAACTTTCCGTGTCGGTCATAGGATTTTATGTGTCTCTGTATAGAGATTTCATCTGTGTGTGTGTGTGTGTGTGTGTGTGTGTGTGTGTGTGTGTGTCCCTGTGTTCCTGGCTGTGTGCCTGTCTGTGAGGGAGAAGAGGGGAGTCTGGATTGTGCCCTGTGTACATGAATTAGTGATGACTGCCTGTGCTGTGTGCCTGTGTCTATCTGCATGTGTGTCTGTATCATGTTTCTGGGTGTATCTCATATATGTTTGTATGTGTTCTAAGCCTCCAGGTTTCTGTGTATTCAGCCTCCAAATTCCATGGCTTCTTCCCTTCGAACATTTCTCCTTGACTCACTTCAGCTACTCCCTCTTGTGGTCATGTCCTGAATCTTGGCCTCAGTCAGAAGGGCTCTACCTCAGAAGTCTCAAGATCCAATGTTTCAGATTCTGACACGCCCTCTCTCCAGTTCTCTCGCGCCCTGACCCTCATCCCCCAGGTCTCTTACACCATCGGGGCCTCCAGGCTTTCATGGCTCCCCTTCCCCCTCAGCCTTGGTCTCCCAGTGGATCACTTCCACCGTTCTCTCCTCGGATCCTCAGTGTCCTAACCTCTCACTTTAATCTCACCCAGCGAATCCCCAGCAATGTAGTTGAGCCTCACTGGAGAAAAATCATATACAGTTGGGTGGGATGAATCTACCTAAATAAAGTTTATCACTTGTAAACACAGCTGGGGGATTCCTCTACCAGATACAAATGGTCTTTCTTCTCCTCTTTAGAGCTGTTCCTTTCTCCAGGTCAACCTTTACCCCACTGCAAGTGCTTCAGTTGATCTGAACACAGAGGCTTTGCCTCCTACCACCTCACAGAAAAAAAAAAAACAAAATAAACCCTGAGGTTAATGGGTGTAAACTTCCCCCATTTCCTGCCCCCCCCACCTCCAAACTTGTCTGCAGCTGCTCCCGTTCTCATCTCCTTTTTCTGTATCTTGGCGTCTTTCCTCACATCCAAGGCTAGAGCCAGCCAAAAGAATCTATTCAGTTCTCTTTTGTCAGTACCCTTTTATTTCTTTCTTTCTTTTTTTCTTATGTTCAGTTAGCCAGTATATAGTACATCATTAGTTTTTGATGTGGTGTTCAATGATTCGTTAGTTGCGTGTAACACCCAGTGCTCATCTCATCACGTGCCCCCTCATTACCTCATCCTGTTACCCCATCCCCCCAATTTACTTATTTCTTACGTAGGTTCCACACCCAGCATGGAGCCAAGCACGGGGCTTGAACTCATGACTCTGAGATTGAGACCTGAGATCAAGAATTGGATGCTTAAGCAACTGAGCCACCCAGGTGCCCCTGTCAGTACTCTTTGAATCAAAAATGAATCCCAACCCGACCAGCTTGAGGAGACAAAAAAGGGATCCTTTACCAGCTCACACGACTAGGATGCCTCAAGATGTATTCTTTTTAGGCAATGCTATGTCAAGGAGGTCATGTCATACCACCTGGGCAATGTCATGATTATGCGCCTCTGTTTCCTCATCTGTAAAATAGGATATATATTTTTTTATTTATCATTATTTTTTAAAGATTTTATTTATTTACTTGACAGAGAGGAGAGAGATCACAAGTAGGTAGAGAGGCAGGCAGAGAGAGAGGGGGAAGCTGGCTCCCCGCTGAGCAGAGAGCCCAATGCGGGGCTCGATCCCAGGACCCTGAGATCATGACCTGAGCTAAAGGCAGAGGCTTTAACCCACCCAGGCACCCCTGTAAAATAGGATATTAATAGTCCCTACCACGTAGAGTTCTGTGAGGAAGAAAAGCCATCAGAAACCCAGAGAGCACTATTGGTGTCTATCATGTCTTTCTCTATGCAGTGGTTTCACTGTTTTCTCTGCAGCCTGACTTTCTTTGCTCCCCAGTCATGCAGGATAAAGTGACCACCCGCAACTCCTTAGCATATCAGGCCAGTTGGAACTAGAATATCTAGATCCCAAATCTTAATACTTGGGAGAGAAAATCCTGTCATCTCAATTTATGTTAGTGTCCACCACTGGGCCATTCAGGTATGGTGAGGAGAGAAATGCCTTGTAAAATGTGACTGCAGCAGGCCTACCCTGAGGGTGGTTGGAAAACCTCAGAAAGAAAGGAGAATTATGGGTTGGCCAGACATCCCAAAAGGTGTCCACTGCATATGGAGAATGGGGCACCTTGGTCTGCTTTATGAGTAGGAATAATATGGGGAATTAAGCTAGAAGCTTCCCCTCGATGAAAAGAAAGGCCAAGCATTCCAGGTGTATAAGTTTAGTCCTTATTCTATTCCCTGGAGTCCCTGGAGGTTGAAGGAAAGTAGTCGGGGTAAGGAGATCAGAGATGCTAGTTACAAAAAAAAGGACAACAGTGGGAAGTCCCTGTGGGGAAAGTACCTGAGGCTGCTGGGGCTCGTCCTGGCCTGGCCCTGTTGATTCTATTTGTACAGATACTAAATCAAAGAGTGCTAAGAGAAGCCCTGTAAGAACTGGAAACCACAAGTGCTAACAAGCTAAGGTGTGGGGAACTGGGCTGTCCAACCCTGGCCTCCCATCCAAGCCCCCAGGCTTGTGGAAAGAACCCTTTCTGTGTAAATAAAGGAGGTGCTGGCCACACCCCCCCATTGTGGCATTGGGTCACAGAAGCTCACTCGGCCAGTAGTGACACAGACAGGGATTCCAAGGCTCAAGACAAAAGGGAGGATTATGGGGAACCACCCAACCACCACTTGGTGGCACACGAAAAGGTACAAACCCATCTGAGAGAACAGCATCACATCAGAGGGGAGGAATCCCTCCCTCTAAAACTAAACAGTTTTAGACTTTATTTTGACTTTCAGTATTAATTTTCATTTCTTTCTTTTATCATTTATTTTTTTTTTTTTAAAGAGAGAGAGCGTGGCCGCAAACACAAATAGGCGGAGGGACAGAGGGGGGAGAGAATCTCAAGCAGACTCCATGCTGAGCATGGAGCCCGATGTAGGACTTGATCTCACGACCCTGAGATCTCGACCAAGCTGAAATCAAGAGTTGGACGCTTAAGCGACAGAGCCACCCAGGTGCTCTCAGTATTAATGTTCTTCTTGTGTTAAGAAACCTAAATAAAAGAAGGGCTTTTACCTCATAATGTATCATCGTCATAATAGCAAACCCTTATTCAGTGTTCACTACATGCCAGACAATGCTCTGTTTCATATATATTAACTCATTTAATTTTCATAGCCTTTGAGGGAGGTCCTATCATTATCCTTATTTTACAGATGAAGAGACAAGGCAGAGAGAAGTAACTTGCCTAAAGTCACACAGCTGGTAAGTGGCAGAGTTGGGGTTCCAACCTGGGCAATCTGGTTGTGTTAACCACTCTCAACACTGCTGATCTCACTTTGATGGTGTGTGTTGCTTAGGTTCTTTAGAAGCAAGGAGCTTAGACTCTTTGGAAGTGAGATGCTTCCCATAAGCTACTTCAAGGAAAGGAGAAGTTATGCAAGGATAGAAATTGACTGAAAGACATGGAAGAGCTTGGAAGTCTAAATGTAGGCAGCATGGTACAGGCCTTTAGGAGTCTGGAAATGGAGGTTCTGTAGGGCTCAGAAGTCACTCCAGCATCCTCAGCAGCAAGGCTGAGCTCAAGGTTCATCACTCCAGAGTCCCTTCATTAACACCGCTCAACATACTTCAGGGGTCTGCTCCACACTCACCTTATACACTCAACTGGCTTTCTTTCCCTCAGCTAAATATCTTTTTGCTCTCTCAGCTAAAGCTGCCTCACACTTTTGTCTTACTCATCTCATGGCTCTCCCTCCCTTAGAACCTTTCAGATGATCTCTCTACATTTTTCTTTTTTTTTTTTTTTAAGATTTTATTTATTTATTTGACAGAGAGATCACAAGTAGGCAGAGAGGCAGGCAGAGAGACAGGGGTGGGGAAGCGGGCTCCCTGCTGAGCAGAGAGCCCCATGCGGGGCTCGATCCCAGGACCCTGAGGTCATGACCTGAGCCGAAGGCAGAGGCTTTAACCCACTGAGCTTTAACCCACATTTTCAAGGTCATAATTCTTTTTTTTTTTTTTTTAAGATTTTATTTATTCACTTGACACAGAGAGAGAGATCACAAGTAGGCAGAGAGGCAGGCAGAGAGGAGGAAGCAGGCTCCCCACTGAGCAGGGAGCCTGATGTGGGGCTCGATCCCAGGACCCTGGGATCATGACCTGAGCCGAAGGCAAAGGCTTTAACCTACTGAGCCACCCAGGCGCCCCTCAAGGTCATAATTCTGAGACAGGGAGAAAAACTAACTGGCTCAACTCATTTTTTGAGTCAGTTCAAATCTCAGGATGCCAGTCAGCCTCTGGTTTGTCTGCTCTTGGGGATGGTATCTACCTCTAGTGCAATCACTTCAGACTGAGATAGAGACTGGAGTCACATGCTATAAAATGTGGTTGCCTATGGTTACCCTTTTAGGTGGTGGTGTGGGTGAGGCTGTTTCCTTAGAAGGTGCCTCCATGATAAGCATGTGGAACTCAGGTCCTGTCTAAGCATCATGTCATCAGGCTAGAACTATTTTCTGTGCCCCAAGTCAGTCCCATTTCCTTGCCTTCCTAGGAAACCATCTTTCCCCTCTCTGCCACTCTCTAGTTCTATAAGCCTGGGCTTGGCTGGTCCACTGAGGATACCATCTGCAGCCATTGATTTGGGCATTCGTTAAAGAAGGGAGGGAAGGGACAGAAATCAGCATAAATGAGTTCTTACAAGCTTGGGACTCACTATGAGATCTGGACAGGGCCCTTTGTTCCTCCTCTCTCCTCTCTTGTCTATGTTGTTACAGGACTCTTTTTTTTTTTTTTAAGATTTTATTTTTATTATTTATTTGTTAGAGAGAGAGAGAGAACACAAGCAGGCAGAGAAGCAGGCAGAGGCAGAGGGTAAAGCAGGCTCCCTGCTGAGCAAGGTGCCCAATGTGGGACTCGATCCCAGGACCCTGGGATCATGACCTGCGCCGAAGGCAGCTGCTTAACCAACTGAGCCACCCAGGCATCCCTATGTTACAGGATTCTTCAGTGCCTCCTACCAGGCTCACAGATCAGACAATGCAGACAGGGTTGGTTGTCCAACCAAGTAGCTTGATCTCTTCCTCCTTGCTGGATGATTGTATTTGTATGCTCAGGAAAGCGGTCTCTTCATAGCCCCAGGTGGCAGATATGCATGTCAGGTTGACCATGGTAATTCCATTTCCCTCACCGGTGATGGCTTCAACTTTACCATGGACACATAATGCCATCTTGGTCAATGTATCAGCTGAAGGGGGAGGGGTTTCTGGAAAAGATTTTTGTTCCTGATAAGATTAATCCATGTGGAGAAACTGCCCTTGTGACTGTAAGGCCAGGGCCACACAGTACTCTCTAAAGGGAACAGACTTGCTTTTTGAGAGTTACAGAAAAGCACATTTTTGTTCCAAGTTGGAACAGGTGGCTTTCAATCAAGTGGATATATGAAAAAAGGAAGGTCCTTCATCAGAGATGATGCAGAGATTCCTACTCTGGAGAAGAAGGTGGGAATTAAAAAGGAGAAGGTTGAATTAGAAGACCTATAAGTCATGTCTTGCCTCAAACAGGTAGAACTGTGTGATAATTTTTCTCTAGTCTTTGCCTTATTATCATGTTAGATGAAACTGATCTCGTTTAATAGGAAGGGTCAATCCTTTGCCCCATTTTGGCACTCAGATGTTGACCCTGGGTTCTACTTCATTTGCCCATTGAAGGATCTTTCTCCCCTATACCTCTCCTCCTTAATAATGAGTTAGACATTTGGAGATCCAGTTCACAATGGAAGCTTTTCTGTGGTCAGCCTGCCCTCTGCTGGATTAAGGAGATAGACTGCAGAGATGCAGACTTCTGGGAAGGGCCTGCTTTCCGGAATGGGAACATGTTCAGTAAATTAGATTTCTCTTGGGGTCACTCTAGGCCATTTGTTCACTAGAAATCAGATCTAGAAGGCTGTAACCTAGTCCCTGAGTGCAAGGTGAGAAGCTTCCTGATGAATACAACTGCCTGGTTTAGAGGTTAGAAGTTGTGTTGTGGAATTTCTTTACAGATAAAGAGATATGAGGGGCGCCTGGGTGGCTCAGTGGGTTAAAGCCTCTGCCTTCGGCTCAGGTCATGATCTCAGGGTCCTGGGATTGAGCCCCGCATTGGGCTCTCTGATCAGTGGGGAGCCTGCTTCCCCTTCTCTCTCTGCCTGCCTCTCTACCTACTTATGATCTCTCTCTCTCTGTCAAATAAATAAAGAAAATCTTTAAAATAAATAAATAAACAAACAGATAAAGAGATATGAGAGGCCTCGTTTGTCTAGTGTTAAAAACAAAATTTCCCAGACAAATTGGTCTCCTAGTAACTGCTATGGTTTATTATCTTGCTAATAAGGGGTCAGCAAGATGACAAAAGTCTGTGCTTTCCATATGAAAAGGATATGGAAATTGATGGGTTATATAGTTGGGATACGGAAGACTTACATAAGCAGCTAGTTTAGGGGGGAAAAAAAACCCTTCCCAACTAAACTAGGTAAAGATTGCAGTTTTTGGACACAGTAACAAAAAAGTCGTATTTAAATCTGCTATTACAGAGGAAACATGGATGAGGAGAGTGTGTGATGTCAGAGATATTGGATGTTAATCAGAGATTAAAAATCCAACACATCTAAGAAATAAAGGATGAGGCTGCTAACTATAATAAAATTTCATTTCTCAGGAATGGTGTCTGTTTGTTGTGGATACATGAACTACAAGACAACAGCCACAAATAAGCTCTGACTTGAAATAGGCCGCTTGACAAGAGGGATTATTTTTAAGCAGTAAGCGGTGCAGATAGAATACAGTTTATGTGCACCCTCCCACCCCTCCCACTTTTTTTTTATTTTAGAAGCAATTTTTATTTCTCTGAAGTTAGAATTATCAGAGATTGAATTTTTCCATATAAGTTAAATTTTGAGATAACTGACATCTGCACCTTTTTTTTTTTTTTTTAAAGATTTTATTTATTTGACAGAGAAACACAGAGAGAGAGGGAATACAAGCAGAGGGAATGGTAGCGGGAGAAGCAGGCTTCCTGCCGAGCAAGGAGCCCGATGCGGGGCTCGATCCCAGGACCCTGGGATCATGACCTGAGCCGAAGGCATATGCTTAACGACTGAGCCATCCAGGTGCCCCTGACATCTGCACCTTTAAGTACTGTAACTTTTCTTCTTGAAATTCAAAAGAAATTTTACATGCTTATGAAAAATAATTTTTAAAAAGATTTTATTTATTTATTTGATGGAGAGAGATCACAAGTAGGCAGAAAGGCAAGCAGAGAGAGAGGGGGGAAGCAAGCTCCCTGCTGAGCAGAGAGCCCGATGCGGGGCTCGATCCCAGGACCCTGAGATCATGACCTGAGCCGAAGGCAGAGGCTTTAACCCACTGAGCCACCCAGGCGCCCCATGAAAAAATAATTTTAATGATGTAGAAAAATGAAGAGAATAAAATATTAGTCCAATCATCCAGATGATGTCAGGTGAATATCACTTGGAAGAACCTCTCTCTCTCTCTCTCTCTATGTACACACACACACACACAACTAGAAGATTAGATAGATACATAGCTAGATGAAGCTCACAACACTTACTGAAAATGATGAGGTTAGATATGTTTTGGATTTTAGAATTTTTTATATTTTGGAAAGATAGTATGGTTTATATGCGATGTATCTTATAATATCTCCAAGCAGGATCTGGGGAGTACTCCATAATTAAATATGTTAACATTTCTGCATATGAATATTCACACTAAAAGATCTCTAAAAAACTGCAAACAGCCTTACTTAAATTCAGGACAGATTGTGCTGCCAGATAACTTATAAAAATACCTTTAATTTTCACAGCTTTTTAGACTTCAGAATTTTAAGGAATTGTGTAAGGAATTGTGGACCTGTGTACACATAAAATAGGGTAATATAATACATGCTATTTTTTAGAGAAAAAACAACCAATTTAACTTTACCTGAAATTGACCGAATAAAAAGAAACTAAAGTTAAACCAAAGGAATTATTTTACTTTACATAAATGTTTCTTTTTCAAAATAAATATTATTTTCTAAAATATTTTTCCAGGGTGCCTGGGTGGCTCAGTGGGTTAAAGCCTCTGCCTTCGGCTCAGGTCATGATCCCGGGGTAGTGAGATCGAGCCCCCGCATTGGGCTCTGCTCAGCAGGGAGCCTGCTTCCCCCTCTCTCTCTGCCTGCCTCTCTGCCTGTTTATGATCTCCCTCTCTGTCAAATAAATAATATTTTTAAAAAGATTAAAAAATTTTTTTTCCAAGGTTAAAAAAAGAGAGTAAGAAAAATAATAAAAGGGTACCTGGGTGGCTCAGTCAGTTAAGTGGCTGCCTTCAACTCAGGTCATGATTTCAGGGTCCTGGGATTGAGCTCTGCACAGGGCTCCCTGCTCAGTGAGAAGCCTGCTTCTCCCTCTGCCTGCTGCTCCCCCTGCTTATACTCTCTCTCCGTGTCAAATAAATAAATAAGTAAATGAGTAAATAAATAAATACCTCTTAAAAAAAGGGAAATAATAAAATATTGGAGTCATTATGTGAGAATTATTTGTGATAGAGATCTTCCCTACATGTTCTTAAGTACTATTAGGCTCAAGGTCCTCCAAATATTTGGTAACATTCCCTCTGGTATCTTGAAATTCTTGAGTAATATAATCTACTCATACAGATAAAGAAAAAATAAATATATACCTAGGGGCGCCTGGGTGGCTCAGTCGTTAAGCGTCTGCCTTCGGCCCAGGTCAGATCCCAGGGGCCTGGGATCGAGCCCCGTATCGGGCTCCTTGCTTGGCAAGAAGCCTGCTTCTCCCGCTACCATCCCCTCTGCTTGTGTTCCCTCTGTTGCTGTGTTTCTCTCTGTCAAATAAATAAAATATTAAAAAAATATATATATACCTAATATACACGAAAAGTTGTTACAAAATATAATAATGTGTATTTCAATATTTATATCCTTGGGCCTAAAGATTTAATAGCAGTTACCAGAAGTTTCATTTCATTTAAAATGAAAGCAGAGGTGTAGCGGACACTAGAATAAAATGTGTGGTTAAATAACTATAGAGAAGACTTATTTGTATAAGTGAAATAGGGAAGTAGCCTTGATTGAAGTAAAAATAACATGACAAGTATTAGGTGGAGATAATGAATATCCTATTGTTGAAAATGAGCTGGCTGTCTTCAAGGAAGATGTAATAATCTTGTGTCATGGGATGGGATATTGGAAGAATCTCAGAAAGCACTCACCTATGTAGCTATCTCACCACATGCTGGAGCAAATATTTGGATTTTCTTTGTGATATTGGAGACCATGTCTTTGAAGAGTTGATGGGAAATTGAGAAAGATTTGAAAAAAGTAGTATTTAAGAGGCTAGAGAGAAACTGGGTGCAGACCTTTGGGGATACATAGTATCAAATAAGACTGAAAGCAAACAGGAAATCTCCAAATAAATAATTTTAGTATGTAATTTTCACAATAGATTTCTTACCATTTTGCTGCAAATATTTTTAAAAAATTTATATAGAATGGTAACACAATATTTTAAAAACTAGGCTTTATGAAATTCATTGACATCTCTACATTTCATTTGTATCTATTAATTTAATAATGTATGATCTGAAGTCTATCAAAAGGAGTCTCAAGTCTCCCTTTGAACATTTGCATTTGGTTTCATTGTTTTTCTAGTAACCGATCACTGCAGTGAAACTTTTAAACTAAATAGTTAGTTGGAAATGCTATAAATACTTCAGCTCTTTCCAAGAAGTGGGTATGCAAATCCCAACAATGGCCCCAACTTTTCATAATTAGACTGATTAAACTGTTCGGCTTTAAAGTCTTTTTTTTTTTTTAGATTTTATTTATTTATTCGACAGCGAGAAAGAGATCACAAGTAGGCAGAGAGAGAAGGGAAAGCAGGCTCCCTGCTGAGCGGAGAGCCCCACTCGAGGCTCCATTCAAGGACCCTGAGATCATTACCTGAGCGGAAGGCAGAAGCTTAACCCACTGAGCCACCCAGGCGCCCCTCGCCTTCAAAGTCTTATTCTTTTAAATCTATCTTTCTGTTTATTTCTTATCACTTAACTCTTCCTGCAAATGTTGGCTAGTGCTCCACTGATTTCGAATGTTTTAATCTCCTAGTCAGTATTGTGAATTCAATCCTCTCTTTAAGTCTAGTCAACTAATTGCATCAAATAAAAGCAAAATTTCCAAACCAGTGCTTCTAAGCAGTTTTCCCTCAGGGAGCAGAAGCGAGAATTCTTTCCCGGAGTAGGCGGAGCAGGCGCGCTGACCTCTAACAGCCGCTCGAAGCTCCGCCCCTCACGCACTCCACGCCCCTCTGTCGTGTACGCCGTCGCCGGAGCTGGCGTCGAACGTCGAGCGGAAGTGGTGTAAGGCGGCCTCCGGAGGTGTATTTGGTGTGTTGCGCGACTGGGCCTAAGGGTGGACTGTTTTGTGCCCCGGTGAAGATATCACTATGTCGATCGAAATCGAGTCCTCGGAGTGAGTCGTGCGGTGGCGGAAGTTCGCGAAGTAGTGGGGGCGGGGAGGTGAAGGGTGTGGAGTGGAAGATGCTCAGGGGGAGGCGTTTGAGAGCCTAGGGAGTGGAGGGCTTTTCCTTGCCCACAAAGAAGCTTCTTGGATCTGGCTACCGTGGAGGCGGGCCCATTAAAAAGTAGCGAATGAGAAGCTCAAAGCCCCATGGGAGGCTGCACGGGGCTGGGAGGAAGCATAGGCCATTAAGATCTGAGTTTTAGACCTCTGGCGTGTTCTTGACTGATCAAATTGCCCATACATTCTGAACTCCAGTCTAATTACCTGCGCAAGAGAGCTTGGATTCTAAGCTTCCTTCTCTTCCCGCTCTCCCTTAAACAGTGTGATTCGTTTGCTCTGTGCTTACTACATGGCCCCTTTGCATTTTCTGCCCGGCACTTACCCAGTATTGTAGCTGTTTCACTGCCCACCCTACTGGCCTGTGTAGGCGCCTAGGAGTCCTTATAGTTCTAGTGCTTAGCACATCATAGGTGCTCAATTACTGCCTTTGGAACGAATGACTGATTAGCTGTTTTATGAAGCGGTATCTGGCGCTGAATTTTGATTGGTCAGAGAGTTCTCTGTAGCTACAAAGGAGAGACAGAATGTGAAGACGCGACCAGAAGAATGATGGACTTACGGGGGAGGCGGACCAATGACTGAAGAAAGTTCTTTAGTGAACTTTTTTAGAACCCCACTCTCTACCTTGCCTATACTTAATAATTAAACCAGCAGACATAACATTTGTGTCCTGAATGTAAGTAAGGGAGGAGACTTGTCCTAAAGACCTGCCACAGGAGAATGGGAGGCTTATTCATTCAACAAATATTGAAGTCTACTCTGTACTGTTCTAGACCCTGGGGATGCAGTAGCAAACCAAACACAAAAATCCTTGCCTTTATAGAATGTACATTGTGACTGAGGAGGGTCTACAACAGACAAACACTATAAGTAAGAGACTTAACAGATGGTAGTAAGTGTTGCGGAGAAAAAGAAAGCAAAGAAGAGTGATAGTGCTGGCAACTAAGACAACTGAGGGCAGTAGTTGCAAAGGATTCTATGCTTTGGGAGTTTAAGTAATAGCAGACAGCACTCATTCTCCCATCCTTGGACTACTGCATACTTGTTTGTTTGTTTGATTTGCTTTTAAGATTTTATTTTTAAGTAATCTCTACACCCATTGTGGGGCTTGAACCCACAGCCGAGATCAAGAGCCTCACAGTCTACTGACTGAACCAGTCAGGCGCCCCTGCATGTTTCTATTATCAGTAATAGCTACTATTTAGTGAGTATTTTCTGTGCTAGTCATGCTATAAACAGTATAGTCAACCCTACAGGATAGGTATTTTTCTTAACAGATGAGGAAACAGGCACAGAGATCTTAACTGACTTGCCCAGGGTTACAATAAGTGACCCAACTCTGATTCAAATCCCAGCCTATCTCCAAAGCTTTTAGGTCTTTGTGTATTACAATTGACCCCTAAATAACATGGGTTTGAACTGTGCAGGTCTGCTTTTCTGAGGATATTTTTATAGTACAGTACTATAAATGTAAATTCTCTTATGATTTTCTCTTTTCTAGCTTGCTTTATTGTTAGAATACAGTATATAATACATAAAACATACAGAATATATGTTAATAGACTGTTTATGTTCAGCAAGGCTTCTGGTCAACTGCAGGCTACTAACATTTAGTTTTTGGGGAATCAAAAGTTACAGATTTTTGACTGTGTAGGGGGTCAGTGCCCCTAACCCGCGTTGTTCAAGAGTCAACTGTACATTGTGTTTAAGAAAGTAAAGTTGAATTGAGGTGTGTCAAATGCGAGATTTTTATAAGGAGGGTACCTTTTTTTGGAGTGCAAATGGAAGTATGCTAAGAAATATAGTAGGTACTATAACAGCAGGGATCTATACCTGAGTATTTCTTAAAGGGGCCATGAGAGAAAAGACTACTTAATGCAAGTAGCAGTAATCCCTTTCCTTCTGCAAGAGTTTTTAAGAAGAGGGTGTTTGCTTTTCTGTCCAGGGATGTGTGCTCAGGAGCCACATTGTCAGTTTGAGCCTTCATTTTTCCATTTATCTCTGTTACTTGGTCAGATCCTTACCTGTAGGGGCGCCTGGGTGGCTCAGTGGGTTAAGCCTCTGTCATCAGCTCAGGTCATGATCTCAGGGTCCTGGGATCAAGCCCCGAGGGCTCTCTGCTCAGCAGGGAGCCTGCTTCTCTGCCTATTTGTGATCTCTCTCTCTCTCTCTCTCTCTCTGTCAAATAAATAAATAAATAAACAAACAAATAAATAAATGAAATCTTTTAAAAAAATTTCTTATCCGTAAAGTGGACATAACAGTAATATCTACCTCATAGGATTGTTCTGAAGAATAAACGAATCACTAAGAAGTCACTAAACGAAGCCTAAGATACTTAAAACAGTATCTGGTATATAGTAAATACATAATAAACAATAAATGTTGTTCGTTGTTTTATGTTTATTATTTCTCCCCGATAGAGGGAATTGACTCAATTCCAATTTGAAATTCCTTCCAGCCAGGACAGTCTGACCCTCTATACTCCTGCTGTCCATAGAAATACAATGTGAGGGGCGCCTGGGTGGCTCAGTGGGTTAAGTGTTCAACAGTTGATTTTGGCTTAGATCATGATCTCAGGGTTGTGAGATCAAGCCCCACAACAGGCTTCATGCTGGCTGTGGAGTGTACTTAAGATTTTTTAATTTGCCTTTCCTTCTGTGATGTTTGGAAAGTTTTACTTACATGATAAAGAACTAGAAAGCAAATAGTGAAAGGAGGATGGCCAAATAGAAGAAATAAGCTGGGGGGAGGGTTTATTTTGTGGACTCCTTGGTGTGTGAGGATTCTTGAGTTAAATGACTTGCTTTTTTTTTTCCAGTGTGATCCGTCTTATCATGCAGTACCTGAAGGAGAACAGTTTACATCGGGCACTAGCCACCTTACAGGAAGAGACTACTGTGTCTCTGAACACCGTGGACAGCATTGAGAGTTTTGTAGCTGACATTAATAGTGGCCATTGGGATACTGTTTTACAAGCTATACAGTCTCTGAAATTGCCGGACAAAACCCTCATTGACCTCTATGAACAGGTAAGAGTGGAGGTGACACTGATCCCCTTGAATTGGTTTATTGTGGGCCCCCTCACTGGGAAGCATCAGTGAGCATTCCTTGAAGCACTGTGGGACTGTAACAGCCCTTAAAACTTACACCGTCAAGGCTTGAGTACTACTTTGTGTGTTTTTTTCCTCTTTGTTTTTTGAAAAGTCAAGATTTTCCTTAATTAAAATTATTTTCTAAGTAATCATTAAATAAACTGTTCTTATACCAAGTAGTATATTACAGTTCATTTCTGGCACTAATCACCCAGAGTTAGTGCAGACCCTGCAAGCTAAAGGCTCAGTCCTCCACAAGATTCCCTTTACTTCAGACACAAGCTGCACTTTTTTTGGGGTCTTAGGCCCCCCCACACTTCTGACCAAGTGGCCCCATATCTTGGGGTCCCCTTGACCCCTTCAGAATTGATAATTCACTAGAATGAATCAAAGGACTCAGGAAAGTGCTATATTTATGATTACAATTTTATTATCAAGAATGCACATCAGGACTAGCCAAATGAAGAGACACATAAAGGAGAGGTCTTGGAGGGTCCTGAGTACAGAGCTTCTAATGCTCTCTCCCTATGGATTCAGAGCGTTTCACTTGGCTTATTAATGTGTTTACCAACCCAAAGCTCCATTGGGGGTTTTTACTGGGGTTTCATTCAGTCTTCAGCTCCCCAGCACTCCTTGGAGGTTGGGCTCACTCAGAACCTCAGCTTTCTAATGTGATTGGTCTTTCTGGCAACTAGCCCCTTCCATGAGCTGTCTTCATAGCACAAACTCAGATGTAATGCAGAGGGCTCATTAATAATGAAGATATTCCTATCATTAGGAAAATTCCAAGGTTTTTGAAGCTCCGTGCCAGGTAATGAGGACAAAGATTGTACATATTAGTTATTATACATTTGTATAACAACAAAATGGGCCTTCTGGAAATAGGAATATAGTTGTTGTTTAAAATAAAAATAGGATAGTTTTTGTGTTTATTTACAATCCACATGAGTTTAGTAATTCCCCAAAGAAAATTTTGTTAACTGGAGAAAGGCTTCTCTGGGGTCCATGGAAGTATTCTCGTCTTTAGTTTTCTTCAGTTTCTGTATTCTGAACAGGAAGCCTGAGAGGAGGAGATGGGTAGATAAAAATGAAGGACAAAAGTTGAAAGACAGGGGTGGCTCAGTTGGTTAAGTGTCCGACTTCAGCTCCAGTCGTGATCTGAGAGGGTTGTGAGATCCCAGTCCTGCATCAGGTTCCGCCCCTCAGCGGGCAGTCTGTTTCCTCCTCTCCCTCTGCCCCTCCGCGCCTCGTGCTCTCTCTCTCTCATGAATAAATAAATAAGATCTTAAAAAAACCCTTGAAGTTATCATTTATAATTGCTTCATTTATCCACCTGAAAATGCTAAGGAAAGGAGGAAGGCATATTTCCTAATTTTGGAAATCATGTTGGGAGGCCATTTCTGAAGCAGAAATTGTACTGAAAGAGTACTAAGAGAATGCATTGAAACAGACGTCTTCTTTCTATTTTCCAGGTTGTTCTGGAATTGATAGAGCTGCGTGAATTGGGAGCTGCCAGATCACTCCTGAGACAGACGGACCCCATGATCATGTTAAAACAAACACAGCCAGAGCGGTATATTCATTTGGAGAACCTCCTGGCCAGGTCTTATTTTGATCCTCGTGAGGTATGACAAGAAGCTCTTCTTAACTTTTTAAAAAATGCAATAATGTACTCTGTTTTTTACCATTTTATTGGATCCTGATTTTGATTTAATTTTTGAGAATGATACTTTACTGTTTATGTATGTTGATTAAAATTTGCACATGCTAAAAAGAATAATCTTGTTCCGTTTTCTGAGTATTGGAAGGTCTTCCCTCCCCAATACATCCCATTTTAGAGGGTTGTTGATTAGTCAAAAAATTTACTCTGATACAATTTCTACATTAGCCCAAGTATGTATTTGACCCTGAAGTGCTGCCTGACTGCTAGTATATTTACTGTGTATTTGTGCCCCAACAAGTGCAGTTTTCTCTCAACTTTCTTAGTTCTTAGAAAGCTCGTGCTTTTGTCTCAGCCAGTTCTGCTTATTGGTAGAGTGTGGTGACTGATACTCTTTTCTTCTTCCCAGACCTCATTATATGCTTCATTGTTTCTCACCCAGCCTTTTACTAGTCTAAATAGGAGGAAGAAGAATTTAATAGGTCCTAGAGAGTGGAAAGTTATGGTAAACTCACAGAAACCGTGAGGAAAGAAGTTTAGATTACCATGACAGGATTCAAGTTAGAGGTGGTGAAGAACTTTTGGGCTGGGAGTCACTGGACTGAAATAAATTACCGAAGAATTACTAAAAGAATCTTCAGCTCTGCAGATTTTTCAAAAAACTGGAAAAACAACTCTGGCTTTGACGTGGTTTATTTGGACCCTTTCAGAAATAACAATATGGAAAAAAAAAAAAGAAAGAACAATGTGGACTGGCTGACCTCAGTTCTCTCCTAGCTTATACTTTTGAAATGCAAGTGGGGAGAGTTGGGAAGTCGTCTCAACTAATTAATATAATTAATCCCTTCTTTAACCAGGTAGTTTCTTTCTTTCTTTCTTTCTTTCTTTCTTTCTTTTTTTTTTTTTAAGATTTTATTTATTTATTTGACAGAGAGAGAGAGATGATAAGTAGGCAGAGAGGCAAGGAAAAAAGAGAGGGGGAAGCAGCCTCCCCACTGAGCAGAGAACCCGATGTGGAGCTTGATCCCAGGACCCTGAGATCATGACCTGAGCCGAAGGCAGAGGCTTAACCCACTGAGCCACCCAGGCGCCCCTATGTTTTTTTTTTTAAATGTTTCTGCTTGGCATGCTTGGGTCCTGGGATGGAGTTCCGAGTCAGGGTCCTTGCTCAGCAGAGAGCCTGCTTCTCCTTCTGCCTGTGGCTCCCCCTGCTTGTGCATGTTCTCTCTCTCTCTGTCAGAAAAATAAAATCTTTTTTTTTTTTAAGATTTTATTTATTTATTTGACACACAGAAAGAGTGAGAGAGGGAATACGAACAGGGAGAGTGGGAGAGGGAGAAGCAGGCTCCCTGCCGAGCAAAGAGCCCGATATGGGGCTCAGTCCCAGGACCCTGGGATCATGACCTGAGCCGAAGGCAGACGCTTAACGACTGAGCCACCCAGGTACCTCAAATAAATAAAATCTTAAAAAAAAAAAAAGTTTCTGCTTAATGATTATTGTTGGTTTTAAATAAGCACACTCATGTCCTGTAGTTACTTCTTAGAATGATGCTACCCCGTCTCCTTTCTCAGGCATACCCAGATGGAAGTAGCAAAGAGAAGAGAAGAGCAGCAATTGCCCAGGCCTTAGCTGGGGAAGTCAGTGTGGTGCCTCCGTCTCGTCTCATGGCGTTGCTGGGGCAGGTAATTAAAGTCTGTGGAACTGAAATTACGCTGAACTCCTGGTACTGTTGCCTATATATAAACTCCATATCTCTAGGCTAAAGAAATCAGACATCCTTGGAATTGGGGACAACCTGCAGAGCTGCTTGTACCAGCACCTGCGCCACGCCACCCTCATCTTTCCTGGGAGAAGCAGTAGAGATTAGTGGTTAATGGCACAGGCTCTAGAAGTTAATTGGAATTAGGGTGATTGTAGAATTTATTATTCCATTTGGGATGGCTTGAGAGTACTATTGATCATCATGCCAGGACACTGTCAAAGGCAAATTGGAATAAATGTTTGCTTTGGTTAGAATCCAAGATCTCTCACTTACCAACTAATGTGGTCTTCAGCACATTACCTAACTTTTCTGGACTTCTTTTTTTAACCTCTACACCCATTGTGGGGCTCGAACTCCTGACCCTGACCACATTAAAACCTCACAAATTGATAAGAAAAATAGTAAAAATGCAATAGATAAGTGAGCAAAGAACATAAACAACAAACAGAAGAGGAAATAAATTGGGAGTCAAAATAAGAGTTGGCAAATGATTTAGCCTAGGACCATCAGTCTCCAAGATCCATGATTTTTCCACTCCCTATAATTCAGTCATAAACACTGTTGAAGTTACAACTTTTTGGGAAAACGGTTTGGCAGTGTGTATCAAGAGCCCTAGCCATTGATATTTTTTGGATTCCATAATTCTTCTTTTAGGAATCTATTCTGAGTGAGTATTAGCCCTCAAATAGAAAAAGCTTTATGTTCAGAAGTGTTTGTTGTGGCATAATTTAGCCATGTAAAAAATTGGTAGCAGTGTGACTGTATTATTTAAACTATTAAACCCTTCACCACGTAGGGTGTATTTTATAGCCATTGAAATGATAGTTATATCATTGCATGATCTTGATGATAGGTGAAAACAGAATATAAAATTTTATTTAGAACATTATTACAGATGTGTTAATTAATAAACACATGTGAGGGGGAAAACACTAGGAGGTATATATAAATGCTAACCAACAGTTGGATGTTGGGACGGGAGATTTTTGTTTTCCAAATTTTGTTTCTGATAAAAGTTAAACCTCTGTGTTGGCTCTCAGAGTTCCTTGCATCCAGGGATCAGCCTGTGTTCCTAAAACACACAGAGTTGTGTAGATTATGTTGTCTTCGGATGGCCAAAGATGCGTGGGTGTGGGTGTTAACCCGATCCTTTCGGGCTGACTTTGAGCGGTCAGGACTGGATCTTATAGGCACCCAAGCTGATTAGCATACGTTTCTTTGCTCACAGGCCCTGAAGTGGCAGCAGCACCAGGGGTTGCTTCCTCCTGGCATGACCATAGATTTGTTCCGAGGCAAAGCAGCTGTCAAAGATGTGGAGGAAGAAAAGTTTCCTACACAACTGAGCAGGCATATTAAGGTAGGATCCTTAGACACTCAGCCACTTGCTAATCATTTGTTGAGGACTCGTGCTTGCCCAGCCAGGCCGTGTGCCGGGAGCTGGGGTGGGGGAACAGAGCTCATTCTCCAGCTCTGACAACGTTCAGCATTGCTGCTGGTGATCACTGGCGTCCTCCTGGGCTCTGGCAGTGGCACACCTCAGGTGTATATCCATAAATTTGGCAGCTGGCCCATCCTCTGCCCTTTGTACTTCTTCCTAAGAGGACTTAATTTGGAAGAATGGTTAGCTCTTTGGGTAAGCCTGGAACTCACCGTGAACTTTCTGTTTATTCATCCTGTTCAGTGTTGCAGTTTTTGCCTGCTCCATGTCCAGCAAATTACCAGGCATGGGTTCTAAAGCAGGCTCGTGTGGTTTTGGAGGGAAATAATTTTATCATCTCACGACTGTTTCTTGGATTTTGTTGTTGTTGTTCATTTTTTTTAATCTGAGACTTTTCTAGGATAAAGCACAATCACATAATTGCTGCAATTCCCAGAATTACAAGCATATTTGCTATTTCAACTCCTTTATATTAGTTTCTCTCTCGGTTTGTGCTCTTACTGAATTTATGGATTTTGAAATATTCTATATTCCTCAAATCTTGGGCTTTGGCTTAGAGCTTTAAATTTATCTTTTCTGGATTTTATGTTCTGATTTCCATGTAAAGATATTTCTCAGTAGCACTGTTATATTTACCTGGCTGAAGCCTTGAGACAGAAATCCATTATAATTATGTTGCTGGGGTAAGATTTTCTTTTATAATAAGCACTTTCCTTTTCTGGTATTGAAAATGAAATTCGTAATAGAGCTTTTCTCTGTTTTCCTTTGTCTAATGTTCTGTAGTTTTCATCTGTTACTGGGAACATCATTGCTGGTAAATGCTCAGGATACATCTCCTTTCTTAGGCAAATAGTCTGTCAGCTGTAATTAGTTCTTGAGTCAGTCAGCCACACGTTATCACTTGATTAAATGAAGGTCATGAAAAGAAACAGGATGGAATATTTGTTTACAAAACAATATAGAAAAACAGGCGTTTATTTTGAAAAAATGAATTGTTTTCCTGTAGATGTACAACATATTGTCTCGTATTGAATGTGAAAGTCATACTATGGCTGTGTCAGGTTAAAAACTTACTGAGTATTTTATTTTATTATTTTTTTAATTTATTATTATTATTTTTAAAGATTTTATTTATTTATTTGTTTGTTTGTTTGTTTGTTTGTTTGACAGAGAGATCACAAGTAGGCAGAGAAGCAGGTGGGGTGGGGGGAAAGCAGGCTCCCTGCCGAGCAGAGAGCCGGATGTGGGGCTCAATCCCAGGACTCTGAGATCATGACCTGAGCTAAAGGCAGAGGCCACTGAGCCACCCAGGTACCCCTTACTGAGTATTTTAATAGGATTATTTGTTCCAAGTCCTGTTCTAAAATAGTTCTTTCTTATTGCTTTGGAAATAGCAACTTCACATTAAAAAAATACTAGTTTAAACTGAGAGCCCAGAACCTAAAACTGGTCAAAGAAAATAGATCCAATATCTCTGTCCAGATACAGAAATACCCCTCCAATACTCTGTAATAGAGGCTAGCTATGACTTTGTGCCAGGGCAGGATTTCTCAAAAGGTTAAAATGGAAATTGTTGTAAGGTCAGTAGATAAAAATGCATCTGTTTCATTGTTTCATTTGAAACAGTTTGGTCAGAAATCACATGTGGAGTGTGCTCGATTTTCTCCAGATGGTCAGTATTTGGTCACTGGGTCTGTTGATGGATTCATCGAAGTCTGGAACTTCACGACCGGAAAAATCAGAAAGGTAAAGTATTTAAAATATATTAACTTTTCTAACGGGAGAATTGTCCATTTTTCATTTTTAAATTATCTTAGTTTCGCGCTCAAGTACTGGCTCAAGCGTGAGCAGGGGGTGGGGCAGACAGAGAAGGAAAAGGAGAAGCAGACTCCCTGATGAGTGCAGAGCCAGCCACAGGGCTCCATCCCAGGGCTCCATCCCAGGACACTGAGATCTTGACCTGAGCCAAAGTCACTTAGCCAACTGAGCCACCCAGGTGCCCCTATCTGATACGATATTTTATAAAATAGAAAAATTATTCAGTAGGAGAGTCTTTCTCCTATTCTTATCCCTCAGCTGGTCAGTTCTCTTGCTTGGTCCAGCTAGGGTTATCAGTCTCTTATGTAACCTTCCTGCATTTTCTAGGGATATGGAAGAAATCACTTATTGTTTCTAATCTAATATAATTGTGGTACTAATTGTTTCTCTTATTATGAATGAAGTTGATTATCTTTCTATATGTGAAAAGCTACCAATATATCCTGTTAAGTGAAGTCTTCCTATCCTTTGCCTATTTTTCTTTTGGATTCTTGATGATTTTCAGGAACAGTTGGAGGAAATCAGTCTTTGGAATATGTATTGCAAATATTTTTCAGTTTTGGCTGTTGTCTTTTGACTTTGCTCATCATTTTGTTTTATAGACTTAGTTTTTTTGTATCGTTCTATTCATCCATCCTTTCTGCAACTTCTGGTGCTTTTGTGTTTCATTTTATGTTTAATTTTTGATCCATTGGAATTTGTTTAGGGGGATAAAGTTGGTGTAGATCCAACTTAATTTTTTCCCTAAAAAGGTATTCATTGACTATCCGCTAGATTAAAATATAACCTTTATCGTAGAATACTAACTTCCACTCCATGGGCAGTGAATTCATGAGTGGTTTTCATTGTCTGCTTCATATATTTCCTTATAGTTTGCTTTTTTTTTTTTTTTTAAAACCATGATGCAGTCTTACTTTGTAATTAGGAAAGGATAGATACTTTGTTCTGAACTGTAGTGGATGATAAAAGAAACATCACAATTCAGTACATTAGTTAATATATGGTTTTAGAAAAAGTAGCTGACAGTTTGAAAAAGACATTGGTATTTCACATCATACCCCGGGATAAATTCAGATACATTAAAAATATGATACAGATACAGTGTGGAATTGTAGGGGAATTTTGCACAGTAAAAAGATCAGTAAGCAGAAGATGTAGGGTGTTATACTGGAATTTTTTAAGTATTAATTTGAAGTATGTAAAATTATTCCCAGCACTATCAGTTGTTCATTAGGAACACATGTGCATAGCACTAGTATTTGCTTTGGAAATTTAGAGTAGGCACAATCCGTTATTCTGCTTTCAATGAGTTTATAGCGATCTGGTGTAACTGGGGGGTTTTGTGTTGGTAACTGCTTATTTCTGCTTCCTTTAGGATCTTAAATACCAGGCTCAGGATAACTTTATGATGATGGATGATGCTGTCCTCTGCATGTGTTTCAGCAGAGATACAGAAATGTTAGCAACTGGGGCCCAAGATGGAAAAATTAAGGTATTTATTAGTGGCACAAACTTTTATATGTAGACATTTTGAGACTTCTGCAGTGAGGTAGTGTTCCACATGTGATAGCTTAATAACACCTACCGTTTGCTGAGCATCAACTTTATGTGAATTTACTTTTTCTTGCTTAATCCTAATAATTCTGCCTAGGGAGGTCCGATAATCAGTTTAAGGTCATACCGTTGATAAGTGATAAATTGGGACTTCAACTCAGATCTACTCCTCATGCCCTTTCTGCTGTACCACCCTGGCTCACCTTTATATGATGTGTTGTACTTTGAATTTTTTTTAGGGAATGGGATGGTCTGCAGTTGATTAGCTGTGGTTTTTATTTAATTGCTGGTAAAACACCCTAGGCTAGATTAAATACAGAAATGGTCTCTGCTAAGCGAACTTTCAATCTAAATTTTTGTTTTAATAATTTACGAGGAAAGAGGTTTAAGTTTCAGAGGATTCAGTTATTGCACTATGTGAAGCAGCCATAGTCGGCTGTTAGCATGCATTTTTAATGCTGTGTTAGTACAGTGTTGAGCATTGCATCTTGCTTGGCTCTGCCGGCTGGAATGGGACTCTGTTTACAAGTTTTTACTATTTTTTTTTCTTTTAATAAAGGTATGGAAGATTCAGAGTGGGCAGTGTTTAAGGAGATTTGAAAGGGCCCACAGTAAAGGTGTCACCTGTCTAAGCTTTTCTAAGGATAGCAGTCAGATCCTTAGTGCCTCTTTTGACCAGACAATTAGGTAAGTAAAAATCTTCAAACTCCCTCACTTGGGTTTGCTGTGGTGAAGCACTGGAGGGAGGTACTCGTGACTCCTTATGCTCTCACCTAGTTGGTGTTATATGAAGAGTGACTGTATGTGAGACCTCATTATTATTTTGTTCACTTGAGTCTACCCAGAAGAGAGTTTAGAAAGGGATTATACCAGTGTTTCATGTTTCTCAAACTGTGATTTTTGACCCATGTGCATCAGAAGCACCATAGAGGGCGTATTTTCTTCCAGTCTCTGTGCCAAGCTTTTGTTTTTGTTTTGTTTGACATAATGAAAATTGTACTGCATAGTCCTCTTTCTTCACCTGATACTGTAACTTGAGCTTCTGTAATTCATTGAAAGAATATTCAACATTTGGTCCCAGCTGCAGTCTATAGAATGTTAAGTTTTGTTTTAAGATTTTATTTTATTTTACTTATTTAAGATTTTTATTTATATTATTTATTTATTTGTCAGGGAGAATGAGAGAGAGAGACAGACAGAGGGAGAAGCAGGCTCCCTGCAGAGCAAGGAGCCTGATATGGGACTTGATCCCAGGACTCTGAGATCATGACCTGAGCTGAAGGCAGATGCTTAACCAGCTGAGCCACCCAGGCATCCCTAGAATATTTTTTTTTTAATAAACTATTTTTTTTAAAGATTTTATTTATTTGTGAGGGTGAAAGCAAGAACATACAAGTGGACAGGAAGGGCAGAGGGAGAGGGAGAAGCAGACTGCCTGCTGAGTGGGTCTCCATCCCAGGACCCTGGGATTATGACCTGAGCCAACGACAGACGCTTAACTGGCCGAGACATCTAGGTGCCCTGAAGTCTATAGAGTATTAATTGTTCATTTCTTTTTGTTTGTGATAGAATTCACGGTTTAAAATCTGGGAAAACATTGAAGGAATTTCGTGGCCATTCCTCCTTTGTTAATGAAGCAACTTTTACACAAGATGGACATTATATTATTAGTGCGTCTTCTGATGGCACTGTAAAGGTTAAGTATTTGCTACTAGTCTAATTTGGGGTGTCTATTTTTGTCCTTTGAAGAGTTTTCAGTGGTGATAATGGTGATGATTGTGGTGGAGTAAACTTCTTTACTGGCTCTTTTAGCTATAAATGAGGTGAGTCCGAGGCATAGTAATATTCTTTGGTATATCCCTAAGGACCTTGGGTTTCAAACTTACATAATCAAAACAGACTTTATCATGTGTAGGACAAGGTAAGGTGTGGAGGCCTATATTAAGTCACACCCCATTTATAGCAGCTAAAGTCTGTCTAGATATAGGTTTGGTTCACCCACAATAGTCAAGTTTATAAAGGGCTTAGTGGCCAGATAAATAGATCTCTTTTTTTCTTGCACAATCTCACCCCACCCCTGACCCCCAACATTTAGGGGCCTTCTCAACAGCATTTATAGACAGGCAGGAGAGGTGTAGAGTAGAACTAAGTCCTCTCTCAAATACTCATTTACTGTCTAAGCTCTCAGCTGAAAGTAGTGGATCTTCATTCAGCAACTTAAGAGGCTTAATTATTTTAATGGCAGGCTTCATTTCCTAGCCGAGATGAGAAGTCCAAATAGAAAATTGCTGGAGGTATTTGAGACAATCCATTTACATTCTGGACCTGCTTTTGTTTACTTATTATTTATTTATTCATGAGAGACAGAGAGGGAGGCAGAGGGAGAACCTGGCTCCCCTTGGAGCAGGGTGCGTGATGTAGGACTTGATCCCAGGACCTTGGGATCATGACCAAGCCAAAAGCAGCCACCTAACTGACTGAGCCGCCCAAGCATGTTCCTAAGCATCATTCCTAAGATGCTACCATCATCTTAGGTATCAATGTAGTTCGTAGCAGAAGACCTAAGCATTTTAACACAAATGCCTAAAAGACCACCCTCAGAAATTGCTTGTTCTGGCTTGGGAATTGAACCAGGAACCTGAAAGTAGAAAAGTCTTACTCAGGTTGGTTGGGGCAATTTACGGAGCTCTTAGTACTTTAGTCATGGGATTTGCCTTCTTTGTGCTTTGTATATGGGCCTTAATCTGTGAAATGCTTGTGGTCTTTTCCTTTAGTTCTTTAATGAGTCAGATAAGGCATCTCACTAACTTTTTGGACAGAAAACACTGGGAGCCTTATAACTCTTGGCTGAAAAGTTCATTTCTCTCCTGAAGACAGTTGGGCTTTAGGGAGATTGGGGCACATGATAATGTATAAATTAGGAAAATAAACACCGGGGCAATTAGTGGGGCACTTATTTCCTCCTGTTTTTAGGTATTCGACATCTGTTTTGTGCTAAGCTCTGTTGACATCTGTTTTGTGCTAAGCTCTGTTGAAAGCACCAAGGAAACAACATTGCCTGTGCCTTTGAGGCTATTGTGTGTGTGTATGTATATATACACACACCTCATTAAGCGAATAGTGTCCTGACAGTGCCATGCAAGATTTGGTCCATTCCTTCTCTCAGCATATCTCAGATTTCAATAACTGTGATGTCTGATTTAGCCCCATCAGTTCATAACAGCAAGGTGGAAAGCGTCAGGGTGGGGCCTATTACTGGAAGAGATGTTGGGCTGGGAGAGGTAATACATGTGGCCGAGAGTGACTTCTACTTCATGGATCCTCACGTGTGCGTCAGCGCTGTGGCTTCTGTTCAGTGGTTCAAGCCGTACTCTGGAATCATTTGTGGAGCTTTTTAAAAATGGACATGCCTGTGCCCCACCCCAGAGCTATCAAATCAGAATCTCAGGATAGAGTCCTGAGCATATAACTCTAAAAAGTTATTTTGATGTCCAGATAAAGGTAGCTTTCTGGTTATTTGACAGTAGTAGTGTTGATACATAGTAAATTTTAAAGATACATAGCTCATTAGGAAAATTTTGTAAGGAAAGATCATAGATTTTAAGAGGTTTTATTCTATAGCTTTTTTTTTTTTTTTTTAAGATTTTATTTATTTGACAGAGAGAAACACAGCGAGAGAGGGAACACAAGCAGAGGGAATGGTAGCGGGAGAAGCAGGCTTCCTGCCGAGCAAGGAGCCCGATGTGGGGCTCCATCCCAGGACTCTGGGATCATGACCTGGGCCGAAGGCAGACGCTTAACGACTGAGCCACCCAGGCGCCCCTATTCTATAGCTTTGTGACTTTTGTTGATACCGGTTAATCAGCAAACGTGTTAAGTGCTTACTATGTATATGACAAAGCTAGGTATCTGATAGGACTAAAATTCAAGAAGCTTTTTTTTCTGAGTCGGTTTTACTCATATCTTGTTACCAAATTTTCATTTTTTTAATCCCCAAACTTTCAGAAGTTCTTATACCCCAGAAATGTTAATGCCTTAAATTTTTGTGTCATAGATCTGGAATATGAAGACCACAGAATGTTCAAATACCTTTAAATCCCTGGGCAGCACTGCAGGGACAGATATCACTGTCAACAGTGTGATACTGCTTCCTAAAAATCCTGAACACTTTGTGGTGTGTAACAGATCAAATACAGTGGTCATCATGAACATGCAGGGGCAGGTGAGTACTTGGAACTTTGCATGGAACTTGTGGGCCATTCCTAAATCATGTCTTGGGGTCTGGCCCTTCCAGTAGTGAAATATGGGTTCATCACTCCAAAAATCATATATAGTTGACCCCTGAACAATACAGGGGTTAGGGGCACTGACCCCCTGGACAGCAATCTGCATATTACTTTTGATTCCCCCCATAGCTTAAGTACTAATAGCCTACTGTTAACTGGAAGGAAGACTTACCAATAACATAAACAATTGATAAACATGTATTTTGTATGTTATGTGTATTACATACTGTATTCTTACCATAAAGTAAGCTTAGAGAAAAGATCTTATTAAGAAAATCATAAGGAAGAGAAAATACATTTACAGTACTAAACTGTATTTATTTTTTAAAAAAAAATCCATGGGGTGCTGGATCAGTCAGAAGAGCATGTGACTCTTGATTTCAGGGTCATGACTTGAGCCCCACGCTGGGCATAGAGATCAGTAAAAAAAAAAAATAAATAAATAAACCAAAAACATTAAATTGAAAAATCTGTATATAAGTGGACATGTGTAGTTCACTGTGTTGTTGATAACAATCCCTGAGTAAGAAAGCTACAATATGTGGATTACTAACTCAGTACATCTCCCAGTTACCACATGATCTAAGGTAGAACTCTCATAGAAGAAGGGCAACAATGTCTTCATGGTATGTATTTGTAATCAGGGCACCTGCACATTCCCAAGTAAACCTCACTTTTGCAGCACCAGGGACATTAGGAATGTCAAGATTAAAGTCTCAAGTTCTGGGAATGTGTTGTGGTGCTACTGAAATGTTGGCTTGGGCCCTTGGGGATCCTGCTGAGTGTGGAGAAGAGCCAGAGGCTGGTGTCTGGAACCGTCTCTCCCTTCCATTAGTCCTTGTAACTGATAAATTTGTAGCTTAGAACCCGTGGTTGAGGGGCGCCTGGCTGGCTCGGCTGGAAGAGCCTGCAACTCTTGATCTTGGGGCTGTGAGTTCAAACTCCATTCTGGGTATAGAGATTAAGTAGACAGAAAGACTGACTCACTGGTTGAACTAACGAAAAAAGAGCCCATGGTTGAGTTGGCTGGTTGGCATTATCTCCCGGGCCCCTGCATAACACCTATAGTGGCCTATGTATGCACCCTTTCCCTGGTGATAGCATCATACATACAACCAAAGTACAATTATCAAAACCAGGAAGTTGACATTGATACAATACTATTAACTCAAATACAAACTTTATTTGAATTTCACTAGTCTTTATAGGTGTTCATGTTGAGGTGACAAGTTCTATGAAGTTTTATCAGATATATAGATTTTTCTAACTACCACCACACTCAAGATACAGAACTGTTTCATCATCCTCAGAGGAACTCCCTCTTGCTACACCTTTATAGTCAAACCTTCCCTCCATCCCTAGCCCCTGGCGACCACTGATCTGCTTTCCATTATTATTTTGTCATTTTGAGAATGGTGTAAAAATAGAATCCTATGTTACGTAACCTTTTAACCTCTTGAGATTGGTTCCACTCAGCTTGATTTATGATGATATGGTGTGTAAAATAGAGCAAGCAAGGTCTTGGAGACAGAGTTCCATCTTGCATGAGGAAAGCATCCCATTCTGTTCAAAAGAAGAAACAGTGGAGTGTGTAAGTCCACAGAGCATTGAGAACTGGTAGTATATTGATTTAGAAATTGTTTAGGTGGTAATGAATATACTTCAGGGTAAAATGACTCCGTAGACTAAAGAGCAGGTTTGGTAACTTGGGATATATGATTTAAGTTTGGAGAGCCTATCCATGGACTATTTATTTCCCAGGCAAGAGGATTTGATTTAGCACACGGTGAGTGTAATTGGTGATCTAATTATAAGTGTCAGTAAATCAAAATGCCAAATTAACAATGTGAAGTTGATAGTTAAAGCTGCTGCTTTTGAACTGCTGCTAATCCAGATGTTTTGTTTTTGCCTTGGGGTATGGTATGATATAGATTGTCAGGAGCTTCAGCTCTGGTAAGAGAGAAGGTGGGGATTTTGTGTGCTGCGCCCTGTCCCCCCGCGGTGAATGGATCTACTGTGTTGGGGAGGACTTTGTGCTCTACTGTTTTAGCACGGTCACTGGCAAGCTGGAGAGAACTTTGACAGTGAGTATTACTAACTTAAGGCCATCTCAAGAAATTGCATTAATACTTGCGTCTTTCTGAACTCTGAAGTAAACCTTTTCCAGACGGCTGTGTGAACCTTGGTATAAAAAATGTAAAAATCTTATCACTACATAAAATAAAGGGCCCATGAGTAATGGAGGAATTACTTCCTCTCTCAGGAAAGGTCATCCTTCAGTGAGCCCTCAGCTTCAAGTAAATAGGATGGGTGTACATAAAGCAGACAGAAAGGGAACGTGCCTGTCTAGCTAACTAGATTAGCCATATCATTCCTGGTGGGACCAGAGAGTGACAGATACAGCTTATTTCTTGTTATGTCACAATGGGATAGGAGTTAGTCTTCCTCCATCTTTTAGTTGTGTCATTTGGAATATGTGGCCTCCAAGATCTCAGGAGGAGAAAAACTAGCTGAGGGTTATGCTGAATGTTTTTAAGACTCACATCTGCAAGTGGCTTATGGTACTTTGTTCCTCATTCTTTTTTGGTTCGAATTCAGTCACATGGCTGGCTAAATGCGATGTAGTTTCATTTACATTAGGGAAAATGTAGTTTTCTATGGTCCAGAAGAAGTGGTATAGTGAGCATTTAAAAAATTATATACATACCCTTGTTAGAAAACCATCTCTTGGTCTCACATGACTCTTGAGTGAGCTTTTGCTGCACCTGCCCTGTCAGGCCTCCATACAGATCTTAGGGTTGCCGAGCTGAGGGGGTCTGGAAAATACAAGGTCACTGACTTGATGGAATCATTTGGTCTTAGCCACCATCTTGACCTAGAATTTACAAAATAGTGACGGGGAGTAGGATCAGCTGTAATGCAAAACTGATTTGGGACAAAGCATTATTCACACATTATGAAAAACACTACAAAAAATGTGAACTAGCAGTGTGATAGCCTCATTTGTTTTTGTTTTGTTTGTGTAGCCCTCTTCGAGGCTGCCTTAGGTTGGATTTCTTTGGTGGGGAGTGGAAGCTTCACTCTTCCTCCCTCCCACTCAGCTCTGGATGCCTCTTCAGGGTGATTTTTATGGACCTATATCCTCTAACCTAGTGCTTTGCTTTTCCCAGGTTCATGAGAAGGATGTGATTGGTATCGCACATCACCCTCATCAGAACCTGATTGCTACCTACAGTGAAGATGGACTACTAAAGCTCTGGAAACCCTAATTTCCAGTTTTCTTTTAAAACTTGCTTGAGAGCATGTACTTAAGACATATTCATGTATTGCTTTTTTTTTTTTTAAGGCTACTTTTTCTAAGCATTTGTCTGAATTAGGAACAAGAATAATTTTGTGAAAATTCATGTTCAAGTAGCAGTTACTCTTTTATATATATTTTTAAGGTATTCAGTTATCTGTTTCTAATTGGGGCAGTCATGTAATGTTTTCAGTAGTCTTCTCCCTGAAGAGTGAACTACTGCTCTTTCTAGAAGAAAACTACTCCTTTGATTTGAAATGGTGATTAAAACATACCTCCTGGAGTAAAACTTGTGAATAAGTAACTATCCCATATTCAGTAGCTCTTTGCTGGTCCGGTTTTTTTAGATGTTAATAAACTTTACCCTTTTGGAGGCTTTGTTTTTAAATGTAAATAAATGCTTATCTACTTAACATATTTACTTGGAATTAAGTGAGGAGAGTGGGACATGACATTATTAATCCCAGTACAGCAGGAAGTCCATTCCTATTTAGAAAGATAGATTGACTGTAAAAAGGTTGGGTGTTGCATAGGCTATCTCATTTCATTGCCCTCACTGTCCACTCACTCTTAGCTGTGCCTTCTCGTGTGTTCTGGCCAACTCCAGAGACTGTCATCTCCATCTTCTGGGTAGAAGCAGTTGCAGGATCCATTAGGAGAATTCAGTTTTGGTTTCTGAAGTTTTGGCATTAAAAATGTGCTCTTGTTCTGAAGGCAGTTAGAAAAGGACTTGAGATTTAGAGAAGTCTTTTTTTGCTATGTGCGTCCTTACCAGTTAGAGGGAAAAAAAAGCCAGCAAAACTCTTGAAAATACTTTGCACACGGGTATCTTATTTTTCAACCAGAGATCTATTCAGTGCACTGATGTTGCTGTTGAAGGTGCTGTGCGGGGATCATTTCAAGAAATTGAGACTTTTGTATAGGCCAGCTCTTACACCTTTTAATTTTAGCCTTTATTGGATACAAAGTAATGGGGAAAGTTTTTAAAAAAGTTTTAGAGTGTTAATAATTTATCTTTGATTGAAATATAGCCTGATGCTTTGCCTGGCATAATATTGTTCAGTATTGGCTGAATTATTCCTTGGCAGCACTAAGAAATGACTCTTCCCCAGTCATATTCCCAAAACTTTTTTTTTTCCTTTTGCCATTAAACCTGCAGCTTTTGGGGGGAGCCTGGGTGCTTCCGTCAACTGAGTGTAAATACTCTTGATTTTGGCTTAGGCCATGATCTCAGGGTCCTTGTGATCTCAGGCCCCGTGTCTGGCTCCGCTCCATGCTGAACATGGTCTGCTTGAGATTCCCTTTCCCTCTGCCCCTCCCCCCGCTTATGTACACACTCTTGCCCCCCCCCCCCCCCCCAGGCCCTCCAAAGGTTTACACATGCTTTTTGACAGAAATGTCATCTGCGGCCATTTTGAGAGTTGAACATAGCCATGAATCCATGTCACATGAATGCTGGTCTCCTATTCCAGTGAAAGTAAGTTTTCACATAAGAAGTTTTAGGTGGAAAGAGGAAACAGGTTATGCTAAACTCCCTTAGAAAAGTCTTCAAGAAATTGGGATTTTCTGTTTAGCCTATGACCTCATTAACAAGCAGTTGAGCAGTACTGTTAAAAAATAAAGCAGGCGGGGGGCGCCTGGGTGGCTCAGTTGTTAAGTGTCTGCCTTGGGCTCGGATCATGATCCCAGGGTCCTGGGATCGAGCCCCGCATCAGGCTCTCTGCTCGGCAGGAAGCCTGCTTCTCCCACTACCATTCCCTCTGCTTGTGTTCCCTCTCTTTCAAATAAAATCTTTAAAAAAATAAATAAAGCAGGCGGGGCACCTGGGTGGCTCAGTGGGTTAAAGCCTCTGCCTTCAGCTCAGGTCATGATCTCAGGGTCCTGGGATCGAGCCCTGCATCGGGCTCTCTGCTTAGCAGGGAGCCTGCTTCCCCCTCTCTCTGCCTGCCTCTCTACCTACCTGTGATCTGTCAAAAAAATAAATAAAATCTTAAAAAATAAAATAAAATAAAGCAGGCCAAGGGCTCCTGGGTAGCTCAGTTGGTTAAGCTTCTGCCTTTAGCTCAGGTCATGATCTGGGAGTAGATAGGCTAGCAGGATAGATTCCCCTATAGGGCTCTTTGCTCAGTGAGGAGTCTGCTTCCTCCCTTTCCCTTTGTCCCTCCCTCCTGTTCTTGCTCTCACAAATAAAACAGCCCTAAAGTGGAGTGACTTGTGCTAAGCCTCACGTCAGTGAACCCAGATTTAATACCTACCCAAATTGCAGTTTCAGCCTGTCCCAGAACTAATTTTTAATCAATCTGGAATTAGCTGATTTAGCATTTATATGATAATCTGACTGATAGGCCCCTTCTACAGGAAGGTGACCTTGCATAAAACAATCCACTCTGTTGGGAGATTTACTTTCCCCACCCACTTCAAGTCTATAAAAGCCTTTCATTTTGTGCAGCTCTTCAGAGCTCCTTTTTGAGACAGGATGTTGCTGGGTTCACTAACTGTTGAATAAAGTCAGTTTTGCAGTTGAATTTTTTAACAGTATTAACTTTGTGCTCATGAAGAACAAGAATCTAGTCAGCACATGTTCACTTATTCCTCCTAGAAATTTTTATCAGATGTCTGTTCCTGTACCTAGTACTGAGGATTGCTTAAGACCAATACCTGTCATGGTATAGGCAAGAAATGGGGGCACCTGGGTGGCTCAGTAGGTTGTCTGCCTTTGGCTCATGTCATGATCCCAGGGTCCTGGGATTGAGCTCCTTACTCAAGTGTGGAGCCTCTCCCTTTGCCTGCTGCTCCCCCTACTTGTACCTGCTGTTAAATAACCTTTAAAAAAAAAAAATAGGGAAGAAATGCAAGTTAAAAGGAGTATTTAAAATGGGATATGAGAAAATCTTGGGGTTGCTTTTTTTTTTTTTTTAAATATTTATTTGACAGAGATCACAAGTAGGCAGAGAGGCAGACAGAGAGTGGGGGAAGCAGGCTCCCTGCTGAGCAGAGAGCCCGATGTGGGGCTTGATCTCAGGACCCTGAGATCATGACCTGAGCCAAAGGCAGAGGCTTTAACCCACTGAGCCACCCAGGCGCCCCGGGGTTGCTTTTTTGATAAAGGGAAAAAGGGCACCTTATCAGCCCTTCAGAGTTAAGACAGGCTTCATGGAAGAGTTGACCATAAAAAGACCAGCCCAAGCCTGTGGGTAATGGGGTTTGGCTAGTCCAAGTTAGCAGGAGCCTTTCTAGGCACTGCAGTGTGCTTTAGCTCCAAGGCATATATACCGGACAAATGGTAGCATCTTGGGAAACCAGGTGGAGAGAGAGGCCCACATTGGGAACCTCTTAAATAGGCATTTTTTCTTCATAATGAATTGGTGTAACAAGTTGAAAACCATGAATCTTCTGCCTTTCCCAGGTAACTGTTGTGTGCGGGTTCCGACTTCCTTTTGTACAAACCTTAAAAAGTGTATGCACTTATTCTACACTTAGTTATTCTTTTGTAAGGGGGAGCCCCAGGGACTGAGGCCAAGGTGAGAGAAGGGTCATCAAGACCCCTGGACTCCCACCAGCCTGTACCACTGTCTAGCTGCTTGAGGGCCTCAGACACTGCAGGCACAGTGGTGTCTCTGTGCCCTTGTTCGGGATCTGGGTGAAGCTGAGCAGTGCTGGAACTGGCCTGCATCCTGGGCTGGGGAGCCCCTTAGCAGCTGTGGGTGCTGTGCACCTCCTGGAGCCAAATCAACAGCTGGAGTCTCTGATGGTACCCACTGGGCTTTTCACTTTATGAAGAGATGGCAGAGATCATGTTATTATTGGCCTCTTACCAGTATAAGCACGAGAGGAAGGGAGTTTGATACCACCAAGCAATGGCATACAGTAGTCCCTCCTTATCTGTGGTTTCAGTTACATGTAGTCAACTGTGGCCTGGAAGCAGATGATCTTCCTCCTGACATAGCATCGAAGTCGACAGTAGCCTAACATCATGTCACACTGCTTTTCATCATTCACCTAACTGCATCTCCTCCCGTGGGCATTTTATCTCCCACCATTACAAGGGTGAGTACAGTGCAGTAAGATCGTTTGAGGCCACATTCATGGAACTTATTATAGCATGTTCTAATTGTTCTATTATTGCTATTAATCTCTTACTGTGGCAAATTTATGAACTAAACATGATCATGGGTAGGTAGGTATGTATAGGGAAAAACGTATATAGGGCTCAGGACTATCTTTGCTTTCAGGCAGCCACTGGGGGGTGTTCTGGAATGTATTCTGTGCCAATAGTGGGAGAGGAGAGACGGACAACTGGGCTCTTCTGAAAGAGCCAAGTTGTGTCAGGTTCCTAGGGAGGTCCTCTACTGCCGCTACAGAACGCTATTCCCTCCAGCACTTAAAAAAACTTAACTACACAGCAGTAAAGTGATCTCTGTAAGGATAAGGATTATTTGTCCTATTCCCCCAATCAGTTGAATTAAGTGACTGGAAACACTGAAGATCTGGGGGTATTTTAAGGTAACCTTTTTTTCCTAAAGCTCAGGTACTATTCAGTTTCTTCACCAGTTATTTTTCAGCTTGTAGTACTAGAACTAAGAGCATTTATTGAGCCCTTCCTTCCTATGTAAGCAGCCTCATTTAATTCTCAGAACTATTCTATGAGGTACAGCCTATTACGATTCCCATAACCAAAGAAACACATTTCAGAGGTTCCCATACCTTGCTCACGGAGGACCCACTGAAAACTAGGTTTAATTCCAAAGCTCAATTTCTTTATTCTTTGAATCCAGCTGCTATCAGCTTCTCTTTGGGTTTGGGAAAAGGCAAAGAATGCTGGGATCATTTGTCCACATTCCACTGCAATTTATTTACCTAAACTGGCCAGGCAGTGAGAGGAATAAAAGAGCATGAATTACAAGAACTGGGATTCCAGTTTTTGCTGTTCTGTTTCACTTTTGCCAGAGCAGTGGTGCTAAGTACCACGATACTAATTCCCAGGTTCTGTCCTTGACCTATGGAATGGGCACCTGTGGCAGCAGGGCTCAGCAACTGCTCAAACTTAAGAACCAGTAGACTAGAGGGCAGTTTCTCCACCTACAAAGTGTTTTGATTCTTGTTCTCACAGATTGCAGAGAGATAATTAACTGATAAATGTCCAGGACTTTAGAAACCCTTAAAAGCACATCTTCATAGTGCTGTAGCTTGCCAGTTTTATCTGCTGTATTTTTAGATCCCATACACCTCATTTCTCCACATTATTTCAAAAAAGAAATTGCGAGTGTCCATCTAAGCTGGGGAGCTCCCTTGGTCTCAGCTCAAACTTTTTAATGATTTGACAGAAAGAGATCACAAGTAGGCAGAGAGGCAGGCAGAGGGAGAGGGGGAAGCAAAGCAGGCTCCTCACTGAGCAGAGAGCCCGATGCAGGGCTTGATCCCAGGACCCTGAGATCGTGAACTGAGCTGAAGGCAGAGGCTTTAACCCACTGAGCCACCCAGGCACCCCATGAGCTCAAACTTTTAATAGCAGCATCAAGGGCTGCCATTATTTGCCCTTGCCAAGCAATTCTTAGTGCCATTTTTATCACTAAGTAGTTAACATCCCCTTGTTGGCAGTGTTGAACCCTGGCTGTTCATGACCACCCTGATGCTTAAGCTATACCCAACCCAGCTCCATTACATCAAAATCCCTGGGGGGGGTGTAGGGTGAGGGGACACGTTTTAAAGCTTCCCAGGTAACTCGATATGGAGCCAAGGTTGAGAACATGTAGAAACATGTAGAAAACATACGATGCTAACTTCACACACAGGTAGATCTCCCACCATACCATGTTCCAAAAGCATCCTCATGGGACATTTCTTGTTCCAAGTTTGAATGGATGGGGGAAGTATCAGAGAAAGCATTAGTGCTGGGGCCAGGAACTGTACTTGTATTGATGAAGAGGGGTTCCCGTGGCAGACTTAGTGTTTTACGAGATGACCTTGGTCAAAGTTCCGAGAGGCAATTTTTAGACTACAAACTTACTATTTCTGCCTCTCCAGATTGTTAACTATTTTCCTTTAGTGATTTTTCTTCCAGATTTTCATTGTCATAAAATGTACTTTGTAAACCATTTTTAACTGTATGATCCAGTAGCATTAAGTAACATTCACAACCTTCTGTAACCATCACTGTGTATCTGAAACTTTCCCATCACCACAAACAAGCCCTAACTCTCCATTCCTCTTCCCCCTAAGCCCCTGGTAATCCGTCTCTACGAATGCGCTTAATTTAAATATACATACATTTGTATGCACACAATAATTTGTCCTTCTGTGTCTGTCACCTATAAACGCACCATCACATTTAGTTTGTACATTAGTTGGACATGGCTCTGTTCCCCTTTTGGCTACTGTGAATGCTGTAGTGAACACTGGTAAGAATCTTCCTTAGCCAAGGAGGGAACACTACACTAGTCCTATAGTCCTTGTTTGGCTTTTTGGGGAAGTGCCCAACTTTCCCATAACAAACACACCATTTTACACTCTCACCAATAAGATATAGAGTATGGATTTCTGCCCATTTTCACTTTGGATTAGTAGGTGTGAAGTGGTATCTCACCATGGTTTTGATTTACATTCCCCTCATGACTGAGATGGGAAACACGAGCTCATCATGTGTTATTTTTTAAACAATATTAAGTGTACTGCCAATACGGTCTTTTTAGAAATTCAAGATTTGTCACAGCCATTATTTTGAATACTTTTTTTGTAGGAACTACTCTTACACACTTTTAATTTCTCCTAAAGGGGAACTTAAAGATGTGGGCCACTTCTGGGTTGGAAATGTTTAAGCTTCCTAATTATGGGAGATGCAGCAGAACCAGAACACACAGGCAAACACTCTCACTCCTGTGTTTGCCAAGTTTTTAAACTCCTTTTGGCTCACTACCCACCCCTCACCCATATTCACTCATTTAACATTTAACTATAGTTAAGTAACATTTTGTATTACCCATTTAACTAGATAAATGAGAAATCACCTATCTTAGTGAAAAACCAATGCTTTTAATCTAGGGGAAAAAAAAGCCTGTAGTGACACACTGGAAATGCTTTGTAATCAGTGTATTAAGGAGACATCCATACATTTCAATTGCTTAATTCTGATACCCAGATTTAAGCTTG
>CM053615.1:45462756-45478718 GCA_028646535.1 Procyon lotor | reverse complement strand
GAGGAGACACTCTTTAAGTGGTGAATGGATACAGACATGAAGGTTTGAAGAAACAGCAGAATTATAAACCATTCTCTTTTTTTAAGATCCTGGTGCCATGAAATAATTAGAATGATCCTTTAAAAATATGTTACTTAAACATATGTTTGTGGTGGCAGAGCTAAAAGAAAAAAGGGTCACTCCTCTGACTGAAATCCTTCGATGATTTCCCATTTCACCTAGCTAGCCACATGACTTCTTCTCTTAAGTCTGTGCTCAAAAAAAGGCCTTTCGTAATACACAAAATACCCTCATCCCTTTCTATACTGCTTTTCCTTTATGGCATTTATCCTTATGTGACCTGTGTACTTCTTTATGATCTGCCCCTCCCCACTAGACTGTAAGCTATTTGGAGGCAGGAACTTTTTGTTTGCTGCGGTAGCTATAGTACCTAAAACAATGTCAGACAAGTCGAAGGTGCTCAGAAATAGTTGTTGAATGAATGAATAAATGTACCAGCCAATGGAGAACTAGAACTTCTCTGCTTTCATCTGGCTGGAGGCCAAGACACTGGAGAACGTGGGATGCATGTGTCCCTGTGGGTTCCTACAGCCACTGTCCCTCTTACTAGTGGGAAGAGCTGATTTTGACAATACCAAAAGCTCAGGGCCTTCTGTCCTGGGTTAACCATCTGTAATTATGAGGATTAGGGCCTGGCTAGTACAGGATTCATATGGTTTGGGAATGGTAGCATGGGCATTCCCATCATCTTTATGTTATCTAGAGTTTTTACTCTACTAGAGTGGTTTTCAAGAACCTTGACTGAATGGGTTCAAGAAATTGAAAGACAACTATGTTTGGGTATGTTGATAGACAGAGGGAGAGTGGTAGATGGGATTAGAGCTTCTGTAAAAGTAAGACTAAACAGTAAGTTTAGTCTTAATTGGATGAGCAGTGGAGGCCCATGAAAGGATTTAGTCCGCGGAGTGACACAGTCAGATTGATGTTTTGAAATATATTGTACAGATGCATTGTGAATGTATTAGAGGGGCAAGAGTGAATTTAGGAGAAAAGAACATTCCAGAAAATAGCTTGAACATCAGGAATGCATTTGAGTACTGCAGTTGCGCCAGGGCTTAGTTCATCCCATATAACCACTGCTAGATTCCAGAACTAGGAGTTCTGGAATAGTAGTTACTCTGCTTGCTCTATCTCATTTTTCTTCATCTTTCTATTCATCTTATTTTTTAAATACAGTTCAATAAATTGCAGATATCAGTACATTTTTCTCTCAGCACTTCAGCTTGCATCTAATTAACTAGAGTTCAATATTTGTTTAAAGTTTTTAAGGTAAAGCTTACATAGAAAAAAATGAACACACAATTTTTAACTGTACCATTTTGATGAGTTTGAACAAACACATGTATTATTTAACCCAAACCCTGATCAAGATACAGAATATCACCACCACCAAGAAGGTTCTTTCAAGTGCGTTTTTCAGTCAATCCCTGGTCCTGCTTTTATAGAGGCAAGCACTGTTACGATTTTTTTCCACTATAGATTTTAGATTAGTTTTTCCTGTTCTAGAAATTAATATAAATGGTATCAGTATGAATGCTTTTGAGTAGGATTCTTTTAATCAGCATGGTATTATTTGTATTTTTTTAATAACACTTAAATCACCATGTGACATACCTTTGTGTGTTATTGTCAGCTTTCTTGCCACTGGACTGAAAAGGGGTCTTTATTTTGTTCATTTCTGTATTTCTCATACTGAAACTGTACCTACCACATAGCAGGTACTCAATAAATATTAAGGAAGTGGAGAAAAGGAGAGAAAGGTCATCCATCTCAGTACTGGGGAGGAGGGAGTTGAAGGGTAAGAAGTTCAGTATTGCTGGTAACAAGGCTGGGAGTGAAGAGATGTTGGGAGATAAGGCAGGACAAGTGAGAACTTCCTGTGACTTTCTTAATCTGTTTGGAAGAATTTTTTTTTAAAAGATTTTATTTATTTATTTGACAGAGAGAGAAAGAGGGATCACAAATAGGCAGAGAGTCAGGCAGAGCTAGAGAGAGGAAAGCAGGCTCCCTGCTGAGCAGAGTCCAATGCGGGGCTCGATCCCAGGACCCCGAGATCATGACCTGAGCCGAAGGCAGAGGCCTCAACCCACTGAGCCACCCAGGTGCCCTTGTTTGTAAGAAATTTAAAGAGAGACCAGCACAACATCTATGATTTACACAAATCAGAATTGCCGAATTGAAATAAAAGTTCTAACATGAACCATCAATGGTATGAATGTCACTACTTGGGATTTTGGTGACTATTTCCTGAACTCTTGGAAATTTCAAAACTTGAGGGAGTTAAGCCATGAAATCAGCCCATAGTAGGAAGTTAACCTAGTCCTAAAAGCAGGAGTTAAAAACAATAAGGCTTAAATTGTAGGTGGAAGATCTTAAAGTAAATTATAGGGTATAGTTTATGGATGCATTAGCATGTTTACACTGTGATATATAGGACAGAACTTCTCTACTGGTGTGCCAATTATAGGTATGACTACCAAGATTTTGGAAAGACTATGCTTAAGAAATTTTAATCAGAAAATATGTATTTTATTTCATCATGAAACCCAATGTCAAGAAGGTAATATTTACAGGGCTGCCTGAGTGGTTCAGTCAGTTAAGCAGCTGACTCTTGATTTTGGCTCAGGTCATGACCTCAGGGTCGTGGGATTGAGCACCGCATCCATCTCTGTGCTCAGGGTGGAGTCTGTGTGAGATTCTCTGTCCCCCTCTGCCCTTCCCCCTACTTACACACACACACACACAGACACACTCTCTTTCTCTCTCTCTCATAAATAAATAAATAAAATCTTTAAAAAAAAAATAAAAGGCATTACAGAAACATGCCCAAGTTTCTTATGAAAAATTTAAAAATATTTTATTTGAATATTTAGCCAAAATCAGTACTATTTTTCCAAATACTCTGTTTTTAATTTTTCTTACCATGGTTAATTATAAAGAAAATGTAATGATTTTTTTTCATCTAGTTCCTCATAAGTTTACCCCAGTGTTCTGTGAATATGATTTAATCTTTGTACTTTGCCATTAAAAAGTTGGGAAGCAGTAGGAATTACTAACCTTTCTAAAAAGAGAAATAAAATCATTATCTTTAGAAAATAAGAGGAATTTGTTGGGTTGGATTCCCCCAGAAACAGACACTAAGGCAAGGATTTCAGTTTGTCATTTAGGAGATGATCCAAAGAAGCCCCTGTAGGGGTGTGGAGAATCGAGGCTGGGATGGGAAGGAAGCCAGTGTATAGGCTACCACTCAGGGCAACTGGGGCTTAGTGTTGCCGGAGAATGTCTGGGAGACAGTGTTGTACACACTTCAAAGCTGTTTGACCCCAAGGTGAGGAAACAAGTTTACCCACCCACTTCTTTACAGTATTTCACAGATGCTCCCAAGGGCATAGATTCCCTCATTTGTGGTGTGTTTGCGCGGAGGGAAGGCTCCTGGGTCCAGAGGAATCCTGCAGGTAGAGTTGTGGGTGTCTGCAGTGAGAAGATTTTGTTTTTGTTTTTTTTTATTTTTTAAGATTATTTATTTGTCAGAGAGAGAGAAAGAGAGCATGAAAGCACAAGGGGAACAGCAGGCAGAGGGAGAAGTAGGGTCCCTGCTGAGCAAGGACTCAATCCCAGGACCCTGGGATCATGACCTGAGCTAAAGGCAACTGCTGAAGCAACTGAGCCAACCCAGGCATCCCGAGAAGATTTTGGACATAGAAACGTACAACTAAATTTATAGCTCACTAGGTTTTGTTCCTATCCCCACTAAGGGACTTTTATTATTTGGCATCTCACCTGGGTCTCCCTACAGAGAAGAATATGTCTTATCCAATGATGCTGCCTTCAACATGTCTCTTGAATTATCTACCTTTTTTCTCTTGTCCAGGCTGCCAACTTCCTTTGCACTATATCAGTAGACACCTGACTGCTCTCACCCTTTCTGTTCTTGCCCTGCCCCACTCATCCATTCTTCCTCATAGCAGCCACAGCATCCAATGAAACAAAAATCAAATAATATTATTCCCCTGGTTAAATCTTCAGGGCTTTTTCATTGGCTATAAGATGAATCCACATATAGTTCCTAAATGGTTTACTATGTGACCCTTGCTCAGATCTCACCATTTCCTTTCACTGTTGACTCTTCAGCTCCACAGGACTTCTATCTTGCCTGAAACAATGTGCTTGAGGTCCACTGTAGGGCTCTTGTATATTGCTCCTTTTTCAGTGTAGATCATAGATTTAGAATATTCTTCTCCCAAGCCTTCATTTATCTCTTTCCTTTTGAACTTTCTGGGCTTGGTTTCTTTTCCTTTCTTCACACAGGTCTTTTCTCTCATTCCTCCCAACCCTCCTCTCACCCTATCCCCTACCCAAAAAAACCCCCTAAAAAACAAAATGAAGTTTCCTAGCTCTACCGTCTCCTAGGATTCTGTACTTTTCCTTCTGAGCAGATCTCTGGACCAGACCACTGCAGTCTCCACAGGTTGGTCCTCTGGCTCCAACTACTGTTCCCTTAGACTAGGATTCTCAAAGTCTCAAAGAAAGAAGAGCCCCCAGGGACCAGACAGGTTGTATAAATGAGTGGGTGAAGACAGTAGCCTGGAGAGCACAGGATAGTCACTCACAATGACTATTTGTTGCCAGAATTTGCTGGATTTATTGATTTTTTTCAAAAGACCAAGAATTCTGATTTTCATATGAGTCCTTCTAATTTTTGTTGGAATTAAAAAATAATTAAAACCTCCTGAGCAGAATAGCCAAAACAATCTTGTAGAAAAGCAAAGTTGGAAGTCTCATAACTCCCGTTTTCAGAAATTAATATGAAGCCACAGTAATCAAAACAGGTGGTAATGGTATAAGGGCAGACATATAGAGTAATGGAATTGAATAGAGAAGCCAGAAATAAACCCTTGCATATATGGCCAAATGATTTTCAACAAAAATGTCAAGACCATTCAAGAGGGAAAATACAGTGTTTTCAACAGATGGTGTTAGGAAAACTGGATATTCACATGCAAAATGATGAAGTTGGACCCTTACCTTACACCATATTAAAAAATGATCAAATGGATTAAAGATCCAAATATATGACCTAAAACTGTAAAAACAGGGGAAAAGCTTCTAATGATTTCTTCAATACAATACCAAAAGCACAGGCAGCAAAAGTAAAAATAGATCATTGGACAACACCAAAATTAAAAATCTCTGTGCATCAAAGGGCACAATTAATGGAATGAAAAGGCAATCTATGAAATGGGAAAAAAATACTTGCAAATTATATATCTGACAATGGACTAATATCTAGAATATAAAAAGAACTTCTACAGCGCAACAACAAAATAACTTGATTTAAAAATGGGGGCCCAAAAAGAAAAAAAATGGGCAAATGATTTGAACAAACATTTCTCCAAAGAAGATATACAAATGGCCAAAAACATGAAAACGTGCTCAACATTACTAATCATTAGAGAAACGTAAATCAAGACCTCAGTGAGATATCAACTCACACCCATTAGGATGACTGCTGTTAAAAATAACAGCAACAACAGCAACAAACCCCAAGCCAGAAAATAACAAGTGTTATCAAAGATGTGGAGAAATTGGAACACTTGTGTCCAATGTAAAATGATGCAGCTATGGAAAACAGTAGGTGGTTCCTCAAATATAAAAATAGAATTATCATATGACCCACTTATCCCAGTTTTGTATATATCCGAAAGAATTGAAGGCAAGATCTTAAAGGGGTATTTGCACAATAATGTTCATGGTGGCATTATTCATAATAGCCATAAGATGGAAGCAATCCAAACATCCATTGACAGACCAATCAATTGTAGAAAAAAAGTGTGGTGTTACATGCAACAAGAGTGTTATTTAACCTTAAAATGAAAGTTTTGACACATTACAGGTAATGAAACTGGAGGACATTATGCTAAATGAAATAAACCAGTCACAGAAAGACAACTACTGCATGATTTCAATTAGGCTCAGTATCTAGAGTGGTCAGACTCATGGAAACTGAAAGTAAATTGGTTGTCAAGTGCTGGAGGAAGGGGAAATAGAATGTTAACACATAGTTTCAGTTTTGCAAGATTAAAACGTTCTGGAGATTATAGATACAGTACAATGTGAATATACTTAACACTACTGAGCTGTATAAGTTTTATATGTATTTTGTCACAATTAAATATAATTTGTTTTGAATTTGAAAAAGGAAACCCCCAAAAAGCCCTGAGCAGGCCAACAAAACACATTTATCATGATGTACAGTTTGAAGTCTTTGCCTTCCTAACTTGAATCTCTAACTTGATCGTGCATCAGGATAACTTGGTGGGCTTATTAAAACAGATTGCTGGGCCACACCTAACAAGATTAGAAATTGCATTTCTAAGAAGTTCTTAGGTGTTGTGAGGCTTCTGCTACTGATCTAAGGATTATATTTTGAGGGCCACGACATTAGATAATGCCACAAACAACTCTTTATTAATGTCTATGCATCTGTTTGTGATACGTTTTTGGTTCTGGGGTCTGTGAAACTCTCAGTGTTTGTCATGCTCTTGTGCCACGTGACCCTGCTTCTGGCATATTGTGCCAGTAATATGCTATAGATAAAGGGCTAGACCTAGTAGGCTGGGCATGGAAATTCTGTCCAACTTTGCACAACATATAGTAAATAACCCAAATAGAATAATCCAATCCAATTTTGAATGCAAGATGCACTAAGGTCAGGTAGAAGCAGAGGCTAAGAGAAGCTTAATTCTGAGGGAACGGGTCAGGTGACCAGAGCCACCTCATTTTACCTCTAGTAGTGTGAATCACATTCCACCACCATGAAGGCTGTGGAGCAGCTAAGATACTTCTGTGCTCCCCTACTTCCTGGTGTGACTCTATTATAAACTTGCATCTTCACTGCTAAAAAGAGGAAGTCTCTTTTCTGTGTTTCCTGGAAGATTCTTTCACTCTATTTTGCTAGCTCTGGCATCTCTATCATACCGTTAACTCTACTTTTCTATGAAAGGAAGTAATATTCCGTCTTGATCAAGAAATGACTCCTTAAGGTTCAGTTTTTATTTAGTTTGAGAAAAATTATAAACTCTGCCTTCACCCAAAGATAGGAAATTTTTTCATCTGCCAAAATGCCTTCGAATAACTGCAATACATGACTCTTAGGGAACATCCTGGAATCGCTATAAAAATCGGTAAACCCATCTCATCCCAGCAGCCAGCTGCTCCTCTCCTCCCTAACTGCCTGTCAGCCAGTTCATTTAGTAAAGACAGCATTAAAACAATTTTATCAGGTTTCCCCACCGCAAGCCCCTCCAGACATTTCTCCCTAGGGAAAAGAGAAAGTTGATTGCCATTTTGAAAGAAGGCAGGAAAACAATGCCACAGCAGGGACTTTCTACAGTGGAAAGATGGCTTTAAGGGTAGTGAGCTTCTACCAACAAAGGGAGTGCCAAGGCCCTGCACAGTTGCTTAGAAACGGCCACAGCGGTGATAGCTGCCTGAAGTCTCTCCAGACTCAGACTGAGGCGGTGACAGGGAAGAGGCTCTCGGATGGAGAGAAGCTGTGCTTGTCCCCAATGGGGTCTTTGCCAGAAACCACACTAGGATCTCGGCCCCAGAGGGCTCAAGCGGGGAGGGCGCTTCCCGATCCGGGCTTTGGGAGAAAGCCTTTCCGCCAATCTTTGGACGAGCACTGGTGGCGTCACCGGTTGCTCGCTGGCTTGCTCGCGACGTCATCACGCAGCGCCGGAAGTGGTGCGGCTTTGAAGAGTGACTTGTTTGTCTGTGTCCGCCGTCTTGAGGTAAGGCAGTTCTCGGCCTACCTCCTCTGCTGGCCGGGTGGAAAACCGTGGTTGTGGGCCCTGGGCCGGCGCCATTACTGTCCTTGAATGATGTTCCTTGAATGACGCTTTTATGGCTTTTTTCCCCGTCAAGTTTTACACTGCCCTTGGGCTATAGGCGTCTCCCTTTGCTCAAGCTCCCGTGGGCCGTTTTCCGGAGGCCCTCTCGTTGGTAGCCGTCCCACCTCCCGTTCGTTTACGTGCCCCCCACTTTCCCCCGCCCCCCAGCTTGGTCACAACACAAGTAGAAAAAAAGATTAGAGACAACCTCCAGCCCAAGGAGCTGGCTCAGCCCGACAGGCTCAGCCTGTCAGGAGGGACATTGTTTCCTCTAGAAACGCTTCTTGAAAGAACTTGAGGGGGCATCACATCTTCCTCAATAGGCCTATAAAGGGGAGCGAGAAGACGCAAGCTTTTTCTCAAGCAGCTAGTGATCGTGATTCAACAAAGCAGGAGTATGATTTCTGTTTGGAGTTAATGTGGTCCAGGTCTGGACACTTGAGGGAATCTAACTTACATCGGGAATCGTTAGAATATTTGAGAAGACTGTACATGTGGAGATGACAAAACAGATTTGTGCCCTTCCACCTTAGTTGCACAGTGCTGTGGGATGATCTTCTTACATGTCCTTAGCTCCTGATTTTATCCTGTCTTCACTGTTAACCGGTGACAGTAGTGTTGAATGCTTACCTTTTGCCAGACATTGAGCTTTGTGTACTTCCTTATTCAGTCCTTTTGACAGCCCTGTGCTGTAGAGCAGTTCTTAATTTTGTTTTATAGCTAAAGAAATAAAGGCTTAGGTTAAATAATTGGCATTAAGTCACACAGTGGGTAGATTACCTATTTGAATTGAGGCAGTTGAATTAAGAGGCCGGGATATTATCTATGTTACATTGATTTTTTTCAACTGTTCATTAAGCTCCCAAGCATCTCACTCCTACATACTATTTTATGGAGTGAGTTGAGGTCATCACATGTGCTTTCCCTGATTTTTGCCCCTGCTTTCCCTTCTTAAAAAGATCATGTAGACTTACACCCATTTTTACCTTTCCTTTGCTCTAATTAAAGCGAATCCCTGTGTCTTTGCTTTTTACCTTTCTTTTATACTTTCATCTATGAGACCTTGTTTTCATTTTGTCTTTTCTGCCTATGTCCTAGTCGTGTATAAACATGTCAGATTTCTCAGGTCCCTGGGCACCTGCCCACTAACCCTTCCCCCCCCACCGCCCCAAGCTAGAAAGAAAGGAAGTGTTAGTGATCCATCCTTCCTTTAGCTATCATTGAGTAACTCCAATCCTCTTCTTATCCAAATATTTTAAAGAGTATTCTAAATTCTGTCCCCGTTTCCTTACCTTTCACTCCTTTCTGCAGGCTAGCTTTCAGACCTATCATTCCCCTGAAATTTTACCCTTAAGGTCACGGTAATTGATTATCAAACCAGATAGATATTTTATAGTCACTTTTGGATCTCTTTGCTGCTTTTGAAACTCTCACTCCCCATAGCTTTGCTTTCCAGGGCAATACATTCGACTGATTTATTTAGCAAACATTTATTATGATACAGAGATGAGGAAGACAAAGCGCCTCCCCGTAGGGAGCTTACATTTCGATGTTTTGCCAGGTGTCTCTCTCACCAGCCATTTCTCCTACAGATAATCTTTCTTCTTTCTCCCCTAAAATATTGGGTATTTGAAAGGCTTGTGACTTTGGCCCACTGCTCCTTTTGTTCCTTTACACTGAGTGAGCACAGTAACTAGCTTGGTTTTAACTCCCTTCTACATGCTCCCAAATCAGAGTTGTCAGACTTTTTTTTCTGACTTTGACCCTCTCACCACCTTGCTAGACAGTTCTGCCTGCACGTCCCACAGAGAGTTCAAATTCACAAGCCTGAAACGGAACTCAGTGTCTTTCCTGAACTTGCTCTCATCACATAGATCACTAAGTCCTGATGATTTTAACCTCTAAATATTTCTCAGATCTGTGTTCTATTTTTCATCCCTACTATTGAACTACTTTAGGCACCATCATCTTTCATCTGAAATATGATGACCTTCTGACTGATATCTCGCCTCTAGTCTTGTTCCCTATGTATCTTCTCATATTAGGCTGTTTTATAAGTAACACCACCTTCCTCCCTCAAGTAATTTTTGACACAAATCTGTTGTGAAGTCCTGCTTAATAATATTTAAATAGTTTTCTGTTCATTTATCTGATCTTTTTTTCTCATTCATTTAGCAAATATTTATTTACTAAGTTGAAAAATCCAGTGGAACTTCTAAAGTTTGAGCTTCTCAGCCAGTTACGCAGGGCTCTACTTATTCTGGACGTGCCTGTGTCTCCAGCCTCTTTTCTGCCCCATGTTTTAGGTTGTAGCAACACTGAACTTGTACGAGTACAAAACTTCATTTGTATTCGGTTATTTCTTTGTGCAATTCTTCCTATTCCTGTTGACTTGAATCTTCTCCTTGTTTCCTCTATCCACTTCTTTCTCCTCACCTAATTAGGATGACCCTTTCACCTAGTTAATCTAGTTTATATATAGGACTCATTTTAGGTCTACCTTCTATGGGAAATCTTTGACATCTCCTTTCTCCAAGTCTGGGTCGGGTCCTCCATCTTTGTGCTCGCGTGATACTCTGCACAGACTAGTCATTATACTTACTACACTTGTTATAAATGTTTTTGTGTTTCTCTTCCCCACAAAATTGAACCTTTTGAAGGCAGGCATGATATATTATACCTGCATTATATGAGTGAGATATATTATTTTTTTATTCTCAGTATTAGAATAGCACAAGGCACGTAGTAGGCATGTAGAATTTTTTTTTTAAAGATTTATTTATTTTAGAGAGCAAGAGTGGAAGGGGTAGAGGGGCACAGGAAGAGAGAATCTCAAGCAGATTCCATGCTGAGCAAGGATCCCAACGTGGGGCTTGATCTTATGACCCTGAGATCACCACAAGCCTAAACCATGAGTTGGACACTTAACTGACTATACCATCCAGGTGCTCCGGTGTGTAGTAATTTTAATTGAATGATCAAATGAGTGAAGACAAAAGATATATGGTGTAGTGATTAAGAACCTGTTTTGTTTTTTAAGGTTTTATTTATTTGACACAGAGATAGAGAGTACAAGTGGGCAGAGCAGCAGGCAGAAGGAGAGGAAGAAGCAGGCTCTCTGCTGAGCAGGGATATCGACGTGGGGCTCAATCCCAGGACCCTGGGGTCATGACCCGAGCCGAGGGCAGCTGCTTAACCAACTGAGCCACCCACGTGCTCCAAGAACCTGTTCTTTAAAATTGATTCAGATCCTATCTCTGGCACACATTGGTTATGCCAAACAAAAAATAAGTTACTTTTTTTTAAACCTTAAATTTTCTCTTCCTTAAAATGAGAGTTGCTGGGAAATTAAATGAGATGATAAAAGTAAGACATTTAACAAGTGCCTAGCAGATAGTATGTGCTAGATAAAGGCATGCTGAACACCAGAGGAGATCCAGAAGTATAAGGGCAGGCCTAGCCCAGGGTTGTGATCTTCTATAGACCCGAGTTTTCTGAATGGATGGGTAATGATGCAGGCTTTTTACAAGGAGATAATAATTTCATTTGGAGAGTAGAATTACATCTACTTAAATTATATCCATTTAAGTCTCAGGGAACCGTAAAAATTGACCACACCCTATGGTAAGATATAGAGAAGACAAGATAGTTCAGTGAAGGCATCCCTGGAGGAAGTGGGACTTGGAAGTTGAGAAGGATTTGGGATTCTAGGAAGGAGGAGAGGGTATATATAATCCAATACCCTCATATTAAGAATGACTTACCTGGAAAAAAAAAAAGAATGACTTACTTGGGAGACATGACTCGGTACATCATAGCCAAGGTATCTATTTGTGTATAAGAATAAATGTATATGGGGGCGCCTGGGTGGCTCAGTCGTTAAGCGTCTGCCTTCGGCTCAGGTCATGATCCCAGGGTTCTGGGATCGAGCCCCGCATGGGGCTCCCTGCTCTGCAGGAAGCCTGCTTCTCCTGCTACCATTCCCTCTGCTTGTGTTCCCTCTTTCGCTGTGTTTCTCTCTGTCAAGTAAATAAAATCTTTAAAAAAAAAGAATAAATGTATATGAATCTGGGGGAAGGGGAGGGTGGGCTGGTTCTATAAAAGGAAGTAGGAGGTGACATAAACCCCTTTTGTGGGGTTAGAGTATGAGGGTCTTCACTCAGGCCTGAGGAATTTGGGACTTATCAGGCTGGGCAAATTTCTGGGGCTGGGTTGGATATCATGGTAGCCATCAGCCACATGTGGATATTTAAATGTAAGTTTAAAAAAAATCTAAGAACTTTAGTTCCTCCGTTGACCTGGCTACATTTTGGGTGCTTGATTGTCCCATGGTGGCTATGTTATTAGACAATGCAGGTTTACGACACTTCCATCATTGCAAAAAATTCTACTGGACAGCACAATTCCACGTTGTCAGATTGCTGGGCTTTTGTGGCCTGTCAGATCACTTTGGTTCCTTAAGATATTTTTTCTTGACCAGAATTTTTTCTTGACCAATCTCTACAACGCTGGAATGAAAAGTAGGGCGTTGGAAAACAGAGAATTAGGATTTATCTGCATAGATGTGAGGATGGGATTGCCCAAGGAGAAGAGCAAAGGACCACATAAGAAGAGCACATAAGAAAAGCAGGGGAAAGAGAAGGAAGGGATGAGAACCTGAATAGGATTATCATCTGGTGATTCACTTGCAAATATGTATTATTCTTGCATGCCAAATATTAAGTTCTAGAGATATATTGGTAAGCAAAAAATGGGCTTGGATTCTGTCATAGAACTTACAGTTTATGGGGGTGACTGGGTGGCTCAGTGGGTTAAAGCCTCTGCCTTCGGCTCAGGTCATGATCTCAGGGTTCTGGGATTGAGCCCCGCATCAGGCTCTCTGCTTACTTGTGATCTTTCTCTGTCAAATAAATAAATCTTAAGAAAAAAAAAAAAAAGAACTTACAGTTTATGGAGTTTTACTGGATGGACTATTCTAAAGCACCTATCATTATGTACTCCCCATATTCTAAAATGTTTCATTCCTAGAAATTGGAACTGGAGGCTAAAATGGGCCAAAATGTTGCTTAAGGTTAGTTGTGTAAGCATTGTGCAGTCACTGCTTTAGCTTCTCAAGAAGTAATAAATGGGAACATCATAACTTGAGAACTTTGATGGGAATGAGTGTGTGTATAGGGCAGGAGGGGTAGTTCCTATTATCCTGCAATAGCCAGCCAAGCTCTCAACTGCCCATCAAGATTCCTTCCTGTCCCTGCTCTTAGACTGTGCTCTCTCCACATTTCTTTGGTTATTACTGTGAGTAGTCAGTCACCATGACTTATTTCCCAAGGCCTAATGAATACATACTTCACTTCTTCGTCCATTACCTGCTCATTCATCAGTTTCCAGCAAGTGCAGACAGATGCCTCTCTGAACACATAGCATTTAAAAGTGGGACTTGCCTGTAGTATCATCATCATTTGAAGCTCCAGGTTTAGGATTTTAGGTTTACAGCTGACTCTACATGCTTCTTGTATCCACTCCTTCACAAAGACCTGCTGAACTTTTGGACCTCCCTTTGGTCATTATGTTGACAGCCTAGTGACTAATCTCTGACTCTAGACTTCTCCACTCCAGCCTGCCTTCACACAGCTGTTGTTTCACTTCACTATGCAGCTCAGTAATTTGGCAGTTGTCTCTTGTTGATTGTTGATTGTTAAGTCTAAACTTTTCAGCTTAGTGTAAGCCTCTGCCATTTTTTGGTGATTCTCTGGGGCAGATCCTCTGGGTCAGACAACGAGGTCTGCTTTCTACCCCTCACCCATGGCTTACTGCTGAAATCTGTGTTGTTACTTGTGCCTTTTTTTTTTTTTTTTTTTTAAGTTTTATTTATTTAAGTAATCTCCCTACCCAAATTGGGGCTTGAACTCATCACACAGAGATCAAGAGTCACATGCTCTTCCAACTGAGCCAGCCAGGGGTCCCTGTCACTTGTGCTTTTAAAAATGGAATGTCCCCGGGGCACCTGGGTGGCTCAGTGGGTTAAAGCCTCTGCCTTCAGCTCAGGTCATGATCTCAGAGTCCTGGGATCGAGCCCTACATCTGAGGGGCTGAGCAGAGAGCCCGCTTCCCCCTCTCTCTGCCTGCCTCTCTGCCTACTTGTGATCTCTCTCTCTCTCTCTCTTTCCCTCTCTCTCAGTCTGTGTCAAATAAATAAAATTAAAAAAAAAAAAAATGGAATGTCCCCTCCCACTTATTTTCTTATCAGTGCTCTGCCTTTTCAATTGGGTGGCTTCCAAAGCCTTTGCTGACTGATGGAATTTCTGTGACTTTGCACTTCCTCAGCACTCATTTACTCACTCTCCTTTACATTATCCTTTTTTTGCAGATGGTAATGAAACTCTGATTTTTAAAAATCTTGTTCCTTTTTTCTTCCCTTTGGACACAAAGCTTGTGCAGAGGGCCTGATAAGTGCTGCCTTGCCTGCAGAGCACATTTCTCAAAGAGAGGGTATTAGAGGCTTGAGCAATATGTTTCTGGAGGCATCCCAAAGATGCTAGTCCTGCCCCTACCTGTAATTCCCTGCTCTCCTTCTCTCGGTGATCTCATGCTCCCTCTTTGCCTCACCTTCTCTGACATGTTGATGCCTCTCAAATATATATATTCAGCCTATTCCTCTCCCTGAACTTTCTACCTATATATTCTTGACCTGTGGATCTTAATCTAATTGTGTTTCATTCAGAAATCATCCCTTCTTCATCTGCCATTTAACTTCAAATTATGTTTTCTTGTGTATTTCTCATTGTGGTTAATGGCTATTTCCAAATTAGAAGTCTTGACTTATTTCTCCCTTTATTCCTTTGTCATTCTCCGAATATAGTCAGTAATTAAGTCTGCCTTCACAGTTTCTTCTGGGTCTTCTTCCTCTCCATTCCCTTTGCCCTGCCTTTGTTAGGTCTCATCTCTTTCCCTTCTACTGATAAATCTCTGTGGCTGGTTGTCCGCCCGTCTGTCCGTCAGTCCTCCCTCCCTCCCTCTCTTTCTCTTTCTTCCTTTCTTCTTTCTTTCATGACTTATCTGTTTTATTTATTTATTTATTTATTTTAAAAAAGATTTTATTTATTTATTTGACAGAGAGAAAGAGATCACAAGCAGTCAGAGAGGCAGGCAGAGGGAGAAGGGGAAGCAGGCTCCCTGAGCTTGCCGAGCAGAGAGCCCGATGCGGGGCTCGATCCCAGGACCCTGAGATCACGACCTGAGCCGAAGGCAGAGGCTTTAACCCACTGAGCCACCCAGGTGCCCCCACTTATTTGTTTTAGAGAGAGAGTGCTTAACACGCATGTGCAGAGGGAGTGGTGCATGAGATGGGTGGGTGTGAGGGGCAGAGAGAGAGAATCTTAAGTAGATGCCTCACTAAGCACAGAGCCTGACATAGTGCTCCATCTTACAGCTCTAGATCATGACCTGAGCTGAAATCCAGAGTCAATGCTTAACTGACTGAGCCGCCCAGGTGCCACTAAAGGTTGTTTTCAAAAGAAAACTGATTCCTTCACGATTGTGCAGGTTGTGTATTGCACAGAGGGGCACATTCACACTTTAGACATGGTAGGTTTGTATATATTTTTTTTGACAGTGTTCTGGCAGATGACAATACAATTATTGTTTTAATATTGGTATGTTATGATGACTAAGGAAAAAAACCTGATACACATAAAGATGCCTATGGACTGAAGAACATTCGGGAACTCTATTCCTACATCTTTAATTCTCTGCCAGGCAAACTCTTTCTCATGCTTTAAAACTCGGGATAAATATCCCTTCCTCATTAAGCTGTTTTTGGTATTCCTTACAAGAATTAGTTATTCTTTTCCCTGGTCAGTTACTCCTTTCCCTGGGCTAATGCCATATTTGGTTAATCCTTTTTTTTTTTTTAGATTTTAATTTTATTTGATAGAGATCACAAGTAGGCAGAGAGGCAGGCAGAGAGAGAGGAGGAAGCAGGCTCCCTGCTGATCAGAGCCCGATGCGGGG
>CM053615.1:45425272-45462256 GCA_028646535.1 Procyon lotor | reverse complement strand
TGCAGCTGACCACAGACACATGGAGCCCAGTTGAAACCAAGACACATGCCCAAAGGAATCCAGCCCAAATTGCTGAGCCAGAGAATCATGAGCTCAGTAGTCATTGTTCTATTAAGCCATTAAGTTTTGGAGTAGTTTGTTTGACAGCAATAACCAATTACAGCAGTAACAAAAACATCCTTCCCTTAATGGTATAAAAAATTGTCAGTGTGATATTTAAAAAAATACTGTGAAATCATGAGTCTGATACACTAATAGATTTTTCTAATACACAATTAAATGAATATGTAGTTATTAAATTCTCTCACAAATGTTAAAGAAGTTGGGAAAAAGAAGATACTATTTCAGACAAGGCAGATGGTCAAGAGGACACTTAGAGAGGAAAGGAAATTTAACTAGATTTGGAAGAACATGTAGGATGTGACTGCATAGAGATCAGCCAGGACAAAAAACAGGATTAGGGAGGAAAAGGATATTCTACAAATATACGGTACATTTGAGGGACAGTGAATAATTCAACTTGTTTAAGACATTGCTTTGTGAAGTTCTAAATCTGGAAAAAGAATTCGGTTTTGAGAAAAATCTTAATGGAAACTAATGTTTTCAGTTGAAAAGCAAAAAAAAAAAAAAAATCACCATCTGTTCTTTTAAGCCAAGACCAACGTATTTCAACACATTCTAACCTCACTTTTAACCTAAAGGAGTTTTTTAAGGACCACAACTCTCTTTTAAAGTCCTTTTTCATGTTAAGGAACAGAAAATGACTTGCCATTCTACAGTAGATGATTTGGACCCAGTATGAGGCAGATTCTAGAACTGGTAATAACATAAACAGAAAATGCGAGTGACCAAAAGTTAGGGCACCAGTTGATGCTCTTATTCAGCAACTAATGAACTGTGTTTCTTGGAGCAATGACATGTCTCTGGATCTCAGCCTCCTTATTCATCAAATGCATAAGGTTAAACCAGATGATCTCTAAGATCCCTTCCAGCTCTAAATTCTGTCATTCTCTGTCAGAGGTTTAGCAAGACAAGCAGTCATCAAGAGATGGTCAAATTCAGTGCTGATTCAGCCCACCGGGCAGGAGGTGCTTCTGAGTTCTCAAGGGCAGAACATAATGCGGTCCTGGTTTACCAAGCCCCGAGAGATGCTCAGTGTACAACAGCTCGGTGTAACTCAGGATTTTCTGTGTGTGTGTGTGTGTGTGTGTGTGTGTGTGTGTGTGTGTGTTTTAAAGTGAGGGTGAACAATGAGTTAGGGTCTTATGACTATATTATATTTAGTCAGTCTGAAAGATTGTTATGTTTCTAAGAAGCACTCAGGATATTGTTGGAGATTGAGTCACACTTTAGCTGCAAATACTATGGTCAGGGTCAGCAAATTTCCAAAACCAGAACATCTTTAAAGGGAGCTCTTGGTGATCTTGTCTTGGCAATTCAGAACAGCATTCTGGGACAACACTCAAAACAAAGCCCAGTGTAACTGGAATGAATGATAAATAGGAAGGAGGAGGAGAAGAGAAAGCCTTCTTAAAATTACTACTTAATTCAATATCCATTTATTCACTGTAACCCTTTCTAGATTCTGGGCACTATTGTGGGGACTGGGGATACAGCAAGGAACAAGACCCACAAAAATCATTGCCCTTATGGATCTGTTTCCAAATATTTCTTCTGAGATAGCCAGGACATGTGTATTACGCACACATCTGTATCTGGTCTGTTTGTTGTTTGCTGTCTTTTGCTTTCTTTGGGACTGTAAAGAGTTGGCAGGATTGGGGGTAATTTTCTGGTGGGGATGACTGAGAGACGGAGAACATCTGAAGGATACTTCCTTGGTTCTAAAACTCTGACTTACTGCCTTTCTGCATTTAATCACGAATAGAGATACAGAGAACCAGATACAGGAACCAACTACATAAAACCTAGGCTCTGCCACTTACGAAAAAAGTAATAAACCAAATTCCCTGCTCTAAAGACATTCATGGTTTAGTTTTCCCAAGTGAGAGAAAGAGACATGAAAATACATAATTACAGTTACCTATTATCTATCCACAGGAAGGTACACAAGAACAGACTGCAAATAGGGAGCAGTTAACTCTGCTGGGAGAAACTTCAGGTACCTCTTCCCAGAAGAGGCTTGGTAACCTGGGTTTTGAAGAACGAGTAGAAGTTTTGTTGTGGTCTGAGAGGAGAACAGGTGTACAGGAAGGACAGGTGCACTACATTTGGAAAGTGGCGGTAGTTGTGTGTGGCCGGAACAGTCATTCTCCACCCTGTTGCACATGAAGATCACCAGGAGAGCTTTTCCAACTATAGATACCTTGACTCTACCACTAGAGTGATTAAATAGAATCTTTAGGGGTAGAGCACAGGCCTCCACAAAATTTTAAAATTTAAATTTTAAAGCTCTCAGGCTCTTAACAACTCTAAACTATAGCCAAGGTAGAGAACTCTTAGGCCAGAATAGCACTTCTCAAATCTTAATGAAAATTAAAAGATGTCAGTCCCCTTTGACTTAACTTCTCCAGGGGCCATGTTCCTTGGGTCTTCCCTCCTTGACTATAAGCACTGAATTCTAGCACCATCTTCATTCCCATGCCACACCCTACTCCCACCCCAAGCAGGGTGCAGTACCGTGGTCCTGGGTTTGTCCAGGAGAAGGCACTAGACAGAGTTGAGAGTCAGAGACTCTCTGGCTGGCAGTGACTTGCTAGTTGATCAAAGGCAGCTCATTAACCTCTGCAGGCTCCGGTTGTCTCATTTATTTAGTCCAGTCTCAGGAACTAGATTAAACAACCATTAAGGAAACCTAATATAAAATTCTAAAATTGCTTTGAAAGCATTTGCTGAACGTGACTACTTTATTGAAAATATATTGTGCAATCTCAAGCATTTTTTCTCTGGATATAGAAGAAGTGTTTTGTTTTTGTTTTTTTTTTTTAAACACAGAACCTGTCTTTATAAGCTCAATATCAAGGTGTAGAAAGATAAGACTTTTGAAATACTAACTAATGTTTTGCCCCCAGATCCCTCCCTTCTGCCTTTCTCTCCTAGTCCAGTAGCTAGACAATCCTGTCCTTACTGCCTCAGGGAGAGTTATGACACATTTGAAAGCAGAAAAATGGGTGTCTTTTCTGTTTTGGTTTCCTTACGTCTAAGCCTGTAGGGCAGAGGCTACAAAATGGTGGCCCTAAGGGCACAACTAGGCCATGGGAAGGGTTTTGTTTTTTTTTTTTAAAGATTTTATTTATTTGACAGAGAGAAACACAGAGAGAGAGGGAACACATGCAGAGGTAGCAGGAGAAGCAGGCTCCACAACGAGCAGGGAGCCCGATGTGGGGCTCGATCCCAGGACCCTGGGATCATGACCTGGGCTGAAGGCAGACGCTTAACGACTGAGCCACCCAGGCGCCCTTGGAAAGGGTTTTTTAAAAATCTGATCTCAGTGACTATTTTTTCAAAATGAATTAATTTCCAACATTTAAAATCTGAAAGATTTGCATAAAGTGAAAATTTCCAACTTCTTAAAAAACAGATTGGAAAACTTGGTAACTTTGGACCTCAAAGAGAAATCCAAAGCCTCCTCTTTCCTAGATCAAAACGTCCTGTGAGGAAGCAAGGCCACAGAGCCTTAGCTTGGGCAGGCAGAGCCACGTGCAACCCCAAGGACTCCTCATGAAGATAGTGAAGTTCAGTGGTAACACATGTGGTTCCACAGCCAAGGACTCAATGGGATCAAGGATGGATCTCAGCACTTGTACACAAATGACATATAAGACAGACACCTCTGATTACACCCATCTCAGTCCTACGTAGGCACCCCCACTCTAGGTTAAGTGCCCCAGAATTGACACACAATTCCCTGGGACAGAGAGAGAAACAGAAGATCCCAAACATAGAGATGAAGTCTCAGCCACATGACAGGAATGAGGGCTCAAAGTAGAAATTAATTTGAATTTTAGAAAAGTAAAAGAAATGCATATGTTCTGCATGCCTCAGTTTTGGACTTAGATAAGCACCAATTACAAAAGGCAGACAAGACAGTAGGATTTTACTTATATACTTGTTTTCTATGTGCACGCATCCTTTAAAAAATGACATCAGGTATGGATGAGAACACCAGTAAAAGCAAACAACAACTGTGGCTGAAACTTCTCTCTTCCTGAGTGAGACAAAGAATTTGTCCATTTCAAAGAGTTTGGAGATAGATTTGATCTGGACACTGGTGGTTCTTGACATGATTGAATCATGGACTCCTTTGAGTAGCTTCTAAAAGGTAGAGAACTTTTGTCCCAAAAACAATACATAGACACCAAATTGTGTATATAATTCCAGGGGCTTCAGAACTCATCCACCTTTGCAAGCCCGGCTGTGGACCTCAGGAAACAAAACGTTCCCCATGGGGGCTGCCTATGCCTGCCACTCTCCCTGTCCCTATTTTCTTCCAGAGAGTTTCAGTGGATAGAAGAAAATCCTCAGCCTATTTGGAATACAAAGAAAACTGCCTCCCACAGTCTGTCACCCTGGCACCCTCGCCATCTGCAGCCATTTAAAGCGCTTGCCCATTCCCAACCCCCTCGGAGCCATCCTGCACAGGCCTCTTCCTGGAGGTCTGGTGAGTTCTGAGCTCTGCCCTGTGCACCCTCTTTGGTATAACACACATTATAAATAGAAGGGGAGGAGGCCCTGAGTGCTCACCTCCCTTCTGGCAGGAGACGCTTAGATTTGCTTCCTGTCAGGAAATTCACTCTGAACACAAAAGCATCCTGGGCAAGAGACGCTCAACCAGGAAGGGTACAGAAGCATGTGGCCGAAGGTGAAGCAGAGAGCACACTGTGCCAACTGAAAGGCATAGCACACTGCTCAGCTGACTCAGCTGATGCAGGCCTCCATCCAGTCATCAACACCACACTGATGGAGCCTCCTTTGTGTGGACAGCCGCTTTGACTTGATGGCACCGTGGAGAAAAATAATCGAAGCTAGTGACATGAGTCTGGTCATGGAGGACCCCCCCTCACCCATCACACCTACACTGGACATTATTGTGCCTCAGACCCCGGGCCAGGTACTCGAGAATCCCAGACGCACCCACCTCCCTGCCCTCCAGAGGCTCATCTACCCTGCAAGATGGTGGGGCCAGGCAGTACCCATATCCTGTCCTCAAGGTGGTCAAGGGTGCCCCTGGATCCACTTACCTACTGTGAGGCCTCCAGGTAGTTGCTTCCCCCTCAAGACCCTCATTTTCTTTATTTACAACATGAGGGTGTTGGACATGAAGATCTGGAAGATTCTCTTCCAGACTGTAAAAATTCTCTATGATTTCTTTGCCCTATATAAAAGCTTCTGCAGGAAGTTTTATTGCTATCTTTGAGCCACTAGATGGCAATTGTACTTAGTTGAGGAAGAATGCTGACTTAGAAGGATCATTGTTAGAAAGAAAAGAAAGAAAGAAAGAAAGAAAGAAAGAAAGAAAGAAAGGAAGGAAGGAAGGAAGGAAGGAAGGAAGGAAGGAAGGAAGGAAGGAAGGAAGGAAGGAAGGAAGGAAGAAAGAAAGAAAGAAAGAAAGAAAGAAAGAAAGAAAGAAAGGCCAAAAAACAAAAATGGCTTACTTAAAGAAGGGAGTTAAACGGATGAAATCAAAATGCAAAGTAGCTAACACTATTAATACTATTATTACTAGTTAATATGGGACGTGTGGGTGCTCAGTGGGTAAGCATCTGCCTTCGGCTAAGGTCATGATTCTGGGGTTCTGGGATCAAGCCCCGTATCAGGCTCCCTGCTCACAGGGGGGCCTGTTTCTCCCTGTCCCTCTGCCCGCCTCTCTGTCTACTTGTGCAGTAGTACACTCTCTCCCTCTGTCAAATAATAAAACCTTTAAAAAAGAAATGTTTAAAAAAATATTATTATTACTAACTAATAATATCATATAATAAAATATGCTTAAGCAGTTAACAAACCAATACCTAACTCGTCTGTGCTGATTCAGCAGGCATGTGTCTTGTGGCTGAGGCTTGGGAACAGGCAGCAGAGTGCTGTGCACTGATGTCAAGAGACCTACTTCCAGTCCCAGCTGTTCCTCTAGAAGGCTGTTGGACTCTGGTGAATCACTCATCCTCCCTCTGTCTCGGTTTCTGCATCTTTAAAAGAAGGACCTCAGCCGTACTCTGTAAATTAGCCCTAGCTCTAGCATTCTACGATTCTCCAAATCAGATTGCCAAATGCCACTTAATAAAGATTTCCAGCACCAAATGTGGGTGAGAAATCCCACTATCAAGGACCCCTAGGACAAGAGAACGAAGCCTTGGGCCACACACACATTTTCAACACAACAGGCTGCCACTATCATTTGAGGCAGCTTTGGGAGTATCTGCCCCTGGCCCAAGTAGTCATTGCCAAATTCAGGTAAATATCCTTTAAACCTGAAATTTGCTTCTGCTCCAGGAAGTGTTCAACAGACCCAACTTGTCTGGCAGACAAGTTATCTCATCCTGAGTGCCAGCTCCCAAAGGAAGTTCCACCGGAAAGCCTTGGGGTTCCTTTTCCATGCCACCCCCATTTCTTTCTGTCCTTTGTCACTCCACATGGCTTCATTTCCTCCCATTCCCCTTCCTCTGGATGCATCAGACTTCACTCTGGGGGTGGTGGGGTGGGAGTGGGGGATACTCATGGCTCTCAAGAACAGAAAATATCCCTTGCTAGTGCCATAGCCACAAATGAGTGAGCACCCCAATCTAAAGCCGTTTCTCAAAGTATGGTCTATTGACTACGTGCATCAGAATCGGTTATGCTAAAAGCTCACATTCTAGGAGCACCTGGCTAGCTCAGTCAGTGGAGTGTGCGACTCTTGATCTTGGGATTGTGTTTGAGCCCCAGGCTGGGTGTAGAAATTACTTAAAAATAAAATGCATTTAAAAAATGCACATTCAAATCCTACCTGGATCTCCGGAGGCAGGATGTCTCTGGGGAAGCCTGGATTATGCATTTTCACAAGCATCCAGATGAGCCTGAAGTTTGAGCCCCATTGTCTCACAACAAAACCCCTCATCAAGGTCAAGGTTCCTTAAGGTACAGGCACTGAGACTTGAAATAAGGGCTAACAGAGCATGATTTGAGAAAGCATGTGTGGTATTTGTTGAAACAGAAAAAATGTCAGGGAGAGGTTTGCAGTAGCTCGCGTGGGGCTTCGCTGAGTGGCAGTGCTTTTGTAGAATGCAGGCCTGCTCATTTTCTTTAAAGGTGGAGAAATTTACATTTTCCTTCCTGAATTCATCAGAACCAAGGGCAGCAACTCATCCTAATTAGCCATCTCACAAGAGATTGGTAAACAAACTAGAAAGTTATTTCATTAATTACAAGGAAAGGCAGAACAGCTAAGCAAACTGGAATATTCATGTCAGCATGCCAGAAAGTTGTTCTTTTGTAGAAAAGTCTACATAGAAAGGCAAATTACCATTAGCAGGTAGTTGATAAGCGTGGAAATTAGACGATGTTAATGTCATGAGATGTGGTGACCAGAGACACAATCTTCACCAAAGGAAGGGAGAAAAGAACAGACCTGCCTGCCATTTAACTAAGCACCTGCTATGAACAAGATACTGTCCCTATTTTTAATCTTGTAGGAATATACTTGGCAAACGAACAAGAGTCTCCTAGCTGGTCTGAGCACCCTGTGTGTGAAGACCCAATGATAAATTCTTGCTCTTTTTGGGGGGTGGGGGTTGCTATTTTTTCCCTAGACCCTGATGGCCATCACATGTGTCAACTCCATCTTTATTCTGTTTAGTTACAAGAAAACTGAACAGGATTCTTGAGAAGCACCTTAGTCCTACACACTAATAACACATCTTAGGGCAATTTCCTTTGCAAATAGGATTCTAATTCATTACCCATAATTTTGTTTGCATTTTTAACCTAATCTGCAAACTTGCTAAATACGTATTTTAGCAAAATGAGGTGTAACAAGTGAAATATTAGTGTTCCTACTGAACTATGTTCAAATTATGCACACTTGATTCTTAACATCTCTTCTAATTCATAGCTGAAGCAGCCTTAAATGGAATGGAGGCAACTTGTAGCTTATTTACATGCAGTGCTCATCTAATCTATCCATAGCTAACTGAGTTTCAGACTCAGCTTCTAGGTCTAGGTCACAGTGGTGTGCACAGCCTCCCTGACATTCCATGGGTCTACTTTGTTACCATTAGTCACTTGTCATGTCAGGTCTACAGATGTGATCTGTCCTCTTGAGATTTATAGGTTAAATTTTTCCTACAATCAACTTAAATTTAGAGGAAAGCACAAAGCCAGAGAAAGCACATGTATTGAAGGCTTGCTTATGCTTGTAACAGCTGCTGGGACTGCTGAAATAGAAAACACTGGCTTCTTTCCCAAGATCTTATATTTAAAGTAAAAATATAATATCATTGTACATACAAAATGGTCTAAGTTTTAGAGAAATAATACTCTTAAGACCTGGTTCACATTTTCCTATTTCAATGAAGAGAATGGGATTATCAGATAGAAAAGAGCCTAAGGCATAGATAATACAAAATAAATAATTTACCAGACATTTGTATTTTCATTTGTAATGCACTTTCAAATTTTACAGTACAATATAGAAACAGAAGTAAAGTGTTCTGGAAAACACATTTTAGTGTTAGCATTCTCTGACCACACTATCTTGTCTTTCCAGATCTTTCCTCACAAAATCTTCAGCAACATCTTAATTTTTATCTCAGCCTTTCACTTTGCTTCAATCCTTTCCTGCTTCATCCTTCCTTCTCCTGCCCAGATCCCATGGCCTGTCACTTCAACTACTCTGTGTCTAGATAATCCAAATTCTTTATCCCTTTGCCCTGATATTACTTCTGTTTTTTAATCCCCAGTCCTGTATTAACCCAAACATATCTATCTTCTCCATCTCTGCACACTGGTAGTCAAGCATTAAAGAAATACACACTGCTGGGTGGATTGGTGCTACCATAGGCTTAGGATATTCAGTCTCTTCTGGGTCACCAGTGCTTCTAGCCAATGCTGCTGTTTCCCTAGATAGTGCAAGTCCAAACTTGTGCTAATTTTCTAATGCTCCCTAGCCCAACTCAAGTGTCCCCACTTTCTCTAATGAGATTGAGATGACCAGGATGACCACCTCCATTCATAAGTTTGCCTGCACCCATATCCTTCCTTCCCTAATGACTTGGAGGATATATGCCTCAAGGCTAGTGTCACCACAGTGCTCTTGAATTTACTCTTCCCCATTTCCAACCAGGAAGTTGTTCTATCAATGATTCACTTGTTCTATTTCTTCAACTTCTCATTCCTTCTGGTTTCATCTAATCATCACTTAATCATGTTCAAATCTCTTCTTAAAAATGACAAATAAAACTCCCACCATCCTGCATGCCTTCTCTGGCATTCATCTTCATCTCCATTTAGATTTTGTCACTTCTTTATTATCCATCCAATCTTGCATCAAATATAATGTGGTTTCCTCCCCACAAATCCACAGAAACTGCTTATCCTAAAGTCACCAGTGACTTCCTCATTGCTAAAGCCAGTGAGTAGCTGGTTCTTTCATACTTGCTTTCTCTGAGATATTTGGCATCACTATCTGCTTTCCTCTTTGAAATTCTCTTCTCTGATTTCCTATAGGCATGTAGGTTGTAGGCATTCTGATGACTCTCAAATAATATCTCCAGCCCAACCCTCTGTGTGGAGGTCCAGACCCTCATATTGAACTGCATGCTAAATGCTTCACCTGGATCCAGATGGAACATATCCAAAATGGGTCTCATTTATTTCTCCCAAAAGCTCTTCCTTCTATGTGCACCAATTGCCAAGTCAGGAGCCTGGGAGTCATTCTTAACTCCCCTACCCCCCAATAACCATCCTTATAGACAGTGGTTGCAAAGTTCTTTCTACTCTACTTCCTAAAAAGAAGGCCTTATTTATGACCTACTTATTAAAAGAGTCAGCTGACTGTTCTCTTGCTTCCCATCTCGCCCTAGATAAATCTTATGTGGAAATTAGAATTATGTGGTTTTCAATCTGCTCTTCATCTATAACTTTTATTGACTAAATGAAAACATTGGACTTGAGAAGAGTGAACCCAGCTGCAGTGAAGGGTGCCAAGTGTCAAGCTGATTTCTTTTTTCAATATTTGTGTTGAACAGATGAGATTTTTTCAAACTATAATCATCTTGAATTATGTATCTTTGAGCTTCTTTAAGCAGAAAAGTAAAAAAAAATAAATGTGTAAATGTTCAGGAGAAGATTGGGCAATGAAAATCAGCAAAGTGAAATTACTTGGTGGGACTATGCCAGGTTCTTTTAATAAGAATAAATCTCATCCGTTCCCTCTGAAATGGAGGGACTTGAGGTTCCAAAACACAAAGTTCCATCTTTGTGCCCCAAGTGAGATATGAAGATAAACCAGAGGACAATAATCTGTCTCTCATCCCCTCATTAGTCCTTCTGACACATGGGTAGATAGTCATGCCACTACTCAGAACCCTACTCTGGGTTATCATGATGAATCTTCCAAGAACCATCTGGAAGGTGTTTTGGAAGAGAAAGGCCTAGAGGATTTCAATGTTTACGAACTAGTCATGTTAATCAGACTCAAATTTTTATATCAGAAAAATTAAAAGAGAAGCAAAAATGAACTAAATATCATCCAAGATTCATTTCAGCTCAAAATTCTGTAATCTCTTTAAGTCACTGGTTTTTAACTTTGATGATGGTGGGTGTGGGTGATATGCTACAAATTCCCTTGAGAATCCAGGGGGAAAGATGGATTCTCTTTTCGGGAAGATGTTCTCTCTTTCTCTCTCTCTCTCTCTCTCTCTCTCTCTCTCTCTCTCTCTCTCTATCTCACACACACGCACACACACACACACACACACACACACACACACACAGAGCTTTATGTATAATTTCAGAGGTTTCATACTATCCCAGTTTAAGACCTCCTGATTGGGAGGGGGCACTGATTAGGCATGAATTTGAATATGACTAAAAGATTTTCTTTTGTAATCAGATAAATATAACATTCTATCCAATAATCCCCCTCAAAATAACCAGCGTCTCAAACCTGTTCCTCTTCCATTTCTTGCCGTGGATTTCCCTGGTGTGCCCAACTCTAAGCTCAGCAGAGAAGATGGTCCCGAGCCAGTGTGTCTCAGACAAGAGCCTTTGAGGCACTTGTTCCTTCTCCTATCTTCACGCCCATGTCCACAGGACTGGCTGCACCATGGCACTGGTTGGCTCTCCTTTCTAGTTGGACACTAAAGCTATTATAAGATTTAGAAACTGGATCAGAAGTGGGATGTAAGTGGTTAAAAGGGTTCAAGCTGCTCCTTTCCTAGAGAGACAAGAAAAAATTGGTCTGGTTTGCCAAAAGTTTGAGTCAGAGACAAGGGAGAATTGTTGCCATTAAATCAAAGCTTTCATGGGTTTTGGAGGTGCTGGCAGTTGGGCTATGTAAGCAAGACCTATAGAACTGAAGCTTGATCAGGAGGTGAACACTGGAGTTAAACATTTCTCACACTTAAATGTTCTCAGTACTCAGGTCACTCCACATCTCTGCAAATATGGAGAGTATTTGGTATTTGGGGAAGCATAATTCTCACTGCTTCGTTATCACCACTGCAGTATGGGATCTAATCTCTCTGTCACTAATACCACTCTGGTTTCCCCAAAACCTTCACATTCTGGGAATTTCTCTCTACATAATTTCCTAATGGCTGTTTATGTCCCATTTGCATTTCCCTACCATTCAAAAGCTTTTTCAAGAATTTCAACAAACACAATTTGGTCTGACTCCCTTTTTAATATTCCAAGCTATGAGAAACTATTTTGCATGTCATAGTAACTAGATAAACATGAGTTGCAAGTTGAGATGATGAGAAAGTCCAATTTTGTTTCATGTTTTTTTCTGCAGAATCGTAGAAAACAAAATGTTGGCAGAGTTCCATGGGAAAAAATAAGAATTTCAGCAGTTTCACCTAATTCCATTACATCATCATTTCCCAAACTCACCAGTTGTCAGACCATATTGCAAAATGTCACCAGCAATTTCACTATTTCATATATTATGGAGAAAAGAGAATTTTGCTGGGTGCCTGGAGAGAAAGCAGAAGAGGAACTTGAACAAGAGAAGTGTCACAGACGGTCATGTATACACTTGCCTCCTGCAAATCCTGATAGGTGTAGAGAAGATTTTGAAAAAGTGTTTCCATTCATTTTTAAAAAAAGAATAAAACTGCCAACCTTAGTTTGTATCACTGAGCTACCACATATGTTTGGTATATTGTGTAGAATACGAAACCCATGAAACAGACACTTCTGTGGATCTCAGGAGTAGGGCCGATCTGCCTGGAGCTCCCTCCACTCACACCCACACGCACACGCACATGCACACGCACACATCCTCTGGTTCATTTCAGGGCATTCTTCACGGTTCACCAGATTGGACAAGTGATTATAAACCCAATGTAGGTGGAGAAGAGACTCCACAACTGAGGATGTGGTGCCAACCTGTTTTGAAAAAAAGGAGGAACAGTGAGAAATTAGCAAGCATAAGTTTTCAACAAAAACTATGCCTTTCTCTTCTTGTTCCAATCCTCACGGCACTGAAGACTAAACCATTATGTATGTGTGTAAGCAGTGAAGCCATATAAGGGTTGAGAACACAGAACGCTTGGATTTGACTCCTAAATCCAATGGTTACTACCTATTACTATCTCACAGATGTCAGATAAATCATTAAAATTTTTCCTCACTGGTAAAAGGGAGAATAATTAATAATAATAATAATAATAATAATAATAAAGTAATATCTAAGGAATAAATAAGATGCAAAAGAAATAAATGAGTTATATAGGCGGCACCCTCTGTCTAGCACACAGAATACACTATACAATTATTTACTATTCTTGCCTCATATGTTTAAACTGTTTTACAGGGATGGGATAGGTTTTTGAATTATAATCATTGTCTTTTACAACTATATTTCATTCTAATCTGTGACTCCTTCCTCTCTCACTCACTGGACCATCACTGTCAAGAGAGGAAAATGACATCAGGGATGATCCTCTGAGAAGAATAATTGCCAGCTTTCTCTCCCTAATGCCTGAGAAATGATTAAAAAGCTTCTCTGGTCTGAGGTAGGAGGAAAGAGTTAGAAGGGAAACAAAAGAGAAGAGTCTAGTGATGGTATCTGAGGAGGGTCCTTGGGCTGTGACATGACCCATTCCCCTCAAGACTTGCTATAAATGAAGGAACAGTAGAACCCCCAAACAAGAGGGAACACCTTACAGGAGAGTAGATCTCTGTTCTGTGTTCCAAATGGACTCAGTAATGCCAGCTTCACAGAACATCCTACCACAGTGTGGCAGTAGTCAGCAGAGATGGCCGCAGATGGTGTTGAAACCGGGAAGACCTAAAATATCCCCATTGGTCTTGCCACTAATAGAAAGGTGTAGGAGCAATAAACCTTCCCTATGCCCCAGAGGAGTGTGGGAAGTTTCACTAGGTAAACAAGAAAGTCAAGTTAAAGGGATATTACCATCCTGATGCAGGGATACCACCGTGGAAGTGGAGACAATTACATGGCTAAAGGTCAGTTAGGAAGTTGGTGTTTCCATAGATGCCAGTGTGGCAGGACAGCAGTGCCTGAGCATTAAGGGAAGTTCTGTATTATCATTGTGGAAAGATGCCAATAACCAGGTGCCCGATTCTCTTCTCACTGATGCCGCAGGATGCTACATAACGCCCCTGATCTTAGATGCCAACTCTGGGTTGAAGGGTAGGATCAGGGAGGACAAAATCCTGGATTAACTCAAGTATAAGCCTGAAATGAACGGTTTTAACCAAAAGTAATCAAGATTAAATTTCCTGCCAGGTAGCTTAAAGTAGGAGAAAAACTTGAGTTGCAGGGAAACAAAGAGCATAAGTACTGAAAATTCATACTTGCTAACTTACCAGAGAGTGGAAATGGCTAGGACTCATATTCTAGATATCTTGTAAATTGAGTGACCTAAGTTCCACATTCCAAAATGACATTGGGAATTCTGTTTAGGCAGTCTTGGGTTTCACCACTTTCTTTCTAAAAGAAGAAATCCCCTGTATTGATAGCCTGCTAGAAATGCCAGAAAATAAACAAAGTAAGACATAATAGTAACAGAGGAAATAATCGAATGCTGCTATTTACATGAAATTAAGGAGTGACTATATTGGACCCACTGTAATCAAAGAAAAAAGCAGACAACCTGGTAGATAGAGCTCTGAATTCAGGTCAGAAGTCCTAGCCTGAAATCCCAATCCCCCCCTGTTACTTACCTGTATAATCCTGGCCAAGCAGAATAGCCTCTCAGAACTTCGGCCTCCTCATCTAAAGGTGTATCTCCAGATCAGCGTGAAATGAAAGCAAATATGGAAAGTACTCTCATACAGCCAAACCCGGGTAGGTGCTCATTGAGTACCTGCTAAAGAAAAAAAGCCCCTCCCCCAACTCCTTGATTTCCAAACCTAAGTGGATTCTTTCCTCAGGCTTACAGTCCTATGTGTACCATGCATACTTCTATCTCTGGCTGAGGTCTTGCCCTAAATGGATGGATGACCCAGAACCATGATGCCCCACACTAATTTGAGTGTTATTTGCTCTTTAGATTCGTTAGCCCTGCTCCCTAACCCAAAGCACCCAACAATGCCAACAACCCCCACAACACACACACACACACACACACACACACACACACACACTCTCACTCCTCACCCCTCCCTCACCAACCATGCCAGTGAGGTACCCAGATGCCAGGAGTGAAGCCTGTCCTATGAGGCTGGAGCCACCCCAAGGACATTTTATAACCAAGAAGGGAGAGTCTAGTTCAAATAAATGGACAAGTTTGGCTCTATAATAAAGCCAGAACCAAACTGTGCAGCAACATCCCATTGTCCAATTTAGGTGGTATTCCAGTACTAGGTGCTGAAGTGGACTCTGTGTTAGAAGCAGAGACAATGAACTCCACTTTCCATAATAAAAGGAGCAGAACCTTGAAAGGAAGTAGTGTTTTTGAAAGGGTGGCTCCTTGCAAAGTTTCTGGGGCGGGTAGAAAGGAAAAAGGGGTGCACAGGAAAGAACCAGAGATGGAGAGGCACCCTAGGGGGTTTACCAATGGGAGGCCTCACTGCCTCCCTGACAACTTGATGTATTTCAGTGCCAGAAACTGCTGATCATAACCTTTCTGTATAAGTTAGCACATTTTGCTGGCTTCCTTATAGATGCTGGAAGTTCTTCCCTGGGAATTCACTTTACTCCCTTTCATACACTTATACCTGGGCCCACATTTTTAATAATGAATTCAAAATGTCCTGTTGTCGGGGCTTTCAGGGAAGAAAAAACAAACAACCAACCAAGTGACTACAAGAAGCAGTGAGGGCAGCTGGAATTGCACCAAGAGGGAAGGCTCAACTCAAGCTGTAGTCCATGAAACCTGGAAAACTCCATTAGCTTTTCTAGTTGCTCTCCAGCCTCCACATCCCCAAGGACCTCATTGTCCCTAAAGAAAGCCATTAGTGTGCACAGACTAATGAGACCCTTCAGTCACTGGAACAGGAGAGACACAATGGGGAGTCCGTTTCTGCACACTTGGCAAGAAAGAGGCTGCTAGAAACACCTGGTTCTCTTCCCCACACACCCCACCCCCAAGCTCCAGTCAGGGCAGTGCCGGCTGCTTCAACCTTGGCTGCCTGAGGACTTCTGCTAGGAGAGACATCCGCGAGGAATTAGACCACTTTGGTGGGTCCTAGTCACCATCTGGGACTCCTGCTCCCAGCCAGGGGACATCGTATCACAGTTTCATCCTTGATAATTGCTTTGGGGGAGGTCTTCTTGGAAGTAAAAAGGAGTTTTTCTTGAAAACTTACATAAAGACACTAAGAGGGATCTACTGCTTGCTTAAGAAATAAGGAATTCCTCTTGAGTTACGGTGGTGGGGAAGGACACATGACTATCATGGCAACCCTTATGTACACATGGATTCACCTTCATAGCCTAAACTCATTCGGTTGCTACTCACATTTCCTCTGATGGAAAACCCTTGGTGGCAGAGGCAGCCTAATCCTGTGCACTGAGACACTGTGTAGCAGCCCCTCATCTCTCTATGGAACCTCACTGCCCAGCAAGGACCACATAGCACCGCGTGGCAGTTTCCTCCCGTGAAAATCAGCACCAGACCATCTCTCCCTCCACAGAGCATGCACTGAGTTCTAGTTAAAACTTTATCTCCGGAGTCAAAACACCCATACCCAGTGAGGTTGTGATTCCAGAGTAACCATCTCACAATTCTAGGCAGGGCAGAGGGACTTACAAAAAGCACACAACTTTAGTCTCTTCGGGGGCATCTTGCTCTATTATAGCTTTTACTGTGACTAATCAGTGGGGATTCAGGGCTGGCTTACAGCCTCTGTGAGCCGACATAGTGAGTCTCTCCCTGAGGACGTATCCATCCTTGGCTAAAGATTGGCTCCTGGACTGGCATGGATGCTCCCAAGGAAGCACATGCCTATAGCCAGCCTTCTCCAGCAAGGCTCAGCTCCTCTGTTCTCCTTTTTGCCCCATATAACAGCACAGGGTTAAAAACAACAACACAGGTAGACATGCACATGTTATAGACGGCACAGAGAAACGGGTCCTGCTGGGTTCCTGCAGCTACTTGCATGTCCCCTGAGGAGAGAGAGCACTGTCCTGAGCTTCACCGTGAGGAGGAACACGGGCAGCCAGCTACCACCAAGGGGCTCAGAACCTACAAAGGCAAACGTTCAAAACAGAAATGCAAATGTCTGCCAGGACTTTTGACCCTGGCTGTTCATCAGAATCGCTGGAGACACTGTGAAAAGAGCAGTCATGCCTGAGCTGCACCCAATCTTCTGAATCTGAATCTTAAGCTTGGATACCATCTCTACTGTCAAGACTTGCTGAAGCCTCCACATAACATAACTCCCTCGCCTGTGTACCTGTACATACTTCCCTGGTAGGTTTTTATCACACCCTTCCTTACCCATGTGTTCACCTGCACTCTGGGTCCCACTGGACTCTGAGCCTGGTAAGTCACATGACTAGAAGCTTCCGCCCTCGCACCCCCCTGAAAAGAGCTGGATATTCAAAATTAAAGTTAATAGTTGAGCTTCTACATTAATGATCAGAATCATATGTGATGTTTCCTTTTTAATTGGGATCTACGCATCTCATTGATCACTCCAGAAGTTAGAGGAAATTTCCTAAGAAGGTTGTTACATACCCTGAGACAGACTCATTAGTCTAAGCAATGACCGTGGCCTAAATCTTTTTCAGCAGCAGGGCTGAAAGGTGAGCCCGGGGAAGGGGAGAGCTGTCAGGCTCTGACTTTCTCTCTTGGCCAGTGACTCATTTGCAGCTGCCACATGACAAGAGGCCCCAGAGAGTAGATGGGACACTGTGAGCGTCACCCAATTACCAATTTTCACATTTCAGAAAGACCTAGAAACAGGAAAACAGACTATGATAAGCCCTAAAAGCACATCACATCTCCTCTTTCCATACAGTTTACTTTCAATTGGCAATGTCATCAGCTATGTCACCCGGCAGTGACATAAACTATTTCTCCTCAAAACCCCTCTAGTAGCAAATGTCCCAAGGGTTCACCTTCTCAGGCAGCTGAGTCAGAAGCACAAAATTCTGGAAATGGAAACCTGACAGAGATATTCCTAATAAAAGGGGAACAGTTAATATTTCTTGAGTACCTACTGTGGGCCAGCCACTTCATATACTTTATTTCATATAATCCTTACATGAATCCTGATATCTGAGTTTCATTGTTCTCATATTTTAGATGAAAAAACAGACTTGGGAAGGTGAAGCGATCTGTGCAAGGTCACGTATCTAGTGACCCAGATCTGTGCAACCTAAAAGCCCATTCTCAAAGTGGAGATTATATACAAGACAGCATGCCTAGAGTCATAAGAAGCCGCATAAACACAGCACATCCTCTGAAGTGCTAATGTTATGGCAAATAATTTAAAACACTGTTTTTGCCAAAGCAAACATGTATTTATGATAGAGGGGGAATATGAATTTGCACAAAATATAAAGATAAAACATTAAACTTTAGGAAATTCTTACTTGTGGCAAGTACTTCTGGTTTTGCCTCACAGACCCACAGGGCTCTTACAGTATTTCCCTACCAGGGGAAAGATTCCCAATGTTTTAAAAGCAGAGCCATAAACCCAAACAGAATTTAGGAATGGCACCCCCAAGTGCAGATGGGGGAATGGCCTGTCATTAAAGAGCAAAGAGTAGTGACTCCATTTTGTGAGGAGGCTCAATTGCAATGTCCACCACTAAAGGAATATAAATCCTATACGGCCATGAGTTGCCAAGACCTTACCCACTTGACTGATGTTCTCAGGAGGCTTCCAAAGCTGTTCAATATGGAGATAAGAATCTACACCAAATGAATGAGCCAGCGGCAAGCCCTACTTTCCCCAAACTCCCTAGCACACGTGCACATACCCCCCCCACACACACACCACTTCTTGTTTCTATCTGTCCCACCCCCAGAACTTAATGACCCTAAGTCCTAGGTATCTTTTTTCCAAAGACACACAGAATCATCTTTGAGGTGACTGCAATCGTCAAGGACCTGATTTTAAGGTGGGTAGGTCAGCCTATACTTTGTTGAGGCTTGAATTCCTCCAGAGAAGTTAATCAATGAATTCTGAAAAGAGTGAAAGAAAGCACTCCAGTCAGGCCCTCGGCCCAGGAGAGCTAGGCACAACTGCCTGGCATCCTATTATTAGTTGAAGTGAATAGGTTTAACCAAGAAAACCGCTGAATAAAGCAAAAAAAGAGCATCACCTGGTTGGGCTAGAAAGGAGACCTGACCCAAAGGACAGGGTAGTGGCACCGCATCTACTGACACATCGCAGCCAGTCTGTGCCATGCTCAGCTCCCCAAACACATCTGCTCCCGCACTTCACTGACCCACTGGTATTTGCAATTCCCATTGACTGGGAGGCTCTCTTTTTCACTCATTGCCTGACTAATTCCCACTTACTCATTGGGCCTCAGCTTCAATGCCACTTCTTTCAAGATTTCCTTGATTCACTTCAGCCTGGCAACTTCTTGTTTACTCCCATAATACCCCATATTTCCCCCATCCTAGTGCCTATCAGACTGCACTGTGATTGTCTATGTACTCATCTGTGACTGCCCCAAGAGCATGAATCCTCAAAGACAATGCCCAGCACATCGTTAAATACTCTATGAATGCCTTCTGAATGAATGGATGTTAAAGATACACTACAAGTCCCCAAGGATGCCCACTGCCACAGGAATACACTTTTCTGGCAACCTAGCCACCCTGAAAGCTCACAGCAGTAAGAAGCTGCTTTGGAGAGGAATGATAAAGGAGAGGAGCCCAATCTATCATGTGCACTGAGGACACAGATAAAACAGAAAGAGTCTTGCACTGGAGACAGTCTAATGGGGGAAACTACTAGGGACACAAGACTAAGGACAGATTGCATTTATACAAAGCTAAAATAGAGACAAATGTGAAAAACAAACCGGGTGAGCAATGCCTTTGCTTACATACTAATCTTACTGCTCTAGAATGTTTCACTAGACAAAGATTTTAGAAGAAAATATTCACAAAAAAGGAAATATTCATGAGAACTTTGATATATACAATATGTTATTCATCTGTAAAATAATTGAAAGTTAACAAAACTCTTTCATATATATCATTTTATTTCATTTTACTCATGCATCAAATATTTTGGGGATGCTTCCTCATACTTCACTAACATCTACTCTTGGGCTAGTTGGGAGGGTTCAAAGATAACTACCTTTAAGGAGCTTGGATTCATATGGAGGAGAAAACTAATAACTGTAATTCAAGGAAGACAGAGACAGGGGCTGGGTAAATCGGGATTATTTCTGTTGTAAGTGACTCAATCTGACTTAACTAACAAAGGAAACATATGTCTTATGTAATGAAAATTCCCAGGGATATCTTTATCCAGCTTTAGTTTTCTCCAGGGGCTTGAAAAATGTACACAAGTCCCCTCTCTCAATCTCTTGGCTTTGCCTTATGCTGAGGTAGCATCCCTCCCAGGCTCCATCATAGTAACCACTCACAGTTTATAGCTCAAATCTTCCAAGGCCCAGTGTAACCTGAAACTAGAGCTTCTCTTTTCCCACAGGTTTTAATGAAAACTGGGGGCTGATTATCCTTGGCCTGAGAAATGACCACGTACTCTCTCATGAGCCAATCCCTGAATCATGGAATGGAATTAGCTGGCTGATAACCCTAGGTCACATGCCCCTCCTCCAAGCAGATGGGGGCCAGGCCCACTCAAACCACATGGGCTGAAAGGAGAATGAGTCTTGAGTAGCCAAGAGCCCTTAACAACGGTCTGATTAAATGCTTGAGACTTAGTCCTCACAACAACTTTGTGTTTTCACCCACTTTACAAATGAGAAAGATGAGGCCAGTAAGAGCAAGAACAGGACTAGGATCTGGTCTTTTGACTTAGTTCTCTGCCCCCTCCATTTCTGTTTGTTAGAATTTGGGAAGTGACAATATTTCCTTGGATGAGACATTATAAAATTTTACGAGCATTATAAAACATTTCACACCCATGACACTAATAGCAGTGACACCTGCCTCCCATCCTTATGACAACTAAAAATGCTCATTTTCAAAGGTCCCCTTGAGAGGCAGCACCTCCCTCACTTGAGAAAAAATGAATGTTACCCAAGTGAACCTTATTATCAGGAGTTCCATCCTTCTCAAAGTTCCTAAATGTAAGCTCTAACATCTGGTTTCAGAGATAGACTGAACTTTTGATTAGACATCACTTAAAGGTCCTCTAGTCCAACCCTGCAGGCCAGCAGTTCTGGCGTATAGGAGAAGGGATGTAGAGAGTGGCAGGGAAGAAGATGGGCAAAGAATGTACTCCTGAAAGGTGAGTGTAAAGGGTTGGAGGTGATAGGTCTCAGCTTCCCATTAATGCTCTTCTGCTTCAGATACTAAAATCACAGAATTAACGCATTTTTATAATCAGGATTCAAGCTGCTTCTTAAGAAAGACAGTATGATCCTCCCTTATTTGAGTAAGATAAGAAATTATGGGCCTGTGGGAGGCAGAACGTTCAATTCTGGACACTATTCACTAAGCAAGATATTGCCAATTGACCTGCATTCTGATGGAGAAAACAGACTAGGTGAGAATTTGAAACCAGCTCTTGACATGAAGAACACGTCAAGGAACAGATACTACACTGGGAAAATACTCAAAAACCTTCTGAGATACTGAAGACAATCATCCAGGAGTAGACTTGGAATTACTCTATATAGCCCGAATAGGTCAAACTAGGTCTGATATAAGAACAGAAAACACTTGAGCAATGAGAGATGTCGAATAGCAGAAGCAGTCATCTGGTAACATAGTAAGTTCCCCACTGCTAGAGGTATTCAGCCTCCTGAGATGATGAAGTGGGTTTGAAGCTTAGTGTTCAAGCTTCAACTCTTCAGTGTTCTTAAACAACACAAAATGGATGAAGTTTTAGTGCATCACACACTGCTAACAGCGACTACATAGAGTATGCAGGTTGTAAGTTATGCTCGGTTTCTACTAGAATTACTGTAGGGTAATATCCCTTCTCCCCTATCCAAAAAGCCTATCAGAACATGAGTGTGAGAGACACTATTGTAGCATAATTTGAGTCTGTTCTAATTCACAAAGGAAAAAAGGACATCTTTAACAAACGTTCATATTTCATTGATAATGCAATACTTTTATCCAAATAAGTAATCACTTGGTAACTACTGGCCTCAGGGGTTGCACTGGATGATATCTAAGGTTTGGCCAGAAGTTGAGTCTAAACCTAAGGCTAGAGTGCCTACAGGGTGTTTAGCAATCTACCCACAGGAATTCTGGTAGGTAAGACATGCACAACTATGCTTCTGACTATCTCATGGGCAACAAGAAGCCCATAAACATGGGCCTCTTTAACAAAGGCTAAAATGACTTCACACGTCCCCCTAGAACTGCCTAGGGAAGTGGTGGCAAGTTTTAGAAAGCAATCGTGACCTCTCTATGTCACTCCATTGTCTGAAGAAGTACTGGCTGAGACAGCTCTCTTCGTAAAGGGTCATCTCTGTCCGTTAGCAGAGCTCCGAGATAGAAAAGAAATTTGGCATTACCAGCCTCTAGCGATGAAGCCATTTTAAATCAGAAATGCTATGAGACTGTGGGATGCCAAATCAGATATTACAGAGGCTGGAAAACTCCCAACTTGCCTGAAAATGCTATTGTAAGGACCTTTCCCAATCTTTGATCTTTGAAGCCACTGGAACCAAGCTAGCTGGCTATTGCATATTTTCATGACATCAAGTCCTTATGAGTGGAAACACTGTTCCATTTTGTACTATAGAATTTGGCATGATTCTAGGTCACTGCTTTGGTGAAACTACAAAAAAAAAAAAAAAAAAGGATGCTTCTGGGGGATACCAGGGGCATTAGAGATTGTTGGAATCAACATACAGAAATGTGGAAAAGTGGGACTCAGTCTTTGTCAAGAGGCTCAGAGAGTGACTGTACCTTACTATTTCTGGTTTTCATCAAGATACAAATGAATGGGGTGCCTGGGTAGCTCAGTCGTTAGGCGTCTGCCTTCGGCTCAAGTCATGATCCCAGGATCCTGGGATCGAGCCCCCCCATCAGGCTCCCTGCTCTGCGGGAAGCCTGCTTCTCCCACTACCATTCCCTCTGCTTGTGTTCCCTCTCTCGCTGTGTTTCTCTCTGTCAAATAAACAAAATCTTAAAAAAAAAAAAAAAAGATACAAATGAATACCTTACTGCTACCACTGCCCACATCTCAGGATTCTTTAGTCAACTCTTTCTCCCTTCTTTTCTCACTTTATGCTTCTCCTTGGAATACAAAATGTCCTTTCATGATGATAATTATTACCTAAATTCTATACCATTACTCCATGTATAGATGCTAAATTTCAGACCTGTATATCCAACTACTAACTAGTCATCTTCAGAAGTCTGGATGTTCTCAAACCAGAATTCATCATTTGACAACTCCTGACCCCTCCTTCTCACCTCCCCTCTCTTACCTACCAACAAACCAGTTTTCCTCCGTGTACTTCCAGTCTTAGCTAGTGGCACCACAATTGGTCCATCAGAAACATCGCTGTCTCACTGACTTCTTTTCCTTCACCACTGAGGTCTCAGCAACCCTCACCCACACTATTTCTCTGATTGGAATCTTGGCCTCTAGTTAAAAAAAAATATCTGTGTGATCTTTCTAAAACATCAATCTGATCATGTCAGCCTCCACCCATTCCCATTCCCACCTCCACCTTCCTCCAGACCCTCACCCCAACCTTCACAAAATGCTTCCAGCTCTCCTCATTCCTTGTGGGGTAACATCCAGGAGGGATCTAACCTTTTTATTTTCTCCCATTCCCCCTGCATTTAATCTGTGTTTTAGATTTATACATCTTTAATCATCTCCATATTGCATACTAGTTCTTGCCATTATATCTTTGCTCTCATTTCCTCCGCCTGATGCTTTTCCCACTTCATCCATCTGGTAAATTCCTATTTCTGCTTTAAAACCCACTAGCATGCCACCTCTTCCTAGAAGTCTTTCCTGACTCTCCTGCTCCTTTTTGTCTCTTCGAAGATCTTACACCTGCAATCTCTATTCTTATCCCTCTATTGTCACTGGAAACGCTCTAGTAAGCCATGAGCTCTTTTTTTGTTTTTTAAAGATTTTTATTTATTTGACAGAGAGAAACACAGCGAGAGAGGGAACACAAGCAGGGAGGGAGAGTGGGAGAGGGAGTAGCAGGCTCCCTGCTAAGCAGGGAGCCTGATGTGGGGCTTGATCCCAGGACCCTGGGATCATGACCTGAGCCGAAGGCAGATGCTTAACAATTGAGCCACCCAGGTGCCCCAGCCATGAGCCTTTTGAGAGCAGAGATTGTGCCTTAGTTTTCTCTGCCTGTTCAGTTCTGGGTACTGCACCTGGCAAACACTAGAAGCAAATGACTCTTTTAAGTGTAAAGGAGATGCTCTCAACCAGATTCTAAAGAGGAGGGAAGGGAGAGAGGAGGACAGATTTTTTTTTAAACCATCAACAGTGTTTCCTATCCTTCAAAGATGGACATTGAGATTCACCCCTGAAGGCACATGATTCCTTCATTTCTGGAAAACTTTAATGATCCTTTATGAAAAAGTGAAGCTATGATCTTCAATTGCAATGAAGCACTTCTGGAGATAGTGAGGATCCAAACTGTTTCACGTGAAAATATAAGTGGTAGTATTTAATGATGATAGAGAGGCATCCCCAAGATTATCATGCTACTGAGACACTGGTCGTAGGCTGAGAATGAGGGTGAAATGGGGTGTTTCCCTGAGTGTCAGTGGAGTAGGGATCTGGATCAGATAGGCAGGAACTTGGCAAGAGCACTTATTTTGTAGGGATACAAACTGGCTTAGCAGCAAGGTCACAGGCTGGTGGTAAGGGGAGGGATAACCAAGAAGAGATCTCTATGGGAAAGCATGGCCAGAAGACTTGAGAAAAAGACACCTATGGTGTCTAGTTGTCACTTTTTTTCCTATGGTGTCCACTTTTAAGGCATCCCTAAGTCCCTGTATCATTCTCTCCAGTACCCTACTCTCCAGTAAAGCTTTATGAGATGTCACAGCCCCATCTTAGCTGAACTCTGGGGAATTAGTACGGTGGCCCACATCCACTGTCACCGAATAACACAAAGACCTCCAAAATAGTCTAAAATGGAGGCAGAATATATCGCCCGCCAGGCAGAGAAGAATCCCATTCCTCAAGAAAAGTCAGCGAGTGTCCAGCAAGCTACAAGTGAAAATGGCAGATACGATAGAGAGAAGGGAAAGTTTTTTCAAATTTCTGATTATTTCAAAGTGGATTGTAAAGTCTCTCTCAAGTTTAGTTACTTTTCTGGTTTATCGTTATTGAGGCACAGGTATAGTTCTAAAACAGGTCAGAAGAGGCTGCATTAGGCTTTTAGAGGTCTCAGTGTCACTCAGCAGGTAAGTTTGACTAGGCATGCTTGAGATTTGGTGAAATTTTTATTTAATGTTTTTGTTGGAGTAAAACAGTACATGAATAGTTCATAATAGTCTGGTCTTCACAAAGAAAGTGGCCATAGTTCAGATATCAGTCCAAGGTGACAAGCAACATCCAGGGTGAATTTTTTGAAATGTTTCAGTGTTCCTGAGAAACTCCCAAGGGACCCTGGACAGGTTTACTTGGTAGGACCTTAGGGTTCAGATGGTAAATATTTGGCTATTAAAGGAGAGAGACTTCTGAACTTGGACCAACTAGGGCTACCTGGGTTTTTGAATGTTATCCCCAAATTAAATTTACCTTGAAACCCATTTCTTCCCTATAATTGGTAACATTGGCTCTTAACCTTTGCATCACTTGAACTCAGGGAAAACACCACATCAGAGTTAAAGGTGGGAAACTGGATCTATTCTGCGCAAAGACAATCACACTCTGAGTTATACACCAAAACCCACAGATACTAGTTTTGCCTACTTAAGCAATGCAAGGCTTCCACGATCTTTTAAAGAAATATTATCATTTCCTTTCCATGAAAAATTACCAGAGGTATTGTTCATTTTTTGTTTCAACACAATTGAAATCGTACATGGTAGGGAAGTTTTTAATTAGTCCATTCTGAGCAGGAACTGTGTGTGCTCACTGCAGTAGGAGCCCAATAAATTACTTCATAATCTCAACCAGAGGCTTTGTGTTGGAAAATACTCATTAGTTTGCGCCAGCAGCCAGTGGCTTCCTGTGGAAGGTCTAAGAAACACGCTGCAGTAGGTGTAGGGCAAGTTGCTTGAGCAGAACTTCTGGGGCAGTGAAAACAAACAAGCCTGCATGGTGGGATCTGAGCTTCAGTGTCAAGGAGTAGGGGGTGGACAAAAGAACTTCTGGAAATTGCATGCCAGCCTCTTCTGCCCAGTCCACACTTTGCTGTTCATATAGCTCTTCTCCCACCACCCCTAAAAAGGCTTGTTTGTTTTCAGATCTTCCCCCCCCCCCTTTTTTTTAGTGTGGAGAAATCAAATGCTTGGAAATACTGGACCCAGACTAGTAAGGCAATGCATATACTGTTCGGTTGAGATACATACGTACCTACACACACACACACACACACACACATACACAAAGATAGATACATGACACCAGTGGGCAAAATGTTATTAACCCAGCTGGTAAGAATAGTTCCAATTAGGGGGAACATAGGATTTGATATGTTCGTAAATCATTTGGAGGAAAGGCTGGGACTCCAAGAAGCATGTTCTTATAATAAAAGATATTCCCTAAATTCCTTTCTAAGAAGAGAGGGTCTTGCTGATCTCAGGTTCTAATATTGTTGCACTCTGGTGGCTTGGTAAAGAAGTGTGGGTGATTGCTGGGGTAGAACTGTTTTGCAAAATAAAGAGGTAAGAATTTGAAACTGGGGGTGGAGGGTTCAGGGAGAGAACCCAGAAAGCCAGGCTTTGTAAGCAAGAAAGGAAAAACGTACTTCTTAGCAGAGCAGGAGAAGTGAATGTCTAAGGGGGATTTTGAAATTATTTGCTGTAGCACATACATGATAAACTCCTCCCTCCATTTGCCCTAGAAAACAGTTTCCCAGAAGCAGACCCTGAGGCTAGGATTCCTGTGCAAGAGGCTTATTAAGGAGGTGCTCCCAAGGGAGACCAAGAAGGGAGCAGGAAAAACGAGATAGAGAAGAGGGCAAAATCAAGCTGAAATACAATCCAGGCACAATTCATTAGCCTGATCCCACAGGGGAACAGTCCAGTGTTGTCCCCACTGGTGGTAAGGGAGGTGGGCTCTCACACTCCTGCCCCTGTCAGTCATTGATCAAGGGCGGGGTGGAGGAGGGATATCAATTTGCAAGCACTCTGGCTCTGTTACAGAAGATAGTGTTCACTGAGGAAGAGTTGTACTAGGTGCTGTGTGCAAGAAGCCAAAGGGGTAGGGAAGGCAGAGCACAAAATGGTAAAAGGGGATCTGAGGAGCTCTAATAGAGCACTGATAGGATTCACCACATAAATCTATAATAAAGTCTACATTTGCTCACCACTGATTGTGTAGAAGTCCATTCTTCATGGTAATTCAAAGAAAAAAAACCCCGACATATGCATTCAGGTCAAAATCTTTAGGGAGTAAAAGCAGAGACTGTTCTTGTAGGTGCAGAGAATGAGGAAGACCTGACATCTAACTCCATAGGCTTTTGGAACCAACCTCACAAATCATCCAAAAATTTATATATACTCATAAAGCTAATCTACTGATGCTAGGTTGAGATGGAAGCTATCTACGTATGGCAGGTATGTGTATTCACACCTCTAACCATTTCTGCTAGTAAAATGTCCACAGCTCCTGCCTGCCCGCCTCACACAGTCCGATGCCAGCCTCTCACTCCAGCTTTATCTCATCCAAACTCTTGCCATGAGCTGCTCCTCATCCACACTCCATGTCGTCCTTGTACAGTAGTCACAACTAAACTAAACCTTCACATGCACCAGGCACTGAACCAATATGGGTCATGGGTGTCACTTAATCCTAACAATGACTCCATGCCTTAAGTGTTATTTAATTTCCCAAGTGAGAAAACTGCATCTTGATGAGGTAAAATCCAGGTTCTCTAAATGAGTCAGGGGTGGGGCTGCATTTGGACCTAGGATCTGGTGACTGAAGAGCCAGTGCTTTGAGCTGCCGTGCTCTTTTCTCCACGGACATTGTCTCTCCTTCTAAAGCCCTTTCCCCACTTCAGAAAGTTCACGCCCTACCATTTTCCAAGAGACAGTGCCATGCTGTCTCCTCCACAAAACCTTTTAAATTAGGCAGAATTCTTGGAGGGAAGGAATAAAATTCCAATACACAAGAAAGAAAAATTACTGGCTTGATCATTTGGGAAAAATACTGAGGCAGTCTACACATTCAAAGAGATTGGCATAGGAACCAGGGCTTAATAGGGACTTAATGCAGCTAGAATCTTCTTTCTACTTTTTTTTTTTTAATTTTTTTATTAAATTTTATTTATTTCTTTTTTTCAGTATTACAAGATTTATTGTTTTGCACTACACCCAGTGCTCCATGCAGTACGTGCCCTCCTCAATACCCACCACCAGGTTAGCCCAACCCCCACTCCCCTCCCCTCCAAAACCCTCAGTTTGTTGCTCATAGTCCACAGTCTCTCATGGTTCATCTCCCCCTCTGGTAGAATCTTCTTTCTACTTCTATCATTCATTTCCCCCCCACACCAGCCCAATAGCTTCAGCAATATGAGATATCTCTCTCTCTCCTCATCCATTTATCAACCCAGGAAGGGCCCTGATTGCCCCTATTTGGGTCATGTACTTAACCCCTGCCTTAATCTCAGAGTCCAAGGGAATGGATTAGTATGATCAGTGAAACCATGGACACTGGATTGTTACATGAGGAAGGGGGTTGGGAGAAAACCACTCTGGCCAGTTCATAGCAATCGCTAACTCCAGTTCATTCTACCAGCTATGAAGGTTCAGACAGAATTACTCTGCTCCACTTTCTCTGGCATAAAACAACCATTTATCATGCTCACAGACTCTATGGGTCAGGAATTTGGATGGGACACAGCAGGGATGTCTTGTCTCTGTTCTACAGCATCTCAGGCCTTCAATGAAAGACTCGAAACTAGGGGTTGGATTCATCTGAAGGCTCATTCATTCACATGAGTGGCAGCTGAGGGTGTTAGTCAGCTTGAGCCTCAGTTCCCTTCCACATGGCTTCTCCATGTGGTCTCTCTGTGTGAGAGGGTTTGGGTTTTCTCACGGCAAGGTGGCTGGGTTCTAAAGCTGAGCATCCTGTGAGTGAAAGCCATGTGGCAACTGTACTGCCTTTTCTAACTTAGCTTCAATGTGTCACACTCAATTTGTTGGAGCCTTACAAGCTTGCCCAGATTCAAGGGGACGGGGGAGGTGGGAATGAGACTCCACTCCTTGATAAGGTATGGCAAAATTCTGGAAGAGAATGTGGGACCAGAAATATTGCTGTAGACATCTTTGGAAAATACAGACTGTCACACATTCTTCCCTGTGAAGTCTCTTTGTGTTTGTCATATCTTCCCTAAATTATTGTGAGCTCTGTGAGATATTCACCTTTGTATTTCCATGCAGTGCCTTGAGCAAGACCTGACACGCGATAGGTCTTCAAAATATGTTGATTGGCTAAATATCTCTAACCTAATGGCATCACAATTTTTCCACCAACTAACTGTGTGACTGTGAGAAATTTATGCAACATCTCTGGGACTCGGTTTACAAACTGAGAATGTTGAACTAAAGTTGTGGTTTCTAAACATTCTGGTTTTGCGGCAAATTACAAATCACTCTCAAAACAAGATGGGATCAGGAAGGAGACAAACCGTAAGAGACTCCTAAACTCATGAAACAAACTAAAGGGTGGCTGGGAGGTGAGCGGGGTAGGGATAGGGTGGCTGGGTTATGGACATTGGGGAAGGTATATGCTATGATAAGTGCTCTGAAATGTGTAAGCCTGATGATTCGCAGACATGTACCCTGGGGCAAATAATACATTATATGTTAATAAAAAATTTTTTTTAAATAAAAATTAAAAACAAAAAACCCAAATCACTTTCTTCAAATTACACCTAATGCAGAATTCCAGTATGTAAAACAGATTTTGGGGGGAAAAAAGCCAGATATGGATAAGAGTGCTGGTGCACTGTTGGTGGTAATATGATTCAATATAGCCACTATAAGAAACAGTATGGAGAGTTCTCAAAAAATCAAAAGAACTACCATATGATCCAGCGATCCCACTTTTGGGTATATATCCATTGGAAATGGAGACAAGATCTTAAAGAGATACCTGCACTCCCATGTCCACTGTAGCTCTATTCACAACACCCAAGATATGAAAATAACCTAAGTATATGTCAACAGATGAGTCGATTAAAAAGATGTTGTATGTGTATGCAGTGGACTATTATTCAACCATGAGAAAGAAGGAAATCCTGCCTGTTGCAACAACATGGATGAAACTTGAAAGCATCATGCTCAGTAAAGTAAGTCAGAGAAAAAGAAATGCTGTATGGTATCATTTATATGTGGAATCTAAAAGAACCTAATTAATAGAAACTGAGACTGGAGTGGTTGTTACCAGGGGCTGAGGAAGAGGGAAGGGACAGTGGAGGAACTGGGGAGAAGTTGATCAAAGAGTACAAACTTCCAGTTCTAAGATAAGTTCTGGAGATCTAATATACAACATGGTGATTATAGTTAATAATACTGTATTCTATACTTGAAAATTACTAAGAGAGTAGATCTTAAATGTTCTCACCACAAACTAAGAAATGGTAATTATGTGATGTGTTGAAGGGGTTGGCTAAAATTATGGTGGTAATCATTTGCAACATGTGAGTAGATCAACACATGGTACACCTTCAATTTACACAATGTTATATACCAAATACATTCCAATAAAGCTGTTGGGGAAGAAAAAAAAGAGAAATGCTCTTTTTGAAGCAGGTCTGCCCTCTTTCCTCCCCTCCTCCTGGCTGCCATAGATGACCCTGAGACAGTATCATGGAGCTAGTGGCCATCTTCTATTTTGAATCTTCTAGAAGCTCTTCTGATAACAGAATCTACCTCTTTTCTGAGGAACCTCAACCTCCTTCCCAATACCACTCTCCCATTCCACGTGAATCACGTGGAACTGACCCTAGTACCCAGCTCTAAAGATGAGAATGTGACCCAGACCTGCCCAAGCTGAGTCACCAAAACTGGTTTGAGCCCGACCCATTTATGGTCAGTGAGACTAATTCTAAGACTTTTTACTGAAAATGTCAGGAAGGAAGATGCTCTTTGTTCTGGGATTGCTCGGCCAGTAGAAGAAAAGCCCAAAGCTGCTGTTTTCTATCTTTGCTGCTTTATGGGAGAGAGTCTGACTGACAAGGAAGCTCTGAAACACAGGGAAGAGGAACTAAGAGACACGAATGAGAAAAGCAGGGAAGTGGTGAGTTGATAACATTACTTGAGCATCTGGATCCAGGCATGCCTGTTGTTAATATTAGCCCTGGATTTTTCCAGACAGTTTGATTGTTTTGCACCACTTCTAAATGAAAGAATTACAGCAAATACACAGAACTGAAGGTTCTATGGAACACAGTTTGAAAACCACTGCAGTAGATCATTTTTCTGGCCCCTTGCCCTTCATGAACCTCTGAAGGTATAGATCTTTCAGTTTTTCATCCTTTGTCACTATAGCGCCATAGTACTAGAAATGCACTGGTTTCTTCGAAATTACAGAATATCTGATGGCCATGGGGATACCAGGAAAATGTCTGTGGACTGGTACAAGGCTCACTTATGATACCATCTGACATTTGCTCTAAGGCAACCCAGACTTTCTGTTTCTAGGGATTGGAACATAGTAGATATGGAAGCTTTTAATCATACATAAATTCTGTATTAAAAAGCCATATATCAGGGGCGCCTGACTGGCTCAGTCAGAGGAGAATCCAATTCTTGAGTCTCACAGAGATTACATACATACATACATACATACACATACACATAAATAGCCATATGTCTTCTTTAGAAAAAACTACATCAGTGGACGTTTAAAATTTTTGTTAATCGTGGAGTCAGGGGAGCAGACTGTTAAGTGCCCATTTTGGCAGAAGAAACAGAAGAGACTGCCCAACCAAATCTGATTGGCTAAGTATGCTGGTTTCTGCCATGGCTTTAGAAAAGCCCTGTTTAATCATCTGTGGAGGGGTGGGGGTCTCTCCCACACACTCCTAGCTAGACATGCTTTAGGGGTTAAAAGCAAAACCTGGGGCTTTTAACTCCTCTATTAAGATTTCTGAAATATCTCTTTGAATTTTTCTGAACCCTGCAGAGGGCCATTTATAGATCTATATCAAGAACATGGAGGGGCACCTGGGTGGCTCAGTCGGTTGGGCGGCTGCCTTCAGCTCAGGTCATGATACCAGGGTCCTGGGATCAAGCCCCGCATTGGGCTCCCTGCTCAGTGGAGAGCCTGCTTCTCCCTCTCCTTCTGCCTGCTGCTCTGCCTACTTCTGTTCTCTATCTCTATCAAATAAATAAAATCTTTAAAAAAAAAAGAAAAAAAAAAAGAACATGGAACCACCTCAAACCACAAATGAATCTTACAACCTAGTGAATGTTGACCACTGTTGGATCTGATGTCTTTGGCAAAGGATGTTATTTGAGCCTATCTCAGGGCCCAAAAGAGTCTTGGTGCAGAGTCAAGCTGGATGCTTTGCCTCTGTGTGATACCATCTCTACTCATTTTCCTGTAGTTATTTCAAAGAGATTTCATAATACAGGAGGATTACCACAAAGATGGTTTCTAAATGGCATTTAAATAGGAACCACTACTCTTTTTCCATGCTTTTCTTAAGTCACCTTTGTACCTTTCCTATTTTCAAATGGTATTACGGAAACATCTGTGTTTTAAGTTGAGTCCCTATCACTTGCAGGAATTCCTCTCTCTTTTTTCTCTGCTGCCTCATCCTGCCTGGAGTCAGACAGGCATGATGATTTTGTCATATGTCATGATCATTTTCAGGAAGGTTACAGTGTTGCCAGCGCCTCAGGATTATAACTTTCCCATACAGGGCAATATCATTTTCAGGGCAATTGTTCTTAGAAATATATACCTCAAAGTGAACATGAAGAGGTGGTGATGAGACAAGAGAGGGGTCTGGAGGCTCAGCTTCAGGGGTCTGCTATAGAGGCCCCTCTAGTTCATGAAGAGAGACTAGGCACGGCCCCAGCCAGATATAGTAGGTACTTAGTAAGTGCCAAATGAATGAATGAATGAATCAGTGACTAGAAGAGTGGGCTAAAACATGCAATTTCACCCATTTCAGTGAATTTGCATAGGAATCCAATAGTGGAAGAGGAAGAAATGATATGTGACCACCTATTGTTCCTGCGGGATAAACTTGAGGATACAGAAATAATTTCCCAAAGATTATTTTACTAGATTCTTACCTTACCGATGCTTAGACTCAAGGAACATCAAAATTGGAAAGGATCTTATATGCAAAAATTCTCTTCTAAAAATCTATAATTGGTCCTGAAGATCTCCAAACTAAGTTTTTCTGAGCATATTGTGAAATATTAAGAGGTGTTATTTGGAGAAAGAAATGGAAGTTTTGAAACAAGCTTTGGAAGTAACATGGTAAATAGAAGTAAATAGGCATCTTTACTGCTGGGTTCTCATAGTTTTTTGTTTTTGTATAAACAGCATTTGTTTACCATTAAGAAAGTGAAGGTCTGCATCTTCCCTCCCCTCCATTACTAAATCTTGTCTCTCTCACAGTCTTTATTGGCTATTGTTTATTGTAAATCTCCAAGGGGCAATATAGTGGACAATGTTCATCAAACATTTTAACACAGAATCCCTTTTTTTAGTTTCTCTATTACTATTACAAGGGTCTTTGATTCATGTTTTTGGAAAGGCTGTCCTAGAACGAAGTTCTGATTGTATTTCTTTTTATTTCTCCTATGGATATATTCAGCACAAGATAAAATCTATTCTTGTTCCCTTCTTTTTCAAGCTCTCTTTTCTTCCTAGTAATGTAGTCTTAGTCTTAAACTGTATTAAAATATCTTGTCTCTCCCTAAGTTACTTAACGAAATATGAATAAAAATGCCAACGGGTTTTTTTGAACTAGTAAAGATGATTCTAAAGTTCAGATGCAAAAACAAACAAAAACAATGAGATAAAGAAGGAATCGGGGTTGTTACTATCAGATGTCAAAACATATTATAAAGATATAATAATTAAAACTGTGTTAATAATTGCACTGTCCACATCAACAGATAATGGTGAAACAGGAGAGAGAAAAAAATGTACCAAATATCTACAGACACCTGAAATCAGTGGAGAAATGCAATTTTTAGAGCTAGAACACTGACTAGCCATTAAGACAAAAATAAAATCAGATCCATACTTAACATCTTATGCCGGAATAAATTCCAAATGTTCTTAACGGACAAAATATTTAAGTGTAACAGATGAAATCATAAAAGCACTAAAAGAAATTGTGGAGGAATTTGTTTTATGATCTTAGAGTGGGAAAGACCTAATTATAATAAAAACCCAAAGCCATAAAAGAAATGCATGAAAAATTTGACTACAAAAAAAAAAAAATCAAAGGTTCTACAGGGCAAAACCCAACATCAGCAACGCCAACAAACTGAGAAAAAAAGTTTGCAACTCATATTACAGAAGAAGAATCAATTCCCTAGTATAGATGAGCTCCTACTGATTAATAAGAAAAAAAGACTAAAACTGCCATAGAAAAAGGATATGATCTTTCCACAGAGAAGGAAATATACATCTCCTGAAACATCAGAAAACACAATCAACCTCATTCATAATAAGAGAGACTCAACATAAACTGTACTGAGATATCATTTATCACAATATGTATAGTAGAGAAAAAGTTAGAGTGGAGAATATGCTAAGGCATGGTATATACACAAAATACATCTGCAGGTTTGCCTGAGAAAATCTTAACACTGTTGTTTGTAGGGAAACTTGGTAGTTGAGAGACAAGGAGAGAAGGAAGACTTCACTGTCTTTTCTTAATGACTTTGAAACATGTGAAAAAATATAGAAATAAAGTTGGATCTAAGAAAATCTATTTTTTACTCTCTTTCCGCTATACCAGCTGGCTCGGCTACAGCTGACTTCTGCCACTGCCCTCCTCTGGTTTCCCAGGGTCCTCTAGGAGCTACAAGGGCTGCTCCAAGTCTTCATGACAGACAGGGCTGGTTTCCTAGCTTATGAAATGAAAGTTGTCCTCAGAACATTGCCACATGATTTCAGAACACATTTTAATGTGATGTTTCTGACAGAGCAGCCATGGCTTCATTTAGCAGAATATTTAAGCATTTTAGACTAAATATGGCAGTTGAATTCCTAGAATAAAAGGTGGTGAAGGGATGGAAATATGAAACTGTGGAAAGAAACTGATTTTCTGGGTGGCACATATTAAATTTCAGAACTGTAAATTTTTATTTTATTCTCCTGATTAGATTTTATAACATAAATAATATTTATCTCAACTCAAATACATAGATACACATGTTTTGCTTTTTGTCTCTTAGCTTTTAACTGATAAAATCTTATTATTTTCCTCACAGCACTGGGTGAAGAGCTGTATGATGTTATAGCTAGAAGAAACCAGAAAGATCTTTTAATGGTATTGTTCAGCATAAATAATCTATTTGCTAGGTATCAAGGGAATATCAGGTGACTTCATTCCCTCTGTATTTGAACTCATTGCCCATTTTTGGTAGAATTCAATACAACAGTTCATTTCAGACTCTGAAAAGACATACGGGGTCATGATAGCTTCTACTAATATATATTAAGCTTCCCAGGAGGGTGGTAAGGAGAACTAAAGGGAGCCTCAGAATAGCAGAGTTTAACAGGTTTAGGAAATAACATGAGAGCCTACCGGCATCATGGGAGCAAGTAATTCAAACTCAGTTCAAACAAACAAACAAAGTTACAATGATTTATACAGGTTATGCCTCCCTCCACTTTACACAATCATTTGTAGTTCAACCGTCTCCCATTTTAAAAAGCAAAACACATCTTCTAATGACCATTCTCACCTCCCAGTGAAACCCCTGTGCATAACCATAATAACCCCAATCTTTAAGCAGCAAGGACAGAGAATTAAAGCTGCAAACACAAGCTTTGCTCCCAATGTGAAGGAAACACATCCAATCATTCTTCTTGTGGGCATCTCACATCTCATGCTATTTAATATCTCCCTTTGACATTCGAAGTGTCCTCAGACGGATCCAGACTTTCCTGACAGTTTAAAACATATCAAATGGGCCCATATCAACTTTGGAATTTCTTTTATCAAATGTTCACATCTCATTTGTATATCACAATTGTTTGAGAAAAGACTCTGCAAATAAAAACGAGTTTGGAATCCACCAACCTAGATGGTACAAGCACCATAATACAAAGGAAGATAATGACAGGATGCCCTCACCCACAGAGAGGGTCACTTGGGACTTTAGAGAGCTCCAAGCCACATGGACAGAAGAATACAACCTGCTGAGGGTTTGAGATAGTTGTTGACCTCAGATCTCCTACTCTCACCACTACCTCCTGTGTTGAATCTCTCCTCAAGTATATATTCCCAATACAATGAACCACTGTTAGTACTGATGAGAATTCTACTTTCTTGTTCTCTTGTTCCCAGGTAAAGGCTCTTCCCCAAAGGAAGCCATTCTGGGGCAAGTACTTCCAATTCTCTCCACCTTAGTCTACTTTCTCCATATGAGAGAGTCACTTATCTGATTCATGAGATGGGGAGATCCTGACTTTCACTTGTTCACATTCCTCAGGGAGTAGGGCCCTGAGTTAGATGAGAACAGTGCTGGTCTTTACCTTCTTGTTTTCTCTGTTTCAGACTTGCTTGGAGCCCATGCACAGTGGATACCTGTGTTTCTGATCTGCATGCAGGAAGCAACAAAGCACATCACTGTTCTCGGGCTCCAGCATTCCAACTTGCCTCTCTCACTCGCTCTTTTCTTTTTATGGGATGTTCTCTCTTTCTCTTGCATTTGACAAGATATGAAGTAGGCTCCCTTCAGCAGCTGGCAGGTTAGGTGGGCCTGGAGTTCTCTATGTAGAAATCCTTTCCCTCAATGAGTCCCCAGGTCTAGGCTGAGGTGGAAGGGAAGTAGTAGGAAAACTCACTCTGCTCCATGGCCAAGCTGTGTTCTCCAACATGATAGATTAGAAGTCCTGTGTCTTGGACAATATATCTGATATTATACTTTAAGC
>CM053615.1:45381063-45424772 GCA_028646535.1 Procyon lotor | reverse complement strand
CATGGCAGCAAGTGTAGTATGAAGGTGAGCAAGACTCCATAATCATTCTGTGGTTCTGTGAGAAGATGGGGAAAAATGTTTGGTGTGGGTGATTCACATGATCCTTATGGATGAGTATCACCCAAAAATGAACAGAGAGCTCCTCGATCTTTCCTTTTATAGATCACACCTAATATGCCCACACAAAGCCTTCTTCTCTAGTCCACCAGGCACTGGAGTCATTGCTACAGTGTTCAGATTAGCAATACTCTGACCAAAGTGAACTCTGATCAATTGCTGAAATGCAAAAGACAAGCTAAAAGTGAGAAAGTTGTGTACAAAGAAGATGGAGAGATAGACCTTTACACGTAGCATCAGAGGATTAGCCAATGGCTAGAAGATACAGAAGGAGACTCCAGATGCAAATTCTTTTCACAACTAGGTGCAGAGGGGCACAAAGTTTATGCCCTTCTAAACAAAAGGGAAGAATCAGGCCCAAATCTAAAAAGAATCTGAGAAAAAAATTCACAACTGCTTTGTTTGAGGCACTACAGAACCTAAGTAGTCCAAACCCAGATGTCCATCTAAAATTAAGAAGGTAGAAAAAAGGGACGCCTGGGTGGCTCAGTTGGTTAAGCAGCTGCCTTCAGCTCAGGTCATGATCCCAGGGTCCTGGGATCGAGCCCCGCATCGGGCTCCTTGCTTGGCAGGGAGCCTGCTTCACCATCTGCCTCTGCCTGCCTCTCTCCCTGCTCGTGTTCTCTCTCCCTCTCTAATAAATAAGTAAAATATTTTTAAAAAAAGAAGGTAGAAAAAAGGAAACCCGAAAGATAACAACAGAAATTAATGAAATAGGAAAAGTATGTACTGGAGAAGATGAGCCAAGAAAAACATTGGTTCTTAGAAAATATTAAAAACATTGATAAGCTTTGGTAAGATGATTAAAATGAAAAAACGAGAAGGCACAAACAACCAATATCAGTAATGAAAAGGACATAATTATGATGTTGTGGACCTTGGAAAGGTAATAGGAATGTATTTTTAACTATATCAAGCCAAGAAATTTGAAACTTTATATGAAACAGACAACTCCTTGGGGCACCTGGGTGGCTCATTTAGTTGGTTAAGCATCTGCCTTGGGCTCAGTTCATGATCTCAGGGTCCTGGGATCAAGCCCCGCATCTGGTTCTCTGATCAGCAAAGAGTCTCCTTCTCCCTCTCCCTCTGACCCTCCCTCCTGCTTGTGCGCTCTCCCTCTCTCTCTCTCAAATAAATATCTTAAAATTAAAAAAAGAAGTGACAAGTCCTTGAAAAATATGACTTACCAAACTAACTTAAGAAGAGGTAGAACATGCCCTATAACCTTGAAGAAATTAAATCAGAAGTCAAAAAATCTCTTATTCTCAAATCCCAGATCTATTAGCTTTATTGGCAAGTTTTACTGAACTTCTGGTAAAACTAGTAATACCATCACACCCAAAGATTTTCAGATTGTATAAGGCTTATATAACCATGGTTCTGAAACCTGAGAAGAACAATCCAACAAAAAAATTTCTGGTTAATATCATTCATGGACATGTATGCAAGCTCTTTAAATAAAATATTAGCAAACTAAATCCAGCAGATTAGATTTAATCCAGGAATATGAACTTGATTTGTCATTAGGAGATCAATTAAAATAGGGGCATCTGGGTGGCTCAGTCAGTTAAGTGTCTGCCTTTGGCTCAGGTCATGATCCCAGAGTCCTGAAATCAAGCCCCAAATCAGGGTCCCTGCTCAGGGGAGAGCCTGCTTCTCCCTCTCCCTCTGCCTGCCACTCCCCCAGCTTGTGCTCTCACTCTCTCAAATAAATAAAATCTTTAAAAAAATAAAATAAAATAAATTAAAATAACATCACATTAATAAAGTGGGGGGAAATCATGTGATCATTTCAATAGATGCACAAAAAAGCATTTGAGAAAATTCAACATCATTTTATTTATTAAAAATATGTTGTTTTCAAAAAAAAAGAATAGAGGGGGGCACCTGGGTGGCTCAGTGGGTTAAAGCCTCTGCCTTCGGCTCAGGTCATGATCTCAGGGTCCTGGGACTGAGCCTTGCATCGCATCGGGCTAGCGCCAGGCTCTCTGCTCAGCAGGGAGCCTGCTCCCCTCGCCCCCCGCCTGCCTCTCTGCCTGCTTGTGATCTCTCTCTGTCAAATAAATAAATAAAATCTTTAAAAAAAAGAAAAAAAGAAGAATAGAGGGATACTCTATTGACCTGACAAGTTCACTTGCAAAAAAAAAAAAAAATATATATATATATATATATATATATATATATCAAATATTTTTACATGTGAACTAATGAATTCATTCCTTTTGAAATGGGAACAAGAGGACAAGAATGCCAGCAATTATAACAGCTATTTGACATTATACTGAAGGTTCTAGCTAGTACAGAAAGCCAGGAAAAGAAATCAAAATTATAAGGGTTGGAAAAAGACATTGGCATCTAGGAAGTCCTCAATAAATGCTGCCATTATTATAAAGATTTTTTTAAGTATTGGACAAAGAAAAATAAAATTGTCATAACTTACAATACATGACATAACTGTGCCATAGAAATTCAAACAACTCTATAAAATTTTTAACTAATAGAGATGTTAGCAAACTTTGGATACAAAATCAGTTCATAGAAATCAATTGTGTTTTGATACATTCAAAGAAACAGAAAAAAAATAAATATGATTTACAAAAGGATTTTAAAGTACCTAGCAAAAATGTGTGAGACTTTAATAGAAGAAAACTATATAAACTTAATTAAAATACATTAAGTGTATCTAAATAAATGGAGAGATATCAAATGTTCATGTACTGAAAGATTGTATATTATAAACATATAAATTTCTCAAGTTGATCAATAGATTTAATGCAGTTCTGATTAAAAATTCTATATGTATTTTTGAAGGACTTGATAAGCCAATGCTCAACTCCTGTAGAAATGCAAAGAATAGCCAAAACACTCTTGAAGAAGATTGAGGTGAAAGCATTTGCTCCACCAGATACCAAGATATCAAGCAAGAATATGCAATGTCACCAGTGGAATTAACAGAGTGCCCAGAAATGGACCCACTTATATATGGATAATTGATGTATGATAAAAGTGGTATTTTGGTGAAGAAAGCATAAGCTTTGCAATAAGTGTTGCTGGATAATTTAGTATCCATGGGGGGAAAGTGACATTGAATCCCTATTCTTACCATATATAAAATAAATTCCAGGTATATTAAGACCCTAAATGTTGAAGTCACTTAAAAGAATAATTCGAAAAAAAATATATAGGAAAATATCTCATGATTTGGGGGTAGAAAAGAATTTCTTAAACAAGACAAAAAGTACTAGCCATAAAACAAAATACTGACAAATGTCGACATTAAAATTAAGTGTCTCAAAAGACATCATATAAGATAGTGAAAATAGTGGGAAGTGTTTGTAACACAAATAATCATTAAGCAACCTATATTCAAAGTCTATAAAAAACAGCTAATAAGAAAAAAAAAAACAACTGAACAGAAAAATGAGCAAAATACTTAAGCTGCCACTTTTAGAAAAGAGGATATCCGAATGTCCAATAAATATAAAAAGGGGCTCATTAATCATTGGAAAAATTCACTAAAACCACAACGTGATATCAAAACACACCCATCAGATAAAAAATATTTATAATCCTCATGATACCAAATATTGACAAGGATGAAGAAGAGTCGGAACTCTCACTGCCAATAGGAGATATGAGACACCACTTTGGGAAACAGTCTGACAATGCCTAATAAAGTTGACCAGGCACCTATCCTTCAACCCAGCAATTATGCCCCTAAGAATATATCCTAGGGAAACATTTGCACATGGACTCCAGGAGATGTGTACAAGAATGTCCCCAGTAACTTGGTTTCTATTAAACCCCAACTCAAAACAGCCCAAATGAACAGTAGAATGAATAAATAATTGTGGCGCACTCCTCATCAAAGAAAATGAATGAACCTCACCACACAAAACAACAGAAGGTGTCTGTCAAACAGGATATTTAACAAAAGAAACAAGTCACCCAAGAACTACCTAGTATGTTACTATTTTACAGAGTTCCAAAATAGGTAAATCTAAAGAATACATTGTTTAGGAATACACACATGGGTTGTATTTCAGTTATTTATTGCTGCCATAATAAACCATGCAAAAACCTGGTGACTTAAAACACCAATGATTCTATTTGCTCATGAGCCTATGGATCAGGGATTCACACCGAGCACACCAGAAATGGCTCCCATATGCTCCACTTTGCCTGGAGCCCCACCTGGAGCGACTCATATCTGGGGGCCGGCTGGGACAGCTTGACTCCTGGGCAGCAGGTGGGGGGCACATGAGTGTAGCACCTTTGTTGGCTTGAGTTTTCTCACAGCATGGTGGTTTCAGAGTCCCAAGAAGGAATATTCCAAAAGAACCTATCCCAGGGGTGCCTAAGTGGCTCAGTGGGTTAAGCCTCTGTCTTCAGCTCAGGTCATGATCTCAGGGTCCTGGGATCGAGCCCCACATCAGGCTCTCTGCTTAGCAGGGAGCCTCCTTCCCCCTCTCTCTCTGCCTGCCTCTTTGCCTACTTGTGATCTCTCTCTCTGTCAAATAAATAAATAAAATCTTAAAAAAAAAAAAAAAGAACCTATCCCAATGTTTGCATAATGCTTATTACTGTCCCATTGGCCAAACCAAGTCATATGGACAGACTCAGAAGTCAATGTGGGAAGTGACTACACAAGCTCAGAATAAAGGAAGCCATGGTTCATTGGGGGGTCACCAACACAATGGCCCACCACAGGTGGTAAAATAAGAGATTAATTTTCTCAAAAACAGTGGTTACTTTTCAGGAGGAATGGAGAATCCAATTAGGGAGGAGCACAAAGAAAGCATCTAAAATACTGGCAATGTTCTATTTCTAAACTGACTGGTAGTAACATAGGGCTTACTTTATTCTTCTTTAAAGTAGAAATTGCACATGATACAAAATTATGCAGGTATTGAAATTTATATTTGTATACTTGAAAATAATTTACAAGCAATGTTTGTGTTATATTATTAAATGAAAAAACAGGGAAATATATGTTTATTATAAAGATCCCAACTATGTATCAGAGCTGTTGAAGAGATGCAGGCAAAGAAATCTCCATGCCACAAAGGTTTCTCAGCATAGTAGCAGAACCATGATCGATGCACATTTTCTTATATTTTTCTGTGCTTTTGGAATCACTAAAACTTTATGGGGTAAAAATAAGAATGACACCTCCCACAAAGTGAGGGATTCCAGTAATCCCTGCACTTCCCTTGACTGGCTTCACTTTATCATTCCTATTCTTTTCATCATAGCCACCAGAAGTTAATTTCTGGAGCACAAGGTATCCCAGGCTTTTCAGAATAGATTCTGATAAAAATTAAATCAGAACCACTTGAATTAGTTCTCTGACACGAATAGTACTGCCAAGCCCTCGATTTTGGTGTTTAAATGGGAACTGTCAGTCAGAGATGGAAGGGGGCAGAGGGGACAGAGAGTGATGAATTGAGGCGTCTTGCAGCCCATTTTGAATCTCACAAGATACCAAGAATTTGGCAGTGTGGACTTTTTCTTTAGGTCGTCCACAAATACTCCTTCTCTGATTTATAATTGGAGGAAGTTAATTCTAAGACCTATGGGAAGTTATAGAGGAAAAGGGAAAGGCAAGTATTGTATAACCTAATAAATTAAGAGCTTGGGCCCTGGTATCAAACTTTTTTTTTTTTTAATTTTATTTATTTATTTTTTTCAGTGTTACAAGATTTATTGTTTTGCACTACACCCAGTGCTCCATGCAGTATGTGCCCTCCTCAATACCCACCACCAGGCTCGCCCGACCCCGCCCCCCTCCCCTCCAAAACCCTCAGTTTGTTGCTCATAGTCCACAGTCTCTCATGGTTCATCTCCCCCTCTGGTTTCCCCCCATTCACCCCTCCCTTCCTTCTCATAATGCCCTCCATGTATCAGACTTTTTCACTGTATGACCTTGTACAAGTTACTTAATCTCTCCGTGCCTCAGTTTCCTCTTCTCTAAAATGGGAACAAAATACTGCTATCTCACAGGGTTGTTGGAAGGATTAAATGAGATAATATATGTAAAATGCTTAAGTACAGAGCCTGGTTCATCAAAAGCACTCAGTGGTTATCTCCACTGCCAGTCTGTGTGAAGTATTTACACCTGTCATAGCAGATGTTCGCAAAGCGCCTAGCACTCTCCTAAGAGCTTCATGTATACTGATTAATATCGCGCCTACTCCTCATGATACCTGGGAATTAGATATTATTATCCCCCATTTACTGATGGATAAAAAGGTCTGAAATCTGCAACCTGCCCAAGACCACAGAGTTCCTGAATAGCAGAGCAGGTCGTCCCCAAACCTATGACTTTAAGCTCCCTCAAGCATCCCAAGTGTGCTCTTGGGATGGTTAGAGCCAGTGATGGTTAAGTTTCCTTACCCTAAGGGGCCTAAGTGACTTACTCTCACCATCTGGTGTAAGATTGGAAAGGGAAGTCAGAGAAAAGCATTTTCCCCAAGGCTTACAGAAAGTCTGCCAAAAAGAAGAAAAGAAAAAAAAGTTCCTCCAACTAGAGTATGAATCCTCCAAAACACTTCACTTTATCCCTGTAAGGAATGTTGTTTCCCCCCAGTGCCCTCCCTCAGCCTAAGCGCATCTTCAAATCCCTGGAGTATTTATATACAAAAGACTTAGGAGCTCAGGTGGGTTCTCCTGGGCTGCATTTTACTCCAAGGAACAGGTGTTGCACAATAGAACTAATAGGCTTCAAGTTACATGAGCAGCAAGATTAACATCTTCTGCTAATAATGCTGTGAGTGATTTGAGCTCCCACTGGGCTATTACTCATAGTGAGACATTGACTTTACTCTCAGAGTCTCAAAAGCACTTGGCTGATCTGAATTAATTAAGCCATATAAACCTCCTGAGAGGCAGAGAGAAAAACGTAGGAAGAAAAAGAGGTGGGAGAAGAACAGGAAAGTGTTGTCTAATATGAGATGAGGTTCCCCAGTGGACCCATAATATTATTGCAAGTGAACCTCACCAGCATAGCTAATGATACCCTAGGGAAAATTACAAGTCATTTGTAACAACAGAAATTACCATTGACAGTGATTAAAATGCTAGGATCTTAAAATACTAAGAGCTCAGAGTGTCCTTACAGATCATCTGGCATAATCCCCCACTTAAGACTAAAAAAGCCAACCACTTAGATGAGTGAGAGCAGAAGACAGACCTGCTGATCCTCAGGACTCTTTCCTGCTGCTGGCGATGAGCTACCCAGGACGTTCCACTGATACTCTCTGTAGCAGGAGGTGCTGTGCCCAAACCAACTTCCCCGAGGACCAGCGGCCCCAAAGACTCCAAGTGTTTCACAGAGCTCTATAAAGAGCTGCCCAAAACCATAGACTATTCTGCATCTGGATGCAAAGTATTTGTCACCCAGTGACAAAGACTCTCCCTTTGGTCCATCAAAAAGGAGAGTAACAGGGTGAGGTCCCTCTGCTACAGCACAGTTCACAAGTGCATCTAGATGCACATGGCCCAAGCACACTTCTCTATAGAATGCCAGGAGACTGAGGGTCCAGCATGTCTTCTGACTCTTCTTCCAGAGAGTTCCAGCCCCTTCCAGCAACTTCTACTGGCGTTCAAGCACATCCTTCAAATGATACCCATTAATGCATCAGCCGTTCTAGGCCTTCCCTGTGGTTTTTTTTCACCAAATACATTATGGATATCTCTCCATATAAGTACACAGAGATCAGCATTGTCTTTTCTAACAACTGCATATTTTACCACAGAGGTACACCAGGATATAATCAGCAGATCTTTCTTTGTTGTTTTCAATTGTTGTTTTCAATTGTTTCAATTGTTGCTTCCAATTATTCACATTTAAAAACAATAGAACAGTGACCAGTTAGTTTTACAAATGGCACCCTTGTTTGATTATTCCTTTAGGATAAATTCTTATAAATGGAACTGCCAAGTCAAAGACTATGGACTTTTAAAAAGTTTTCGATATAATCTGCCATATTTTTCCCTAAAAAGCAGTGTCACAGTAGGTTCCCACAAGATTTCTGAGATGGATCATCAATGACTTTAGTTTTCTTGCTTTTCATGCAGCTTCATTCCAATAGAAGATAGTAGCCAAGGCAAATGCCAAATGGTACATTTATCGGAGGTCTGAAGAGGTTTGACAACTTCCTGTAAATGGTGATGGCTTTGAAGAAATGAGGAGGTCTCATCCCTAGAAGCAGTGAGATAAAGGGGTTTTTTTCTTTATTATGCATCTTAATTTTGATGAAGTCATAATTTTCTTTTTATAAATTTACAGTTTGGGATACTGATTATTTCTGTATGGTAAAATTATGAAATATCGTTATTCCTTATTTTGCTTATCTATATTTCCTAATATTTTTACAATGTCCTTGTACTACCAGTGCAGGTTTTTCAACTTTGGCACTACTGACATTCTGTTCAGATAACTCTTTCTTGTGGGGGACTGTCCTATGTGGCATAGGATATTTCGTAGCTTCCCTGACCTCTACCCATGAGATGCCAGTAGCACCACCTGTTGTGACAACTGAAAATGCCTCTAGATATTTCCATATATCACTTGGGGGTCAAAATTTCCCCCAGCTGAGAACTGTTGCTAGTGTAATAGACAATATCAAAAATAATAATAAACATTTATAGTATTTTGTGATCGATGTTATTCTCAGTGCTTCAGGAGTATTACCATGTTGATTATTTTCAACAATCCTTTGAAGTGGATACTATTAGTATATCCATTTTACCTAAAAGGAAACTCAGAATAGGTTGAGTAACATGCCCCAATTCACAGCTAGAAAATATAGAAGCCCAGGTTGGAATTCAGTTGACTTTAGAGCCTGTGCTTATAATCATTTTTCTGAAGCTACTTCCCAATGAAATACTTTTAAAGACTCTTTTCAGCCATTTAATTTTTTCCAGCACATCTTATAAGATATTTTAAACATAGACAATAATTCAATGAACATTCATACACTTACCACCTAAATTTAATAACTATCAAGAGTTTGCCATATTCAACTCATTTGTCTCTTCCTTCTTTCCCTTTTCCTTTCTTCCTTTCTCTCTTCTCTCTCCTTGATTCTTTTCTGCCTCCCTCTCTTTCTCTTCCTCTCCCTTTTTTCCCTTTCTTCCTTTCTATCATATCATTTCATTCTATATATAGTTCTAAAAAATACAGATATTTTTATACATAGCCATAATGCCTATCACACCTAACAATATTAATAAAAATTATTTGTTATCAGTCCATATTCAAATTTCCCCATTATCTCAAAATGTCATTTAATTCTTGAAAATGCCCAACTTCAGACACTAAGAAAGACAAAGCAGTATTTCTCCATTTATTGTACACTGAAACTAAAAGAAAAGGGTAGTCATACAAGTGCATTTCATAGAAACTCTACCTGGTTTGAGCCGAAAATGAAAGGAAAATACCCAGCCCACAACCACAATAAAGATTCTACTGCTGGTTTTGGGGATATAAGTCCTGACATTATAAGGAACACAGCTGATTATTAAAGTTAATTTTAATAACAGCAGGAAACTGGGGCTAGCCTTCAGAGTTTCTCTACTCAGCTTTCTCAATGCATATTTATGATTTCATTTTAGTGCTTGTTGATTTACTGCCATTAGCCCCTAAAAATCCTGACTCTTTCTTTCTGTTGTCCTTGAAACACAGTAGAAATTCCTCACAACTCTGTAGTTAAAGACTAGCTTCCAAGAAGGTGAAGACAGCACAAATTGGTCTCACTTTATTTGAGGGCAGGAGGTTGAAGAGTGAGCAGGATCCTTTGGAGACCAGAGGGAATCACTGCTACTCCTTCACCCCACACTGCCACCTGCTGTAATGGGTTGGGGGCAAAAAGCAGAATCCTCCTCGTATTAGTTTCTTATAGCTGCTGTAACAAACTGCCATGCACTTAGTGACTTAAAATAGCATACACTTTTTTTCTTTTTCTTTTAATATTTTTTTCATCATGATAAGTGCACGCTTTAATCTTCATCTCCTATTTCACCCATCCTCCCACACACCTCCCCTCTGGTAATCATTAGTTTGTTCTCTATAGGTAGGAGTCTGTTCCTTCGTTTGACTTTCTCTCTCTTTTTCCTTTGCTTGTTTGTTTTCTTAAATTCCACCTATGAGTGAGATCATACGGTATTTGTCTATCTCTGACTGACTTATTTATTAGTCTCAAGCACTATCCATGTTGTTGCAAATGGAAAGATTTCATTCTTTTTCATATATATAACCTCTTCTTTAATCATTCATCTATCAATAGACACCTGGGATGCTTCCATATCTTAGCTATTGTAAATAATGCTGCAATAAACATAGGGGGGCATATATACCTTTGAATTGGTGTTTTTGTATGTTGGGGATAAATACCCACTGGTGTGATTACAGGATTGTAGGATAGTTCTATTTTTAACTTTTCGAAGAAATTCAAAAGTTTTTCGCAATGCCGTATTCAACTCATTTGTCTCTTCCTTTTTTTTTTTCGCAATGGCTGCACCAATTCTCATTCCTCCTTTCTCCGCATCCTCGCCAACACTTGTTTCTTGTGTGTTGATTTTAGCCATTCTGACAGGTGTTAGGCGATATCTCATTGTAGTTTTGATTTGCATTTCCCTGATGATGAGTGATGTTGAACATCTTTTCTTGTGTCTTTTGGCCATCTGAATGTCTTCTTCAGAGAAATGTCTATTCATGTCTTCTGCCCATTTTTTAATTGGATTAATTGCTTTTTGGGTGTTGAGTTGGACCAGTTCTTTATTTGGTGTGGCTACTAACCCTTTATCAGATGTGTCATCTGCAAATATCTTCTCCCATTTAGCAGGTTACCTTTTAGTTTTGTTGATTGCTTCCTTTGCTGTGCAGAAACTTTTTATTTTGATGTAGTCTCAAGAGTTTTTGTTTTGTTTCTCTTGCCTCAGGAGACATAACTAGAAAAATGTTGCTACGTTGATGTCAGAAAGATTACTGCTTGTGCTCTCTTCTAGGATTTTTTTATGGTTTCAGGTCTCACATTTAGGTCTTTAATCTATTTTGAGTTTATTTATATATATGGTGTAAGAAAGTGATCCAGTTTTTTAAAACAAATTTTAAGGTTTTTTATTTATTTGAGGGAGGGAGAGAATGTGAAAGAAAGCAGGAGTGAAAGAGAGCACAAGCAGGGGAGAGGAGTAGGGGGAGAAGCAGACTCCCTGTTGAGCAGGGAGCCTGATATGGGACTTGATCCCACGACCCTAGCATCATGACCTGAGGCAAAGGCAGACACTTAACCTGAGCCACCCAGGCACACAAAAGTGATCCAGTTTCATTCTTTTGCATGTGGCTGTCCAGTTTTCCTAGCAGGATTTGTTGAAGAGACTATCTTTTTTCCATTGTGTATTCATTATTCCTTTGCCCAAGATTAATTAACCATATAATTGTGGGTTTATTTTTAGGTTTTCTGTTCTATTCCACTGACCTATTTTTATCCCAGTACCATACTGTTTTAACTATTGCCTCTTTGTAATATAACGTGAAATATGGAATTCTGATACCTCCAGTTTTGTTTTTCTTTTTCAAGATTGCTTTGGCTATTTGAGGTTTTTTGTGGTTCCATAAAAATTTTAGGATTGTTTGTTCTAGTTTAAAATGGTACGCATTTATTCCCTTACAGTTATGGATGTCAGAAGTCAAAAATCACTGGCCTAAAACCTCGGTGTTGGCGAGGCAGTGCTCTTAGGGAAAAATCCACTTTCTTGCCTTTTCGAGTTTCTAAAGCTTCATTCTTTACACTATTTGGTTCTTGGGCCCTTCTACCATCTTCAAAGCCAATAGTGTAGCATCTACCTGGTAGTTACATTGCCTTATTCTGTCATAGCTCCCTCTGCCTCTTTCTCTCTCTTTTTAAAAATATATTATTCATTTATTTGAGGGAAAGAGAGGGCAAGCAGGGGGGAGGGGCAAAGGGAGAGGGAGAAGCAGGTTCCCCGCTCAACAGAAGCCAGCTACTCAATCCCAGATACTCAATCCCAGGACCCTGGGCTGAAGGCAGACACTTACCTGACTGAGCCACCGGGGTGCCCCAGCCTCCTTCTTATAACAACTTTTGTGATTACATTTAGAGCCCACCGGGTTAATTCATGATAAACTCCCAATCTCACAATCCAGAATTAATCACATCTGCAAAGCCCTCTTGCCATTTAAGGGAACATTCACAGGTTCAGAAACTAGGATCTGGGTAACTTTGGCGGCCATTATTCAACGTATCACAATTCCTCTTGAGCACTACTCATTCCAGTAGTAACACCACTTATATTTTGAGACGACACCTTTTACAAGTGTTTTTCATTTGATTATCACAACAATCTTTGAAATTGGGCAAAATCTAGGTTCTCCTAGAAGCAAACCCTGAGGCAGGGAGTTAAGTGCATGTGGTTTATTTCAGAGGTGACCCTAGAAGCACAGGCAGAGTGGAGAAGTGAGAAAGGGAGGGGAAGGAAGCCAATAAAAGATGTGGAATTAAGCCAATTGCTATTGGGGAAAACTGGAGCTCTATCCCTTGGGAGACTAAGAGACAGTATAGAGACCTCAGTTATCCAACCAGGGACTGAAGAAGCTAGGGTTTTTCATTTTGATTATCACAACAATCTTGCAAGTTGGGCAAAGCTGGGGTTTACCCAACCTCCTATGGACCCTTGATTGAGGGTACTTCCATCTTTCCCTGACTTTGAGGCCAGTATTCTCCCAAGACCAGAGGACCTCAGAATCATAGGTGTCTTCAGCAAACCATCTGAGTGGGGAGGCGAGTGCCCAGAACATCGGCCAGGGCACTAGCAGAGGTTTATTATGATCCCATTTACCAGTGAAACCCATTTATTCTCTCTCTTTTTTTTTTTTTAAGATTTTATTTATTTATTTGTGAAAGAGGGGGTAGAGCAGCAGGCAGAGGGAGAAGCAGGCTCCCCACTGAGCAAGGAACCCAATATGGAACTTGAAACTCAATCCCAGGACCCTGGGATCATGATCCGAGCTGAAGGCAGACACTTAACTGACTGACCAGGCATCCCGAGACCAATTTATTCTTTCACCAAACATGTCTCAAATGCTTACTTACTCTGGGCCAGACAGCATGCCAGGTATTGGACCTTAAAAATGAATGAAGCCTCCCTGCACTTGAGAAATTCACAGTATGCACCAACGTGTAAAGAGAGAAATTATCATACACTATAGTAAGTGCTATACCAGAATTATAAGTATTTGTGTTTGGCACATAAAGTGTTTGCAATAAAAACTGGTTTTTAGAAAGAAAGTATTAAAAACACAGAAGACCACTGTTTGGAGGACAAATGTCCTTCTCCATCATTAGAGTCAAACACCCAAATAAGGCCCTGAGACAAAATAGCGTAAAATACCAAGTGACTGGGCCAAGGTAACCTGGTCTATGGACAGCAGAATCAGGACAAGAATCCACATTTTCTGATTCCTAGGCCAGAATTTCTTCCACTCCACCCAATGGCCTCTGGAAGATGAGACCTCACACCTATTGCAGTGCCCAGCACATGGTAAGTACCCACTGTCTTTGTGAAACAGAAGGAGTGCATTTGGTTGGCCATGAGAAAGGGAAAGCATAATCCACCACTGGAATGGTAAGGGACTTTTCTTAAGCGGAAAGCCTAAAATTTTGGTGAAATTTTTTAATCACTTCCCAAATGCCCCACCTCCTACTACTAGGAGGTTATCCAACCAGGGACTGAAGAAACTAGGGTTTTTCATTTTGATTATCACAACAATGATATTATTGTTCAGAATTAGGTTTCAATATTTGAACGTGGGGAATGAGGCAGGGATAGAAACATCAGACTATAGCGCTACCTCATTTCGAGCTTGCCAGACCAGCAGAACCTGCTTCCTGTGAGAAGGGTCAGAGCTGAATCCTTGTTCCTTTTGGGCAGCTTGCTTCCAGGAAGAAGAACAAGCCATGCACGCTCAGTTATTCTTCCCAAACTTACCAGATAGATAAGTAACTCACCTCCTGGGTGTGGAGAGAGACCAAGATGGTATTAAGAAAAATGCCTCATTACAGAAATCAGGAGGAGGGGAAAAGCTCCTCTTCTCTTAATTTTATGACTGGGAAACAGAGAACCATCAGAGACTGAGGTTATCCTTTCCCTCAAGGTCTGGTGTTATCTCAGCTTCTCTTGGTACATCTGCTTCCATCACTTCGCGCTCCCCTGGCTTCCTCTTCTCTGTCTTCTTACTCACAGCCTGATATGGTAGCCTCACTCCCTAAGTTTACCTCACTATTCAGTTCCCCAAAGTTGACACACTTACCCTCTCAGTGTCCCCACTCCAAACTTACAGGAGAAGATCAGAATGGCTCAGCTCATTTTCTTTTTTTTTTTTTTTTTAGAATTTTCTCTTTTCTCTTTTCCTGAGTTGATGATCTCAGTTCCACTCTTCTCTCTTATCTTTATCTCCTCCGTGTACCTGGTCTCAGCTCCTGTGCTGAGTTTGCCCTACTCCTGTGGGCAGGTGTTATAAGAGTTATCAACCCCCCCCCTACTTTCTCCTTGATCCCCTCAATGTGGACTCAAGTTCTTCCCTGGGGAGTTATTTTTACCAAAGGTCATGTCTTCTTAGGATTCTTTCTTTCCTACCAAATTACCATGTGCTCCTGATCACCCCCTTACCCCTCCTCCTCCTCTAGCCTGGCTCACCTCATCTTTTAAAGCCAGGCTTCCTAAGACTCAAACCAGCAGCTAGTCAACTTATTCAGCAACAAAATCAGGGAAGCTCACTCATACCAACAAGATTCATAGGAGGCTAACTGTAAACCAGAAAGCCACTGCACTGACTTACAAAGGGAGATGTTACTTTCTAGTCACTCAAATATATTTGTGTCTATGGAAGGACCATAGTAGAAATCTCAATTAGTGATAAGAATTTACTGACAATTTTTAGGTGGGATGCTCTTTTGGCTAAGTGTTATATCTTGAGACTTATAATTTAGTTTAAAATAATTCAGGATGAAAAATAAAATATAAAAGATGAAAGGAGGTGACTATTTTGGAAAATAGTTTGGCTGCTTCTAACAAAGTTACAGTTACCATATGACCAAGCAATTCTACTCTTAAGTATCTACCCAAGAAAAATGAAAGCACATAAAAACATGTACGTATTCATAGCAATATTGTTCATAATGGCCAGAAAGTTGAAATAACTCCAATGTACATGAACTGACAGACAGATAAAGAAAATGTGGTATAACCATGCAGTGGAATACTATTTGGCAATAAAAAGGAACAAAGTACTAACACATACTAAAACATGGATGAACTTCAAAAACATTATGCTCAGTAGAAGAAGCCAGACACAAAAGAACACATATGGTATGATTCCATCTGTACAAAATATTCAGAAAAGGCAAATCTATAGAGACAGAAAGTAGGTTAGTGGTTGCCTAGAACCGGGGGTGGGAATAAGGAGTGACTGTAAATGAGCACCAGGTTTCTTTTTACGATGATGGAAATGTTCTAAAATCAGATTGTGGTGAAGACTGTACAAGTCTGTAAATATACTAAAATTCTTTGAATTGTATACTTTAAATGGACGAACCAAATGAAATGTGAATTATATCTTAATAAAGCTACTTTTAAAAAGGAAAGGAGAAGGAAGGAAAGGAAGAGAGGAAAAAGGGAAGCAAAGATTTTTGTCAGCCATGATGGTCATAGTCCTCACAGTACTAGAATGTCTGAGAAGCCAAAAGCATCAGAATGTTGCTCTGTGAGAGAAAGGTGGAAGGTCTTGAAAAATCTTAGATGCAGGGGATCCTGTGAAACCTAATAAGCCACCCCCTTCCTACAGCCCCCATCTTTTCTCTGAAGAGTGCTGGATAAACATAACAAATGTCTGACCCACTGGTTCTTTCTTTTCTTTGGTTGATGGTGACTATCGCTCTCTAGTTAGATACTCCATGTAACATACTCTCTGTAACTTTCTAACAATGAAATATGATGGGAGCTGCTATTATTTTTTCTCTAAAAATATATCCAAACTGCCCTAATTATAAATTTCAGTGTTTTCAAAACTCCTCAGGCACAAATATTCAGATAAGCTCTTAATTTCATCCCATAGTTTGATACTTTTTCATTGGGTAGGAATTTTTTAACAGTCAAAGGGTAATCTTATTTCCAAAGATTTGGGGAACCATCATCACTTTCAGGCTCATGTATCTCTTAGAGTATACTGAGGCACAGCAGTATCAGGGATTTTTGGCAAGTCTGTGAAGATTATACACCTTTATTTATCAGTTAGATCTCACCAGCTTTCTGTTTTTCTGTCTTTCATGGCTTTCCTCCTGTTTTTCAGGACTGTGATAAAATTAATCTCAAATTAATTCACACAAATCTCTAATCTCATTTCTAGATTTTGGAAACCTGAGGAAGGAGAGTTATGTGTGTTTGGTCTGCCATGTTGATCCAATTTGCAACTTAATTTGTCATGATTGTAAAACATCCCAGTGTGTTGATATAACATAATTCATATAACCATTTCATATTTTTCCATATTAAAGTTAACATTGTAATCAACACCCTTATTTATAAATCTGGGCATATGATTCTGCTTCTCAAGAAATCTTTTTAGTATCTGTTGAATATAATAATAAAATGAGTTGGTGGTCTCTGGGTTTTTATAAACACATATTATCAAAGGTTTGGACATGTCAGTGCACCATGCTTAATCTAAGGACAAGAGGGTAAGAAAACAATCTTTAGTCTGGGGATCAAACCACATCAGAATTCTCTACTCTCAGCTCTTCATGATTCCTAACAATTCATCTTCTAATCTTTTCTTTATTCTCTTACCAAAGACCCTGTACAGAATCAAAAGAAGGACAACATGGAGAAAGATCTAAGCTATTGAATAAGCTCAGTCCTGGAGGGCAAATGGATGTTTGGCCGGAACCACTCAGATACCTAAAAGGTTTTCATCTTTGGAACCATTAATCTAACACTTTCATTTGCACCAGCTTTATTTTTTAACTTAAGAACAGATTTGTGAAAATTCTAGGCTTTCTTTGTACTTTGTACTGTGTTCTGCACGATCTAATGAGCTCTAATTAGCTGCAAGAATTTTAAAACTCTGTTAATTCAGCACTGGAAAAACAACAGAAGATACTTTACATCTCTGAAAGTCCCAAGTAAAATAAAGAAAGAGGTATAAATGTAGCTTTTACTAAAAATCTTAGTTACTTCCCAAGAGGTAGAAAAGATGGCAGAAGGTATAGAGGAAACATAAACAAAACCAGATAAGTTAGAGGCTCTCAATAAATATTTATTAAATAAATGAGTCAGAATTATAGCCAAGAAAGGGGGGGGGATGGAGTCAAGCGTCTAACCAGGTGCATCAAAACAATTATGTTTAAGTCAAAAGGGGGAGAAATATTATATTTATTATTTTCTAAGTTGAAAACAGTCATAAGAAATCTCAAAAATGATTAGTATAAATTTGAAAGAAATGACAAAGTCCAACCCCAATTCAACATGAAAATTTATTTGCTTTCTTTCAATTTTTATGTATTCCCAATTTATTTCATATCCCTTTCCCTCCTATGAGGAAGTGCTAGAATGAGGAAGGGGGCAGGATGAATTTCGGGAAAATGTAAAGTTAAGAAAATTAGAATTTGTTCACTTAGTCTTTCGAGTATTCATGAATCTTTAATTCAACTACTATTTATTGTGTGCTTAATATGTGCAGGAGATCATTCTTATATTTTTAAAAATACTTTTTCATATTATAAATAAGAGTAGAATTTTTGAAAAATTCATAACTATATAGGGGTGGTTGTGTGGCTCAGTAGGTTAAGTATCTGCCTTCAGCTGGTGTCAGAATCTCAGAATCTGGCACCCTGCTGGGCAGGGAGCCTGCTTCTCCCTCTGCCCTCCCCCCTGCTTGTGCACACTGTCTCTCTCTTTCTCTCTCTCTCTCTTTCTAATAAATAGAAAAAAATTTTTTAAAAAAATTCATAAACATATAAAGAACATAGTAGTAATTATGGAATATTCCACTATCTAGAAATAACCAATTGTTAATATTTTGAGAGTATTCCTTTTCTTTTTGTATTCTATTTCTTTTAGTAATCAGATTCCTATTAAACATAGAATTTTTTCCAGTTTTTCTAAGTTATTTTAACAGAATTTTTCTATTCTTAGTTTCTCTCATTAACCTATATTAAGACCATTTTCACAGGTACTAAAAAAATCTTCAAAATATAATTTTATGTATAATAAAATTCCCTTAACTGAATGTACAATATTTCTTCCAATGGATGCACCATATTGCACATAACCTTTCCTCTGTTACTGGACATTTCACTGCTTTCCAGTGTTTTATGACTAGCATACCCAAATACCTTTTGTGCTATGATTATTCCCACAGGAAAGATTGCTAGAATCACAATGCCTGGGCCAAGCAGAATATGAGAAGCCCTATAAGCCTTATCCAATAGAATGTTCTGTAATCATGAAATGCTTTACATCTGCACTGTCTGATAATCACCACACGTGATTACTGAGCACCTAAAATGTGGATAGCACACACACTCTCTCTCAAATAAATAAATAAATAAATATCTTAAAAAAAAAAAAGAAAGAAAGAAAGAAAAGGCTGGGTGGGGGGGCATGCACCTGCGTGGCTCAGTCAGTTAACTCTCTGACTTTCGCTCAAGTCATGATCCTGGAGTCCTGGGATTAAGCCCTGCGTGGGACTCCTTGCTGAGTGGGGAGTCTGCTTCTCCCTCTGCCCTTCACCCCGTCCATAGTCTCTCTTCCCCCCCTCAAATAAATGAATAAAAAGTCTTTTAAGGGGGCACCTGGGTGGCTCAGTTAGTTAGGCGTCTGCCTTCAGCTCAGGTCATGATCCCAGGGTCCTGGGACTGAGCCCTGCTTTGGGCTCCCTGCTTAGGGGGACCTCTGCTTCTCCTTCTCCCTCCATTCATGCTCTGTCTCTTGCTTTCTCTCTCTCTCTCTCAAATAAATAAAATCTTTAAAAATATATATTTTAAAAATATGGATGGCACAACTAAGAAACTGGATTTTTTACTTAATTTCATTTTAATTAATATAAAATTAAATAGCCTTTTGTGGCTAATGGCTATGGTATTGGACAGTGCAACAATAGCTCATCTAAAGTCTTAATTTGTGGGGCACCAGGATGGCTCAGGCATTAAGCATCTGTCTTCGGCTCAGGTCATGATCCCAGAGCCCTGCATCCAGTCCCACATCCAGCTCTGCATTGGGTTCTCTGCTCAGCGGGAAGCCTGCTTCTCCCTCTCCCACTCTCCCTGCTTGTGTTCCCTCTCTCGCCGTGTCTCTCTCTATCAAATAAATAAATAAATAAAATCTTTAAAAATAAAAAAATAAAATGAAGTCTCAATTTGTTTGACTTTCAGAGATTTCAAAAGTGGTCTCCATTCTGTTTCTATAGCACTGAGTTCAAGAAGGTACTCATACCAGTTGTGTGCATCGGCAGAGTCTAAAGATGATAATGAGATTTCATTGATGCCTGCTGTCATATCAGGTAGTCTCAGCAGACATGAGGCCAGGCTATGAACAGGCCTGAATCTGACTCATGGAAATAAGCCTTATGTGTATATGGTACACCTAGAGAGAAACTCTTTTGCTTCTAGAGGGTTAGATGTGACCCTGCCTTACTCAGACATTACCATCCTCAACTATGTGCCCATCTGTGAAGCTGTGGGGACTTCCTTCTACACCTTGAGATGAGTAAATGCCAATTAATTTACTTAGATGGTGCCTGGGTCTGTTCTGTCCATCAGTACATACCAACTATTGACATTTTTCAATACAATGGTCATGCAAAAGGTAGGAGCTTTTAAAAGGCTCTCATCTTATCTGGACATATTTCTTCCACTCAAGAGTTAGTACCAATACACTCCCACCATCAATATATGTGAGTGCTGATCTTAGCACACCACCCCCCAGCATAGGTATTACTTTTTATATTTACAAATTTAATGGATTAACAAAATGGCCATTTAAATTTATATTTCTTACATCTTTACAGGCAAAATGCTAAGAGAGCTCCCATTTTTAAAGTTTTCTCTCTTGACCCCACATGGCCACCTCTAGCTATCATCTCATTTCTCTGTTTTCCTCAACAGCAGAACACTTTTGAGTTATCTCTGCTGTCTACCTCCAATCCTCTTCTATTTTCTCTTGGACTCAGTTCATTCAAGAATGAACCACCATCCACTCCACCTGAACTGTTCTTCTAAAGGTCACCAATGACCTTCGTGTTGCTAAGTCCAGAGATTACTTTTTAGTCCTTTTCATACATGACCTAACAATAGAATTGATGTCCCTACCTTGAAATGCTTTCTTCTTTTGGCTTCTTGGACATCTCTCCATTTTCTCTTCTCACTGAACAATTCTTCATAGTCTCTTGCTAGTTCCTCCTCATCTCCCCAGCCTCAAAAAGTTGATGTTCCTTAGTAATTAGTACTTGGACTTCTCAAATGTATCAGTGCTTGATCTCTAAGTTATATCATTAGTCCCAGGGCTCTGGATGCTAGCATTGTTCTAGGAGCTTCCAAAATTATTATCTCCAGCTCAGACTTCTCTCCCAAAATCCAGACTTGCATACCAACTCTATCAAAATATATCAACTTTGATATATTAAGTGAACAGTCCAAATTCAAGTTTTTGATTTCCCACCTCAAATCTCAAGTATTAGAATCATCCTTGATGACTCAGTTTCCCTCACATCCCAAATCTATTAGCAAATACTGTTAACTTAGGTTAAGATATATCCAGAATCTGACCCACTTCTTGCCACATCTGCACTGCTATCACCCTGGTTCAAGTCACTATCATCTCTTGCCTGGGCAGTTGCAATAGCATCCCAACTGCTCTCTCTGTATCTACCCTTGACCTGACTTAAGTCTATTTTTTATACACAGCTAGGAGCCTGTTAAAACAGTTGGGACTTGTCCCTCCTCTCCCCAAAACCTTCAACCAGGCCTGTCTCTAACATGTGCGAGTCTCCAGGCAAAAATAAAATGAACGTTGCCTTTCTCTTCCCATCCCTGGCTCTGTTCTAAACCACGAAGGGGCTGACAGACAGAGTACAGACTCCCCATCTTGCATGCCAGAGCTTTATCCATACTCAAAAACACAGTGGTTCCTTAGCCACCCCTCAGGCCTAGGGATGTGCATACCTGCAGTATGGTCAACACTTGAGAGGAAGGACTTAGCAAAGAACTGTGCACAAGCCCTGGAAGCAGGTATGGGGCTGTTTGGGCAGGAATTCTAGGTTTCTGGGTACCTATCACACGGTCTAGTAAGAGCAAGAAGGTGTCCAGGGTGGGACAAATCACTTTGACCTAAAGGGAAGGGCATAGCTAAAGGAGCCAAAGAAAGAATCTACTGAAGTGAAGAATTAGTACAGCGCCTCCAGTTGCCTGGATTCAGTGGGTTGACAATGTCCCAAATGGAGGCTGCCCTGTCAGCCTGAGTCCCAGAGCACAGCTGACCCATCACAGACACGTAGTATGAGCAGACAGCCCTTGAGGTCTGGAAGTCTTTTGTGAACATGGCATAATCTAACCTATCCTACATATATCTTGCTCTGTGAACATGAATTGTATAAAGGCAGACTACATCCCATTTGACTTGTATCCCTAGCACCTAGTGCAGTGCCAAGCACATAATACTCAAGTAATATTGCAGGAATGCAACCTTTCTGTATTTCCTCTGTAAAATAAAGGGGGTTAGAGTAGATATTTTATAAAGTATCTTCAAACTCTAGCATCCCATGATTTCTGTAATTTCAGAAATGAAAGGTTCTGCATTTCCTTCTCAAACACCCACATGCCAAAGCCTCATTCCAACCTGAATTTCCTTTCTCTTCTGATAAAAAGCTTTTGTACATAGCTATATATGCTTGTAGCATTACAAGAACTGCTTAAGGTTTTAAAATCCTACTGTAATCAGCCTGTACAGGCAAGGAATTAAATACTAAGACTGCCTTTTCTGTCTCTGAATATTGTGACCCCGAGTGATGTCTTCCTACTCCCCACCCACCTACTTCTGCTGCTGGGCTTGGGCAAGTATACCCGCTGTTCAAAGATCATCTAAAAAAAAAGAGAGAGAGACCATAGAAATTACCTCTAAGAAGGAACTGCTTTGAGAATCAGACTTATAATTAAACAGTAATTGAAGTTTCCCATGGCTTTATGCATGGGTCTTATCTAATGCTTAAGTAGATAAACAGCATGTCTTAAAAGTCAGAATGGAATTAGATGCTCCTACAAGTGAGCAGAGCTCTCTGTTCAGCAATGGTGCTTCTTTAAAATCCAACCTGGTTTCCAGCGCTTTTGTCACAGCACCTACATGACAATGACATCAGTCTGCCCTGCAGAAGTGACTGTCAGAGAACCATGGAATGATGGAGCTGAAATGGATCTCGGCTAGCTCCTCATTTCAAGTCCTTGTTTCACAAGAAGTTAAAACCCAGGGAGGTAAAGTGATTTGCTCCAGGTCACAGGCAGGAGAGGAGAAGATCAGGGATTTAGGAGGTAAGACTAAGACTATGATGACTTGGGTGACATACTGGATGCAGGTTGTTAGGGAGAGAAAGGAATGGAGGACAATTGCAAACTTCTCAGTGGGGGTCAAATGAGAAAGAGCAACTCTGAAGGAAATCCGAAGAGCTCAGGTGGGGTCATGTTGAGTTTGAAGCGTCTGTGTGCCATACAGACAGATATCAAGCAGACAGTTAGATATTACAAATCTGAAACTGAAGAAAAAGGACAAAGCTAAAGAGAGAAATTTAGGAGTCATCATCCTACCCACGTGGTGTCTAAAACTACTATAAAGCAAGGAAAGAAATCAGGAAAGGGGAACAACAGGGACGTAACCGACAGAATACTGACATCTAAGAGTTTTGTTAAAAATAAAAATAAATAAAATAAAGAAGAGTTAACAAAGTAGCTTACAAAAGAGTGTCCAGAGAATAGGAAGGAAACTGGGATAGAATGGTGTTGGAAAAGATAGGGCAAGAGAAGTTTTCGAGTAAGGGAAATGTGTTCAATAACTGTGGCTCACACACTGCTAGCTGCCTCCTCCATATTCATTCTCCTCTTTTTCCTTGCTGACAAAATCCTGATTGTTCTTCAGAGTGGCAATAAAACTGGTCAAAAATTAAACCGTGATTTCCCAGGCCCCTTTGCATCTAGAGGTCGCTCATATGACATCCCTTTGGCCAATTAGATATAACCAGGTGTCTATCTACTTGTGAGACTATCAAGAAAACAATTATTTTCCTGATATAAATGGTCAAACCACTGGCATCTCACTTTTACCCTTTGCCTTTTCCCTTTTGCTTTTCTTCTGAGATAATGATTCTATGTCCAGAAGTACAGCAGCTACCTAATGAACATGATCACAAAGGACACACACACACACACACACACACACAAACACACACACACACACACGATGTTATGGAAAATTAGGATTCTGATTCATGATCTACTCAGTTGAATGAGTGAGAAATGTGGGCATCAACCCTGACTCCTACTACCATCTTACTGCCTTTGGTCCAACATGCTTGACTCTACCCTTAAATATCCTTCGAATTCACTTTCTTCTAACTACCCTTAAAGTCTCTGCATTGATTAGGCCCATAGCATGCCTTGCCCAATTGATGGAACTGTCGTCCTAGAAGGTCTCCCTGCTTCCACACTTACCCTCCTGCAACCTGTCCTCTAATCTTTTGTCACCATTGTCAAAAAAAATGGAATGCTTTTGTGTTGATCCCTGCTGAAAATATTTCTATGCCTCTCGCTGCCTAGTGGATAAAATTGAAGGTGCTTAGCCCCACAGTTAGGCTCTTTATGATTTGGCTCATGCCTTATATTGATTATGACATACTTACTATGCAAATATATAGTGGTTCACAACCACTTTGTGAACAAGGACACCTTACCAAGCATTGTGCTAAAAGCTTAACATTTGTTTAGTCCTCATAATGCTTCCCCACACATTTGATAGTACTAATTCTCATTTCACAGATGGGCCAACTGACTCTCAGAAAGCTTAAGTCATTTGCCCAAGAACACACAGCTTCTTTAAGCAGCAGAAGGCCTGGATGTCAAAGCTCTTTCAAAGTTCTTTCCACTGCAGTGCCTTGACATGAAAGAAGGTACATTTCTCTCTTTCCTGTTCCTTACTATACCCCACCTACTTTAAATGGACAGCCTTGTTGAAGAACCATGGCCAAAATCAGTCTTGCCCTTCGGTCCAAAGGAATCTATCCCCCACTATGATGGAAAGAAACATGTTCTTCATACCAGCAGCCTGACCCTCCCAATCAAGGCCTTTCCTTCTCCTCGCTAGCTGGGGGTCAGGTGCAAAGTGCAGGGATGGGGATCAAGGTCAGAGAGCTCTTCTCCTTTGACTTAGCCGGCCTGGCTGGTGCCACCACAGTGTTGGAGTAGGATCCCTTCTCCAAGCATCCCCTCCAGGGCCGGGAGCTGGAAGACCGGGAGGGAATTACTCTGGTGACTCCCCAAAATCTTAGGCAGGACCTGACAACCACTCCTCACTACTATCAGCCTGGGAGCCGGTCCCAGGGGCTCTGGCTGCGCAGCCTATTCTGTCGCTGGAGCGGTTTTGCACAGCGCTGCCGCCCAGCGCCGGGACCAAGAGCAGTCCGCCAGCAGCGGGACCCTGAAGCAGTAAGTGCAGACCTCTGAGCCCCCAGAGCCTCGCGGTTGAGAGACCCGCGGTCAGAGAAACTGCTGGGAGCTCTGCCATCAGTCGGGTTGGATCGCCCAGATTTGTAACTGGAGAGAAAGATCCAGGTCCCGAGGAAGATCTCCGGCTAGCACCCCCTGGCCCTCGGACCTGAATTCCAGGCTCCCCCGTGGGCAAACCGTCCCGGGTTCCATTCTCTGGCCAGAGGCAGACTCGCGCCCCCAGGTCCTCCCCAGGCACAGAGGCAGTTGCCGTCGTCCTGCTCAGCCTTCTTGGGCAGAGGCGGAACGAACCCCAGCTGCTCCAAGCACCCCGACTAGCCCTGGGCCACCTCTTCTGTCCGGGTGGCTCTCCCCGGGGTCTGAACCCCTCGCGCCCCCGCGCGTCCTTCTTTGTTTCTGAGCTTGCTCTGAAAGTGATGTAAGGAGGCCAGACTCGCGCGCTGCTTTCCCTCTTTCCCAGACTAAGTCCTTCCTCCCTCCAACACCCGGCGCTCTGCGCGCAGAGCCCGGCGCTGGGCTGTGCCTCCACTCCACTCCACTCCACTCCCCGAGCTCTGGAGACCGACGGGCACTGTTGAGAAAGACGCGCTCCCACGTCCCACCTCCTGGATGCAGAGTCAGTGGGGAAAGCAACACTTTCCTTCCAGAAACAAGGGAGAGAGCCGAGGGGACAGCTGTTGTGGAGGTTTCTAAGGAGACTCAGACTGGCTTCTTTCCTTGCTCCTGGGAGACGGCAGGAAACCTCAGGTACCTCAGTGACCCCAGTCTGTGTATGTTTATATGAAAGAGACAGAGGCAGTCAGAGAGAGACAGAGAAAGAGAGAGAGAAACAGAGGAAGAAATAGAAACCCAGAGACCGTGATTGACAGACAAGTGAAGAGAGACGACTAGAGAGAGTTGGTGGGTGGAAAATTGACTTCGGTTTTCTTTTTTTCTTTCTTCTTTTTTTTTTTTAACCCACTGTGGTTTTGCCTCTGACAGAAGAGAGAACCGCTGCTCCCTAGCCAGCAAGCAGCCCCCAATCTGGATGGAGTGAAAGATGCGGCCTGATGATATAAACCCGAGGACTGGGCTGGTGGTGGCCCTGGTCAGTGTCTTCCTGGTCTTTGGCTTCATGTTCACTGTCTCTGGGATGAAAGGAGAGACTCTGGGAAACATCCCCCTCCTGGCCATCGGGCCAGCCATCTGTCTACCAGGCATCGCGGCCATTGCCCTGGCCAGGAAAACCGAGGGATGCACCAAGTGGCCTGAAAATGAGCTGCTGTGGGTCCGCAAGTTGCCCTGCTTCCGGAAACCCAGGGACAAGGAGGTGGTGGAACTGCTGAGGACCCCTTCAGACCTGGAATCAGGCAAGGGAAGCTCAGATGAGCTGGCTAAGAAGGCTGGCCTCAGGGGGAAGCCCCCGTGCCAGGGGCAGACAGAGCTACCTGTGGCCAGTTCCATCACCACCCCCACAGCCACGGAAGGGGAACGCCAGAGCCTCGTCCAGAGCGGGCATCAGGAGGAGACATCCAGGTACCTGGATGGCTACTGTCCCTCGGGCAGCTCCCTCACCTACAGTGCCTTGGATGCCAAGTGCTCAGCCTGGGACAGACCTGACTGCCCTGAGCCTGAGGACAGCATCTTCTTTGTGCCCCAGGACAGTATCATCGTTTGCTCCTACAAGCAGAACAGTCCCTATGACAGATACTGTTGTTACATCAATCAGAGCCAAGGCAGGTGGGACCACGAGACGATAGTCTAAGCTTTGCAAACAAGAGTCGCTGTGTTGATAGAAACGTGACTACACTCAGCTTCCAGGGGAAGAAAACTGCCCTGCTCCAACAGCCTTCAAACTGTTAGAAATGGACTTGGTATGTGATGGGTATGCAAGCCTCGGCTGCCTGAAGCCATGTAAATAGGCATGTTGGGGACACAGTTTAGGGAACGATGATGAGGGTGAAAGCCACTGGAAGAGGCAGTGAGTAGGACAGAAAGCAGTTCCAGATGCTTTTTAACAATTAAACCACGTTGGATGTTTTGTAAAATAACCCAAAAAGTGCTACTCGGCACCTGCTAAAAGCAAGATAAATCTAGGGTGGGCTGCACATATCAGGCATGAAATGATACGTGGGCTTGCCATAGGGAAACTGAGCAGCTTTCAGTCGGAATACACTGAAAGACAAAACAATTTAGTGCTTCATTGTATGAAATGATTCTGGTGAAATTATCTGGTGAAAGCTTTCTACACTTATTATTTGCTGAAAGAAAAAAAGTCAAAATAGAAAAGCTACTCCCTCCTTAGGTGGGATGGTTTTTGGAGAAAGGGGAGTTAAAGGAGTTGAATTATGTAATTGAGTTTTATGATATTATCCTCTGACAAGCTCAGAGATTTCAAATGAAGTAAAAGTAAAGTGTGACCAGCTAGGTAAAAAACTAACATTTTAGATGGCTATGTTACTTCTTAAACTCTTCATTTAAATGGATTTACTGGGTCTTTATCTTAAGTGTTTTTTAATATTTATTACCGTTCATGTATAATTTCCTCATCGGGTGCGAAATGACTTGATGTAATATTTTCATAGATTAGAATTTGTGTTCATCGAGCCAAGATGGGTTTTACATATGCATACAGGTGTCTTTAACATTTCTGGGAGTTCTGGTAATAACTATTCCTATATGCCTTTTAAAATCTGAAAACTATGAAGTCAATACATTAGTCTTGAACTTTATGCAGAATTGACATAAAATGCAATGGTTAAACTTCTGGAAGTGTCATTATTTGTATATTTATTCAACATTCCCAGAGACTATAAATGCCAATGAAACAAGAGTTAATCTACTAGATTTAACTAAAGTTCAGTTTCAGTTCACCTAATTAGTGAGCATTGCATGACAAAGGTCTGTTTTATTTCATACTTAATTTTTTGCTGCTAAGGGGAAAAGGCACAAAAGGATCCTAAAATGTATTTTCTGTTTCACTTGCTTAACTGTAATAGACAAGAGGGCAATCAGCCAGGATACCATTTAGTCCCTGCTGAAGAGAAATATTGAATTATATAGAGAAATCATGGCATATTTCACCTTGAAGATCAGAATATTTTGCATCCTTCAAAGAATGATGATTTATTTTCAATGATCAGAGAGTTTCAGCCACTCTCTCCCTAAGGGGGGAATTGAGGACAAAAATTCTAGCCATACCCCTTTTGTATACTTCAGGTCCAATTCTGCAAGTCTTTAAGTGAAGCATTCAGTCTTAAGAATCATGCCCTTAAAAATCACAATTTCCAAACCAAGTTCAACATCAAAAGAGTATGATTTTTTTTTAAGTAGGGCTTAAATGTCAGAAAATGAGATGTGTGATCCCGAGCAAATTTTATCTTCTTGTACCTCAGTTCTCACTTCTCAGAAATCAGGGAGGAGTGGGACTGACTTACACTAGAGTATGTCTATCGTTCATTCCCAGTTTGAATATTCTATGGCATCATGTCAAAGACACTTTATATAATGCCAGGGAATGAAATACAGCAAAATGCATGCCAAAGTTATGCAATTCATGATAAAAATTATATGACATGGATTAAATTCTTACAACTACTCAAAATAGTTTTGCAGGTATATGAAAGCAGATTTGTTTTATTGCTAAATATTATTTATTCAACAAATACATTTCTGGAAATAAAATATGTTAATTAAGGATAAAATTTTTTTGGTATTGGTATAGCCCCCAAATAATCCAATAAATGCAATAAATGTAATCTACTTTAGATTTGGCATGGAGGGAAAATAGTTTCCTAAAATCACAATACCTCTTAATAATTCTAGGGCATTTTGAAACATGAAAATCGTGTTTCAGTGAAGGTGAAAATTATTGGATAACTCTCTTAGGAATAAAAACTTCTAATTTGAACAACAACAACAAAACCCTTCTAATCTGCTTGCCATTTGTGGACATCTTCAGAGATAAAGAGATAGCAAGACAGCAAAGAGAGATGTTCACAAAGACTCAGCAAATCCTATATACAGGGTCTGAAAAGAGATGCCCGCAGTGTGAGGTATGGTTTAGGTGTGGAAAAGTTACTTTTTGATTTCTTGGAATTAGCTCAAATCCCTTGATATCTCTTACACACACACACACACACACACACACACACACACACACACTCCAATGTCCAAATTAAAAGTTAATCACTAGTTTAGAAATCTAAGATATTTTAACACATTTTTAAGTTCTATTTCAGAAGCAACTTACTTTGGTCTTCTTGCATCCACCTACTTAAGATACTTAAGGGATCTAAATATGCCCTTGAGGGAATTTTCTGCAGTGCTAAAATAATGGCTTGCAAATGTTGACTGGGTGGCTTAACTTTGACCAGAAAGAATAAAACGTGTGATTGTGTGTGTGAATTTTTTTTTTTAACATCTTATATTAGGTAACCCCTTCCTAATATAAAGCAAGGTGGCCTAGTGCCCTAAATCAACATTCAGTTGTTGGGGAAACACTCAGTACTATTCAGGGGAAAGCAGCCATTCTTTTGTGGAAGAGAAGGAAAACAAGGTGAGCAAAGTATCTGAGCTTGTTAGAGGAAAACAGCAGCTCATTCTAGTCAACAGATTTAGCAAATTGTTAATATTAACATAATAGACAGGAGGACTATTCCCTGTATCCATTAAGAGCTTTGAGACAGTCATAAATCAAACTAGGTACTAGTTATTTTTTTACTTGCTACTAATCCAAATAGTCATTTCAACTTGATTTTTTTTTTTTTTTTTAAAGATTTTATTTATTTGACAGCGAGAAACACAGCGAGAGAGGGAACACAAGCAGAGGGAATGGTAGCGGGAGAAGCAGGCTTCCTGCCGAGCAAGCAGCCCGATGTGGGGCTCGATCCCAGGACTCTGGGATCATGACCTGGGCCGAAGGCAGACGCTTAACGACTGAGCCACCCAGGCGCCCCTCAACTTGATTTTAAATAGGCATTTTGTTTTCGAAATTGTTTGTGTTGACTTTTTCTTGTTCAATATTCCTGCCTATTATGCTCATTGATTCTTTTTCCAAACTGCTTTTTGATTTTAAGGTGTGAATTCAGCCAAGATACCCAAGCTATAAAATATTTAGACAACTGTTTCAAGATTTAGTTTCTGTTAAAATCATGGCAAACAAAACGTAGATATATTTAAGTACAGATTCACTTCCAAATCCTACTAATCAGATTGTTTGGAAATGTTTTCAATACTATGGGTCTTAATATCCACTGAGCTGGCACATATAAGGAAGGAATATTCATTCTCTTAAATGCTTTTCTCTTTTGTAATATCCAACCTCTATTTATCTATTAATATCTCCATTCTGCATCTGTAGCACCATTTACCCAGTAAATTCACTGTAATTATTACTTCATAACATTAATTTTTTGTAAATCCACAGCCCCACTATCCTAACAGAATTACTGTATTTCCATTTTAGCATATCATCCTCCAGGACTCCCCCACATGCACCTTAAATATTATAATTGTGTGGTTTTCCTTACTCTTTTATTTATATGCTAAGTATGTTTTCATGTTTCTATGCAGTGTTCCTGATTACCATTTAACAATTGTGTAATACACATTTTTGAGAGGTACCATAATTTAACATGCCATTTCTTATTGCTAGCCAGATAACATGTTTTATGGATGATTTTGTATTTTTTTTTCTATTGTTGGTAACATAGTGACATTATATGTCATTTGCTCAGAGAGTTGAATATTTACAGTCAAAAAGCTGTCTCCTTATAGACAACAGTAAAGGGGCAGAAATGTGTAAATGGATCAAACACTTGACATTATTGGTTTTCTCTTGATTCATGGGCAAGACATACGGTAAGAGACAAAATAATGCTTCTACAAAAAAGGTCCACCCTTTGGGAACAGAGCCTGTATTTTTAAGAATAAGGTGAGATGAGTGGGGCCCCTGGGTGGCTCAGTGGGTTAAAGCCTCTGCCTTTGGCTCAGGTCATGGTCTCCGGGTCCTGGGATCAAGCCCCACATCGGACTCTCTGCTCAGCAGGGAGCCTGCTTCCCCTCCTACTCCTGCCTGCTTCTCTGTCTATTTGTTATCTCTTTCTCTCTGCCAATAAATAAATAAAATCTTTAAAAAAAAAAAAAAGAATAAGGTGAGATGGAGCCTGTATTTTTAAGAGTAAAGTGGAACATTTCCCCAGTTAGATACCACTAGTGTATATCTCAAAATCAGTTTACAGTGGTGTCAATTTTTAAGAGCATAATATTGAACAAGCAAAATGAAAAACAGATGTAGACAATAATTAGTTTGTAATATTGCAAAAGCACTTTCTTAGAGTGTCTCACTATTTTATTATATATTTAATATGTATATATACTGTTATCTATTAGTGACTTACAAATTAACTAGAATTTCAGGAATTCAACAGAATCTACCCATGAATTTTGTTTCTTCCTCAATGGAAAAAATGAGCTGAAGATGGAATTATGGACAAATGCTCGGCACAACCAGATATCTCAATAAAGAACTGAATTCCATTCAGCCTCTTGTCCAGATAACATGAAATCATGTTAACGCCACTGAGTCAAGTCCTTGATTTCTCACCACCTACCACAGGCTCCTCACCCCATGAACACCTCAAAGATAAAAAGTTTGTATATGACGCTGTCCAGATACAAATAGGTAGACATTGATATCAGATGTCCACCATCTTTTGCAAATTATTCCTGGGCCTGATCCTTCTTAGAGATCCTTTCTCTGTCTTTCCCTTTATTCCTCCTCCTGATTGCATGTTACAACCTGCAGACCTGGTATCCTCAATGACAGCACAAGGCTTTACATGCTTTAGCCATAACAAAGTAAAGTGTTACAGAATGGGCCAGTTACAAAACAGGGCATAAAAATATTAAAACCTCTCTTTGACCAATCTATCCCAAGAAAGTTAAATATAACAAATATCTTTGCAATTCATCACTTTCTTACTCTTTAGGGAAATAAATGATTATATATGAGACAATGTGGCCTGACCACATTTGTTTGGAAAAACTAGGCTTTTGAACATCAACTGCCCATAATTCAACACGAAAAGTATGGACATACCTTCTCTGTGAGCCGTTAGACCATCAGACCAACTCAGAAAGGCCCGCCTGCCCCTGTGCTCTTCCACCCCATCCTGCGCTAATTGTGTCTTGCAGCTCACCACCCTGAGCCTACACCCCGTCATTTTCTCTGTCTCACGTGTCCACCCTGTCTTCACCCCTTTGCTGGTTAAGGCCCTAACATCCTTCAGGGGGCAGCCGCCATGTCTTCCACAGTCTTTTATATTTTCCCCCTCAGAACTAATACTACTTCTACTATTCTCTGGCCTGACAATACCTCTACCATTATCAACGCACATATTAGCTAAGGGTGTGTCTGGCTGTCTAACTGCAATGGGAACTCTTTGAGGGCAGGGGCCACATTTTATTCATCCTCCCACTGCGCATGCCCGCCCTCCCCCCCCCCACACACACACACTCTACCTTTCTCAGTGAAAACTAAATTGCACCACTTGGGTCACTCTCACAGCCTTCCTTCTTCCGCTTTCTCACAGGAAAAAAAGTCTACCTTCTTGATTTGAACTAAATTAAATTGAATATAGTCAGCAAAATCATGGGTTAAAATAGGCTTCTGTGGGTTGGGACCCTAAATTTTATTTAGCATATTGTTTCTTCGGGGAAGCCACATCTTACATAACAAGGAGAAGAAAGAAAGAAACCATTCCAGAATATTTTCTCCTCCCTCCATGACTGACCTAACTCCTACTCCCTGCCTCTTCCCATGAGTCAGTGACCATACTACACATGCAACAAGAACTGGTGGTTCTAGAAGCACTTGACAACCAAGCTTTCAAATTCCTAACCAGAAAGAAGATAAATCAGTGTTTTGTGGTTAACCTGTAAGTAGGTCAACAGAATATAATTTGCCAGCCTAGCTATAGTCCTTCTATTACGCTTCCATCTGATAATTCTAAACAGGACTTTCCAGGCCACCTGGGTATTCCCTCAGGAGGCTCTCAAGGGGCTGAGTGGCAGACCCTCACCTCCCACCCCCGGTGAATCTCTTTTTCTCCACAAAGTCTGTGAAGGCTCAGAGAGTGGTTTGTGGTTCAGAGAAGGCTCTGGCTTGTTCTGGAAAAAGATGATGGCATTGCTCAGCAATTCTCCTGAGTAGTATTTGAGTCCTGTCTTAATAAACTTCAGGCTCATATAAGTGGTCCTGTAAATTTCCCAAACTATCTGACTGAGTGAAAGTGGCATTTAATTTGAGTAACTCTTTTTCTTGACCATGGCAACTACTAGGTTCTCCTTCAACAATAGCAGGAAGGGCCTCATTTGAGTATGGGTGGGGAAGGGGATAGCAAAGGGAAAATGTGTGTGGAATTGTCAAAGCAGGGAGAAGAGCCAACAATCCCTCATTAAGCCAGTCACTGTTGTGGCCTCCTCCCCTGACATCACCACTTCTTATCTCAAACTTAGCAGCAAATGACAGAAAATAGCCTGAGAGGACAAACCAGATAGAAAAATCTTTTAAAACTTAAAAGAGTAAAAGGGAAATGCTAGAGAATTTTGATACATTTTCACAAGGCCAAGAAAAGAAATATAAATAATTGTTTTTTTAAGATTTTATTTATTTGACAGAGAGAAACACAGCGAAAGAGGGAACACAAGCAGAGGGAATGTTAGTGGGAGAAGCAGGCTCCCCGTGGAGCAGGGAGCCCGATGTGGGGCTCGATCCCAGGACTCTGGGATCATGACCTGAGCTGAAGGCAGATGCTTAACAACTGAGCCACCCAGGCGCCCCAGAAATATAAATAATTTAAGTATATCCTAATAAGGGCAAAATGTAGCTAAAACTATCCTGCTGGACAGGAATCAAAAGGAATATAAATTAACCTCCAATAAATAAGATCAAACTCATTTAAAAATTACTCAATAGACTAAAAAGTACAATCAAAACTAGAAAGTTAAAGGAGTATAAGTGAATACTATTGGCTACAGTTTTCAAAATCGAATCATTTTAAATTCATAAATTCAACAAAAATGTCCCACTGAAGAAACAGGGTGTGAGATATGAGCAGCAATACTGAGACTGGGACCACTGACCTATGCTTGGCAAAGGCAAAGACAGACAAGGAACAGAGCTGGGCAGAGCTCTCCTCCCTGGGGAGCCCCCCCAAAGCAGGCGCTTACCCTTTAGGTAGCAAAGCTACAGAGTCCAGAACTGTTGCTCCCCCACAAGCCTGAGGTCCCTCCAAAGCTCCCCTCTCAGCCTCCTGTGTTAGAAGAGAGGCCAGCAGCTAAATTGTTGAGGGGCGATGTGCAATCATGGACTTACGGAGGTCCTGACACGGACGAAGTGTCGCTGACTACACCTTTGTCAGCCTTGCCTGGTGTCTGTCCTCTTCATCCCCCCATTCCCACAAGCAGCCTAGCGTCCTTTGCTTCACTCCACAAGCCCTGGTTAAGTGATACGTGTGTGCTGGGTACTGTGCTGGCCTGAGATGTCACGGTGAACAGAACAGACGAGGCTCCTGTCTTCATGGAGCTCACAGCCCAGCAGGGGGTATCAATGGCTGAGGTGAGGATGTTACAGCAGCACGTGTGGGGAGCACTAGCCCCCACCTTGCTGGGGGAGGGGGTGAGCAGGGAAAGTGCCTAAAGGGTTCTACCAATTCCACAGAGTGTGGGGGTCGTGGGGAGAGTTTCCCCACACATCCAAGCAGTTCTCCAACACCAGCCGGGCATCCCATAATTTAACTCAATTCTGATACCGTCTACCTGGAGACACCATCAGATCCCACAGGGGCTCAGTCCTACAAGACTGCCCCCTCCCACTTCAGATGCCAGTTGAGAGTCCAGGTGTCACCTGCGCTTCTAACAGGCCACATATTAAAGGTTCCAGGGGTGCCTGGGTGGCTCAGTCATTAAGCATCTGTCTTTTGCTCAGGTTGTGATCCTAGGGTCCTAGAATCTAACCCGGCACGGGGCTCCTTGTTCAGCAGGGGGTCTGCTCCTCCTCCTTCCTTATCCCCTCCCCCAACTCGTGTGCACACCCTCTCTTTCTCTCTCAAATAAATAAATAAAATCTTTAAAACAAATAAATAAATAAAGTTTCCAACAATCCTCTCCTCAGCTCTGATTAATTAACTAGGGTGGCTTACAGAACTCAGAGAAACCTTTTTTTTTTTTTTAAAGATTTATTTATTTACTTATTTGACAGAGAGAGAGCTCATGTACAGGCAGGCAGAATAGCAGGGAGAGGGAGAGGGAGAAGCAGTCTTCCCACTCAATGCTTCTCATTGAGCAGAGAGCCCAATACAGGGCTCAATCCTAGGACCCTGGGATCATGACCTGAGCTGAAGGCAGACACTTAATGAATGAGCCACCCAGGTGGCCCAAATTCAGAGAAACATTTTACTCACCAGATTACTGGTTTATTATAAAGGGATATAATTCAGGAATAGCCTAATGGAAGAGATGCATAGAGCAAAGTATAGAAAAAGGGCACAAAGCTTCCATACCCTCTCAGATTACACCACTCTTACTGAATCTCCACCTGTTCACCAACCCAGAAATTCTCTGGTCCATTCTTTTGGGGTTTTATGGAAGCTTCTCACATAGGCGTGATTGATTAAATGATTGGCCATTGGTGATTGACTCAATTGCCAGCCCTTCTTCTCTTCCCAGAGGTAAGGGGTAAGACTGAAAGTTCCCATCCTCTAATCACAAAGTTGATCCCCTTGGCAATCAGCCCCCATCTGGTGACCCAGGGGCTTTCCAAAAGTCACTTCATTGACATAACAAAAGACATCTTTATGGTAGTCACCACTTAGGAGATTTCTACAATTTTAGGAGCTGTATGCAAGAAACTGGGCAAAGACCAAAGACGTATTCCTTCATATAAATCACAGTATATCACAGAGTCATGGGGGGGAAATGTCTGATATGAGACCTGAAAAATGCATAGGAAGTAGCTGACGAAAATGGGGAGAGTGTTCTAAACCAAGAAAACAATGTTTATGAAGGCCAAGAAGGAAGAGAAAGCATGACACATGTTTATTTGGAGAAATGCAAAACAAAACAAAACAAAAATTAGATGGCTGGAAAGGGGGCCAGGTAGAGAGGGCCAGGCATGGCTTAGGTCTCTCCCCACCACTACATTTAGGCTTTGTTACACAGAAAAAGAAGGCCTGACTACTCTGCTTATCTCCAGCACAGCCATAAAGAAGGAAGATTAGACTCATCTTGACTAAGGTTTTCAGGTTTAACAAAATTCTACTTTAAGAAGAATTGTTTCAGTAACCAACTGGTTGATTTGGTTGCATTTCAGGACAAGGTTCCTTTCACTTGGAGACAAATAGCTAATCAAACTAAGCAGTCCACCTTTCAAACATTTGTTTCTCTCTTACATGCACTCAAAGAACCTGGAGCTCTTAAGTGAAAATAACTGATACAAACAGCTTCTAAAATCACCATCTCTGTGACACTTATAATTATTACAGATAGGCTGACATACGGGAAAACTTTTTTCCAGCATGGATGACCCAGCAATGATTGTGACATTAACCAGATTTACATCTCCACAGTCAATATTTTCTGTGTTTCAAAATATCCCTAATTTCTTCCTAGCTTCAGCCGCCTGGAACTCAGGTCCCTTGCACAGACATATCTATCCCAGCACGGATACATGTATCATTCTCAAAGAGTGTCCCAAGTCTGTTAGTTCCTTGATAGGTAAATGCATGTTACACAATAAAAGATCTTAATATATAAGTTTGAGAATTACTGGGTTAAGCAAAAATGAACATAGGTTTTTACAGCCTGTATCCGCAACACTTCAGAACAAGACCAAGTACAAAACAGGCACCAAATAAGTACTTGTTGAATTAGTGAATATAATTCCATAAAGCCATTTATTCACATGCTCTGTGACATATAAAAAGGGAACTAACTATGCAGGCTTCCCCTAGGACTAGCATTGAAAAATCTTGCCCTAATCTCTAAACCTAGAAGCATACTAATCATGACAAAGACAGATTTCCAGAAATCAAAATGAAGAGTCAAAGGAAAGGGAGGGAAGTTACATAATCCCCAGAATTACCCTCCTGTTCTTGACCCCTGCCATTCCCCCAAGAGCAGTCTTCTAACAGACTACTCTTCCCTTAGCAGGGACAATTTGGGTGATCATGGCAAAGATGTATCTGCCAGACAATTTTACCCCCAATGTTAATTTCCCAGGTGTCCAGCTCAGCTCAAAAAAGGTTGCCAGAAGCAACCCTGACAGGTCTCATCCCTCTTTGAGAGCTTTCTACTATCGCTCAATAAACGTTGCTTTGCTGCCCTCCATAAAAAGTTGCCAGGTCCTGCCTTCAACTCCGAAATTAGATTGATCCTAGATATCGGATATTGGTGAGGAATGTTTATAAGAGTTCTAAGAAGCTTTATGATGCAGAAGTAATCTGTTATGGAAACAAACCCTTGGGAAATTGGAATCCCTGCCTTCCCTAGTCCCACTCCCATATAAGACCAGAATTCTCAGTCTCATCCAAGACCTGAGCAAATATCATCAAGGTAGTCCAGTGGTTCTCAAGCTCTAGCATACATCAGAATCACCTAAAGAGCCTGTTAAAATATGGATTGCTGGAACTCACCCCCAGAGTTTCTGATTCAGTAGAACTTATATTTCTGTGAAATTCTCAGGTGATGCCAGTGGTGCTGGTTCCTGGTTGCTTCCTCACCACTGCATGTGCTATCAATTGGTTTTAGATCTGCAAGTCTGGTACAAACCCATTAGTCCAGCCATGCAGTAGCATTTGGATCTAATAACTGGTACATAATGGGCACTCAGTAAATAATTTGATGAAATTAATAAACAATTGTTTGTCTAATCCCTAAGATTGGGATCTTCTTTGGGAAAATGTGCCCCACCTTCCCAATGAAACTAGAACCCTGTCCTTTATCCCCACTTGCTCAACTGGAATCATGATCCTCTCTGCCTACCTCCAGACCTTACAGGAACCATGTTCCCAAAAGCCAGACTTTTTGATTAATGACAAGGAATATGATGGAGCCCAAATGGGATAGGACCTTTTTGAAACATGGGATTTACACTCCTGGACTGCCTGGTAAAAGCCAACTCCATCATGACCCAGGCTGTCCCAACCATTCCTGGTTGATTCCTCTCCTTGCCAGACCACTCCTGAGCTTCCCAGCAGGATGCTGGCTGAAAATTCACAGCTATTTTGGGACATGAGGCAGGTATCTAAATCATGTCCCAATGATGACTTTGAAATAGAGACTTGAATAGAGATCTTGAAAGCCTTCCCCATCAGCCAGAATAAACAGTAGTTTACTTTATTATTTCCTTTTGTACTATTGTAACCATGTTGTTAGTGCACAGACCCAAATGGCTGATTTCATTCTTCCCTGCCTATAACTCACATATATGAAGTATGTGGAAAAGAAAATCATACTATGCCCCTGGAAGAGCAATATATTTGGGCTTTGATAGATGATGGGAAAAGTAAATTCCAAGAATAAAGATTTTTCCAAGAAATTCAGAAAAAAAACTTAAAATCTGCTGTTTATCAATATCCCAACATTTTAATATTCTCCACAATCCTACATCGCTGAGGAAGTGCAGGTAATTGCCTGTGTATAGACACCTGACAGAAGAGTGACCCTTCTGTGGTAAACCACAGCCTTCCCACTCCTTTTCTGATGCAGCTTCTACCACTGTTTCCCTTGGAAACCAAAGAAGCAGCTGCCTGCAAAAAACATCTCTCTCCCTCCTCACTCATCAGTTCAAAGGATTAGCAGCTTGTTTTCTCGCTCACTGAAAACATCTGATGTTGGAGGATGGCATGCTTGTGGGGAACAATACAAAAGATATTACCACAGTGGATCAGACATATTGTGCGTTCTGCCTACTATTCTTTCTTAGATGGTTTCATGTTCCTCTTCATTTTATGTATTACACCATCAATTTCTTCTCGGTGTGATTTGTGTACACAAACCTTCTCTACTAGATCTTAGTTACTTAAAGTCGATGGAGGACATAATCTTCTGTTCAGCATTCACTACATATTGACTAATGTGTTATAATAATATCATATAATTAATGTAATATGATTATAACCCAATGATGAAAGTTTTAGCATCGACTGATGATCCTTACCTGAATTAATTATTACTATAATGTCTTCTAAATATTCATTTTTCTTCACTGTTCTACTTTTATCACTGTTTTACTTTTAGAATTGGAATTCTACTCTAAGAAAGAACTTTTCCTTCTCCTCTGTTTATTTTTTTACTTACTCACTTATAAACAAATATGGAGGGGTACCTGGGTGTCTCAGTCAGTTGAGCATTTGCCATCATCTTGGGTCATGATCCCAGGGTCCTGGAATCGGGTCCCACATCAGGGTCCTTGCTCAGCAGAGAGCCTGCTCCTCTCTCTCCCTCTGCCTGATGCTGCTGTCAAATAAATAAATAAAATCTTAAAAATATATATATAGATTCATGGATTATTATCTTATGCATGGGTTATAATCGGTTACTATTACTCTTGAAAGCTCAAATTGTCCCAGATTTGGCCAGAGGGAACCCCCTGAAGCTTGCTCCTGTCTTTTGACATGTCTCCATCTTGCTTTAAATCCTACTTTCTATCACGAGATGTTTCAATAACACCCTCATTCATTACCAAAAAAAAAATAGTAATTTTACAGCAGAAAAACCTATAGACATCACCTCAACCAGTGATCAAAGTTAATATCACCAGTAATGGTTCCTCCTAATACCATGCAGTGAGAAGGACACGTGATCACTTTGATGGTATTTCTGCCAAAAAATTAATAACCTCAATCTACTCATTAGAATACATCAGAAAAATCCATTAAGGGACATTCCATAAAAGAACTGGCCTATACCCTTCAAAAATGTCAAAGTCATAAAAGATAAAGACTAAGAAATGGTCTTGGATTAAAAGAGACTAGAGACATGATACTAAATGCAATGTGTGATCTTGGATAAGATACTAAATCAGAGGGAAAAGTGAGCTATTAAATATTACTGGAAAAACTGGGAAAATCTTAATAAAGATTGGAAGTAATAGTACTATATCAATGTTAATTTTCTGATTTTGATCATTGTATTATGGTCATACAAAAGAATGTTTCATTCTTAGGGATTTGCTAAGACTTTGAAGTCTTAGAGGGAACTGAATATGATGTCTGCTTCTAATTCCCAAAAGGTTCAGAAGAATGATAAGACAAAAGTGATAACCTGGTTGAAGGGTACACAGGAAACTGGGCATTTTTTTTGTGCTGCTCTTGCAACTTTTCCATAAACTTGAAATCATTTCAAAACTAAAATTATGAAAACTGAGTTGCATAATAGTCATTTATACTTTGCTACATTCTTAGAGGAGCAAAGGCAATTTATAACCCTTTCTATCTAACAGGATTTTTTCAATTAACTGTCTTCAGCTGAGTGCCCCTAGAAGCAGACACCGAGCCAAGGATTTGAGTACAAGTAGTTGATTTGGAACATGATCCTAAAAAGCATCTTGCCTTACAAGAAATGTTAATAGAAGTTCTACAGAGGGGAGAAAAATTATTAGGATCTTGGTCAGGAACTTAGATATACATAAAAGGAACTTAGATCTACATAAAGAAAGGAAGAGCATTAAAGAAGGAATAAGTGAAGATAAAATAAAAACTTCTTTTTCATACTCTTAACTGATCTAACAAATAACAATTTGTTCAAAGTAATAATATCAAGGCACCTGTGGCTCAGTTGGTTGAGGATCTGACTCTTGATTTGGCTCAGGTCTTGGTCTCAGGGCTGTGAGTTCAAGCCCTAATAAAAACAACAAAAACAACAACAATAATAATAATATCAACAATGTACTTGATTGTAACTCATGTTTAAGTAAAATGAATGACAGCAGTGATACAAAGGACAGGAAAGAGAAATTTGGAATAGTTTGTTATTTTGTTATAAGGTACTTGCATCGCTAGTGAAGTAGCATACTGTTATTGGAAAGTAGACTTGAGTAAGTTGTAAATGAGTATTGCAAACATTAGGGCAACCACCACAAAAGGTTTTTTTTAAAAGTTTAACCAATATGGGGGCGCCTCGGTGGCTCAGTGGGTTAAAGCCTCTGCCTTCGGCTCAGGTCATGATCTCAGGGTCCTGGGATCGAGCCCCGCATCGGGCTTTCTGCTCAGCAGGGAGCCTGCTTCCCCCTTCTCTCTGCCTGCCTCTCTGCCTTCCTGTGATCTCTCTCTCTGTCAAATAAATAAATAAAATCTTTAAAAAAAAAAAAAGTTTAACCAATATGTTAATAAGAGAACGGAGAAAAAAATGGAATCATATAAAATGCTCAGTTAAAACCACAGATGGCAGAAAAAGAATAGGAGACAAAATTAGGAACAAAGAACAAGAGCAACAAATAGAAAACAGTAACAAAAATGGTAGATATTATTCCAACTACATCAATGATCACTTTAAACAATGGTATAAACACACCAATTAGAAGACAGAGGTAGTCAAAGTGGATCAAAAAATAAGACTTAACCATTTGCTAGCTATAAAAAAAAAAAAATCCACTATAAACACAAAGTAGATTAAAAGTGGAGGAATGGGGCACCGGGGTGGCTCAGTTGGTTAAGCATTTCCCTTCAGCTCAGGTCATGATTCCAGGGTCCAGGGATCAAGTTCAACATTGGGCTCCCCGCTCAGCGGGAAGTCTGGTTCTCCCTCTCCCATTCCTCCTGCTTGTGTTCCCTCTTTCCCTGTGTCTCTTTCTGTCAAATAAATAAATAATATCTTAAAAAAAAAAAAGGGAGGGGTCAATGAAAGATACAATGCAACCACTGCTCCATAGCAATTTTGCAATCTCACTGGATATGCTGCTAATTCCAGAGGCCTCTTTATTTTGCATTGCTTTTGTCACTTGTAGTCACTTGTTCTCTCTTTCTCCAAGTGTGTTCAAAAAAGAGAGCAAGTGAGCACCCAGTGAGATGGCAGCCACCTACAAACAAGGAAGAGAGGCCCCACCAGAAACTGACCATGCTGGCACCCTTATCTCAGATTTGCAATGTCAAAACCGTGAGAAAATAAATGTCTGTTGTTTAAGCCAACTGATCTATGATATTTTGCTATGGAAGCCCATACTGACTAAGACAGAGAGACATTCCATAATGATAAAGGGGTCAATTTACCAAGAAGATGTAAAATCCTTTGATGTGTACTCACCTAACAAAATAGTGTCAAAATACATGAGTTAAAAACTAATAGAACTACAAGGAGAAATAGTTGGGAGACATCAATACTCTTCTATAAAAAATGGGCAGACCCAAAAGGGAGAAAATATCAGATGTGAGAGATAGGATATCACTACAGATCCCATGAGCATTAAGAGAATAATAAAGGAATACCACAAACAACTCAATTCTCACAAATTTGATAACTTGGATGAAAAGTACTAATTCCTTGAAAAACACAATTTGCCAAAACTCACATAAGAAGAAATAGATACTCTAAATAGGCCCATATCTATTTTAAAAATTGAATCAATTATTAATAACTTTCTAAAACTGAAAGCACCAGATCCATATGGGCTCAATGCCAAGTTCTTCTCAACATTTAGGAAAAGAATTATACCAATTCTCTACAACCTCTTTCTGAAGGTAGAAGCGGAGGGAATTTTTCCTAAATCATTCTATGACTCATAATTACTCCAATACCAAAACCAGGGAAAGACTTCAAAAAGAAAGAAAACTATAGACAATTATCTCTCATGAACATAGATGCAAAAACCCTTGACAAAATATTAGCAAATCTAATCCAACAATGTATAAAAAGAATTGCACAACACAACAAAATGAGATTTATCCTAGGTATGCATGGTTGCTTCAACCTTCAAAAAGCACTTAATATAATCCTTCATTAATGTAATCCTTCATATCAACAGGCTAAAGAAGAAAAATCAGATGATCATATTAAAAGGTACAGAAAAAGCATTGAGAAAACCCAACAGCTATTCATGATAAACATTCCAAGCAAACAGGAGATAGAAGGGAACTTCCTCAGCTTGATAAAGAACATTTACAAAAAATCTATAGCTAACATCATACAACTAACATCTTACTGTCATTCGTGGTTAACAACTAGAAACTTTCATGCTAAGATGAGGAAAAAGGCAGAGATATCCTGTCCTCTTGTACTACTCCTTTTCAACCTTGTCCTAGCTAGTGCAGTAAGACAAGAAAAGGAAATAAAAGGTATACTGATTGAAAAGGAAGAAATATAACTGTCTTTGCTCACAGATGACACAGTTGTCTATGCAGAAATTTAATTTTTCGAGGAGCCTCCATACTGTTTACCATAGTGGCTGTTAGAATAGCTATTATCAAAAAGATAAGAGATAAGTGCTAGTGAGGATGTGAAGTAAAAGAAACCCTGGTGCACTACTGGTGGGAATGTAAATTGGTGCAGCCACTACAGTAAACAGTATGGAGGCTCCTCAAAAATTTAAAAATAGGGGCGCCTGGGTGGCTCAGTGGGTTAAAGCCTTTGCCTTCGGCTCAGGTCATGATCCCAGGGTCCTGGGATGGAGCCCCACATCGGGCTCTCTGCTCAGTAGGGAGCCTGCTTCCCCCTCTCTCTCTGCCTGCCTCTCTGCCTAACTGTGATCTCTCTCCGTTAAATAAATGAAATCTTTAAAAAGAAAGAAAGAAAGAAAGAAAGAGAGAGAGAGAGAGAGAGAGAGAGAGAGAGAGA